>AP028426.1:4777920-4807920 GCA_036509395.1 Antheraea yamamai
CAATGTTTGTTTATTTCATTTATTTGCGCTGCCACACCGTTCTTCGATTGCTATAAAACATAGCATATAGGTACATTTGTCAAGTGTACAGAAAAATATATCGGCTAATTATTTTCCCGATAACGAGTACTGTTTCTAAGAATAGGTCAAGTATATATTAACGGGAGCGAAACCGATGGCAGAAGCTAGTTAAAGATAAAAATAGTATTTTACGAAATTACCGGAATGTGCAGAAAGGAGCGGAATGTGCAGGAAGGAGGATAATATTTCTATACGTGTAAGTTTCTTTCTTTAAGAAGCTCATGAACTTTAATATAATTATAAAGTGCCGATAGACTCTTCTTTTTTTTTTTTTTTTTTTATCGTAGCTCGGCAAAATGACTGTACTGTGCCTGATGGTAAGCACAGTACAATCCAAAAACAATGGCGACTACCGAGAGACATACTATCCATCGCCGGTCGCCGCTGTCATGCCGGCCTGCGTATGTATCTCTTCACGTTGCGCTTTGAAGGACCCCATGTCATAGGAAGGAGGAAACACACTGGTCGGGAGATTGTTCCATAGCTTCACGGCACGGCAAAGATAAGATGTTGCGAACTTTTTAGTTCGTGCCCAGATAGGATTTACCGTAAAACTGTGGCTCCGAAGACCAGCGCGCGTGGTGCGGTTATGAAAAGGAGAGGAAGGGATTAAGTTGAATAACTCTTCAGAACACTCGCCATGATACAGACGGTAGAACACGCTCAGTGAGGCAATTGAATATGGAATTGACATGAACTATATATTTTGTAAGTGGGTCGTCTCTGAACAAAGAATCTTCAGTACGTTTCGTTCAAATCTTTCTCTTTATTCTACATGTTCTTCGCTATCACATGTTCACTATCGCTAACAAAAATAAAACCGCTAGAAATAAAAAGTTATAAAAATGTAAATAAATATTATATTCCCTCAAACGAGGAAAACTTTGTAACAATAATATACTAACAAAACAGCCGAGCCAATCTATCGATCCTTCACACGGGAGAGGGCACGCGATCCATCAAAATGTCTGGCGCTGATCCGCCGTCAACTACGGAGACATGAATTTACTCTATAAAATACGTACATCGTTTTCGTTCATTTCATATTTGTCCAAATATTGTAACAGTCATCAATTTTCCATTTTATTTTGATACTAGACAGTGTCGAACAAATCCATCTTTCCCGAGTACCTAAGCAGTTTTCTTACGTCATGGGAAATACATGCATACATACACACCATTAATCGATTTTAAGTTATCTCTGTTAAGGAACAGTTCAAGTATCACGTAAACAGAATTTTTGTAATTACAGACCGCCCTCTCCTCCTGGTCAGCAAAAGTAAGCAATGCTCTTGCCTCCCTCCCCATGCTTACGTAAACATTTACGTTATTATTTCTAAATCTGTTCTGGTTATATAAATAATATTGCTGACGTAATCACCTTCCAGATCCTCCATCCATTATATCATCAAAAATAAGCAAATCAAGGACCCCACCGCCCCCATCAGTGTTTACGTAATACTTGAATGGCCCCTAAATAGTATCATTACAGCTTACCCTCTATTTGCAAAACACTAGCTTCTGCCAGTAACCTCGTCCGTGTGGAAATGTTACTTTGGGCTAACGCTAACATGCAGCGGAAGCTCTCAAAAAGGAAAAAAAAAACGATTTTGAAACATTCTTCATTGGTGCTCCTCTCCTATTAATCTTCACGTGATGATATAGCCTATAACCTTCCTCGATGAGTGGCCTATATAACACTGAAAGAATTTTTTAAATCAGCCTAGTAGTTCCTGAGATTAACGCGTTCCAAACAAACAAAGCCTCTAGTTTTATAATATTAGTATAGATATTTATTTTATTTATCTAGATATCCATAAATAGGCAAAGGGAAACAGTTGATTACATCTTCTCTTACATGTTTCTCAACTGATGTTCTTCACTTTTTTTGCTTCAATATTATTAATAACTTCTTTTGTATAAAGTTAGTTTTCTCCTGAAAATTGATATTCGAAAAATTTATGATCGAATTTCATTAGTATATATAATTCAACACGTCTTTACATTATTATTAACTTATACGACATCGTGAGCGGTTGCTAGTTTCATTATATTTCTAATAAGAAAAGCAATATGACAAGAAATAGGACATAGTAAATTACCTGGAGAGATCTGAGGGATTACACCACGGCTCTGACAGTTGACACGTGTTCATTTATCACCCACATGTACTCACGTCAAAGAGCTTAAAACCCGACGAGATTATACTAATACTTCGTTTATTATAATAGAGACGTGGGGATTTTGGCTGGATCCTACTCTAGTAGTATTTTAAATATTCATAAAATTCGCGTCATTTGACCCTACAGTATGTACATAATATTAATGGTATTTTGAGTAATATAGTTCGATTATTGTGTATCATTATAAGGATTACAAATAATAATATGAAACATGAATGATCAATGTTACAAAAACTTTCTGAAAAATTCTAGAAAGCGGCCAACATTCTTTAGAACATTGAAGAAACCAGAACACAACTTTACAATTAGTTGCAGTAAAAAGGATTGATCGCCAGAAAAGAGAAAAGAGGATTATAGAAACATCTGAAATTTAATACACTGGTTCCATCAAAATTTATACATTATTAACATCATGTTTTCTTTAATTATGGTGTCTCTAACAGTAGTTTAGTAGAGAGCCTATAAAATGGAGTTAATCATTAATCTCAGTTTTCTTATTAACAAATATCCGTTGAATAAATTTAAAATTACATTCTTTCCAACAAACATACCGAATTTTTTATATGACTAATATGAAATCAAAACGGGTAACATGGGTCCGACATATCATGTACTAGCTGTTCCCGCGACTTCGTCCGCGTGGAGTAGTTACTTTGGGCTAACGCAAACACGCAGCGAAAGCTCTCAAAAGGGAAAAAAAAACGATGTTGATACATTCTTCATTGGTGCTCCGCTCCTATTGGTCTTAGCACGATGATATATAACATATAGCCTTCTTCGATAAATAAGCTATCTAACACTGAAAGAATTTTTCAAATCGTACCAGTAGTTCCTGAAATTAACCTGTTCAACCAACCAAACACACAGACCTTCCAGCTTTATAATATTAGTATAGATTCGTTGAAAAGAAAACTGGTAGCTTTTAACTGTATACATAGATAATAATAGTGAATTTTCTATTATAATGTTTTGAAAATCTGTATTGAATGAACTATTTGAAATACAGATCCTCTATGATAGTAATCAAAAAAAGAAAATAAATATTTTTTAATTTTGCCATATGGATATTTTTCTAAACAGGTAAAAAATAAAAATTATATGTATTCTAAGGCGTATATATAATACGCCTTATCAGATATATATCTCATTAAGTTTATATAATGTTTATATATGTTAAATTATCCACTATGATAACGTAGAATTTAATTCACATCCAATATACCTAGATCAATTTCAACAAATTAATTTTAGGTTGAAAGCCTCGTAACGTAACTTAATCAATATTCACTTACTTAAACAATATAGTAATATCGAACACGCGCTTTGGAAACTTCTTAGGTGTTTACACACGTATCAGAAAGTTTTATTGGATCTAGTTAAGCTTGAGGGTTTTAGAATGTTTATTCAGCGTTTAGGTCCGTTCCCTCGGCGTGGAGCCCTTGAGTACGCTGCTCGCGCGATTCAATGCCACAAAATCTTACATCACTGCGACAACATTACACATATCACCTCCACACACGTGCACGCATACACGCTTACACATGAAAGTGGAGGGGTTTTATTTTTTTTCCCTTTTCCCTAATACGAAATATATATAAGAGTTGTTGAGGTTTGTATGCTTGGTACACATATATGTTTCAACAACTCATATTATATTAAAAATTTATAGAGCGATTTCTGTT
This sequence comes from Antheraea yamamai, assembly GCA_036509395.1. Classification (NCBI taxonomy): domain Eukaryota; kingdom Metazoa; phylum Arthropoda; class Insecta; order Lepidoptera; family Saturniidae; genus Antheraea; species Antheraea yamamai. The sequence continues at coordinate 4,781,867 of AP028426.1, forward strand.
TGGAAGCAATTCAAGCATATTATCAATGATATTATAACTAAAAAGCTATAGATACGTCATTATCGAACTGAAATAGTTTAAAAACATTATCCGATACGAAATACATATAAGAGTTATTGAGGTATGTATCCTTGGTACACATACATATATGTTTCAATAAATTATATAAGTATGAATATGTAGCTTAGCTTAGGGTAGCATAGTTAGGTCGCGAATTGCATGAACTAGGCAACAGCCCAAGCCAAGGTGTGTCGTGCACACTTGAACTAGTTGCCAAAATAAAATCGACCGATTGCCTTAAGCGCTCGCCTTAGTAGTCCGGTGAAGCTGTTAAGGTCTTGCTAGGCTAATAGCGTAGTCAGTTCGAGAAAAAAAAAGCTTCGACAGCGCCTTGTTAGAACTTGGCTAACTACCTTATTTTTGACGGTTGCCCCGTGAATCTGCCCGTATCTAAGCAACATAATCACTATTTCTTTTTCACCATCGATATTGAGAAAATGCCATCTTACTTCAACATTTTATATAAGAAAGTGTGGCGTTACAATATTACTTTACGTATGTGTGTCTTATCGTGCCATTTGTTTTGTCAAAATATCATTAAGTTACCTTTTTAGTTAATATTATACGTTGTCCCGCCCTGATTATAAAAAAACCTTGACAAATAATATACCAAAACGTTCCTCATGAATCACTTTATCCACTGGTGAAAACCGTTTGAAAATCCGTTCAGAAGTTTTTGAGTTTATCGCGAACAGACAGACGCGGTAGGGGACTTTGTTTTATACTATGTAATGATATATACATATTCTACGTAAATTTATAGGTGCCAATCCTGTCATCGCAAAACTTATCTACGTCATCATAAAGCACGTCACGTTATTAGCGTTATTGAAACAGGCAGGTCCATGACGTGTCGGTGATACAGTCCACGAGGCGCAAGCAGAGCATTGTAATTGCGTCAATGCACATAGACACTCGTATACAACGCCATTGCGCTGCGTACCTTCCACAATTCACCTCTTGTACTGGTGACGTGACATGTTTAATCTGTACTAATATTACAAACCTGAACGGTTTTATTACACAAAAGTTAAATACGTATTGAATACTTGCTTTAAAAAGGTTTCGTATTACATACACCGCGCTCGGTCGAGACAAGTTCGCTTTATCCTTTTTCGCAAGTCTAACCTGACGCAACCAAAGCCAGACAAAAGAGCAAGATGGCGAACATTCAGCGACCGCGGTGCATTTAATACGAGACCTTTTTAAAGCAAGTATTCAATACGTATTTAACTTTTTTGTAATAACACCGGAACAGTTTGTTTGCTTGAACGCGCTAATCTCTGGAACTACAGGTCCGATGTGGAAAATTCTTGGAATTCTTGAAATTCTTCTCAGTGTTAGATAGCTCATTTTTCGAGGACGGCTATATGATGTATATCGTCACGCTAAAACCAATAGAATAGGAACATCAATGAAGAATGTTTCAAAATCGTGTTTTTTTTCGTCCTTTTCAAAGCTATCCCTACGTGTTAGCGTTAGCCCAAAGTAACTATTCCACGCGGACGAAGGCGCTGGCAGAAGCTAGTTCTTATTATTTTGTTTTTGTGTTTGATTTATTACTGAAATGGCTGCTAAGACAAATAAACGAAAAATACGAAACCCTCTAATAGCCAAGTAAAAGTAATGTTATGTAATTTAAATAGTTATTTTAATGAAATGACCGATAAAGACATATCAAGTGTCACTACATTATTACATTTTATTTATTGAGCTCTAACTTCTCAATCACACTTACATACTTACATATGCTTATCAGTCATATATATCATAACTGGCCCTTTATTTTAACAATTTTTGCTTATTTAGTTTTATTTTATTTTTAAACTCGAATATATCTCCCACTTATGTTATGTACCCACCTACCTAAAACAATAAAATTTATTTTTTAAAGTTTTCTGTCTGACTCTACTTTTGGTAATCATTCACACAAATGCAAAGCACAGCTTACGCCCCGCGGATTGTAGTATGTTCGATCACCGTGTCGACAGACATAAGTAGATTCGAATCCCACAGGTACGAACTTTCCTTGGAAGAAAATATCGCGTTAAAACCGTAGGAAACCATAGGAAATTTGGGCGAGATCTGCAGCGTGATAATTTTCTTATATCGCATTAAAACCGTAACATAGTAAATTTGGGCGAGATCTACAACGTGATATTTTTCTTATATCGCATTAAAACCGTAGCATAGTAAATTTAGGCGAGATCTGCAACGTGATAATCTTCTTATATCGCATTAAAACCGTAGCATAGTAAATTAGGGCGAGATCTGCAACGTGATAATTTTCTTATATAGCATTAAAACCGTAGCATAGTAAATTTGGGCGAGATCTGCAACGTTATAATTTTCTTATATCGCATTAAAACCGTAGCATAGTAAATTTGGGCGAGATCTGCAACGTGATAATGTTCTTTTATAATCATATACGTGGGCTATTCGCCCCTATATTTTATAGTATTCGTAGTAACTTGCGTAATATAGTTTGAACACCGTGCACAAGTGCAGTGGATTACATATAAAAACTCCCTAAGTTGCAATAAGGCGCCATCATTCTATAATGAAATCACCAGTATTCACCCGAAGTCATTGATTCTGCAATATTTAACATTTACTCAATCGATAGTTGCAGTAATAATCTTCATTAAAGACAGTCCTCTTTAGCAAAATAAAGAAAAGAGGTAAGAGGACCGTAGCGTAGTATTAGAGTATTTTATAATTCCCATCTGACTAGCCACCCTAAAGAACAAACTTCTTTTATGTGCGAATGGTTAAGGCTTTGTGTATTTCCATCTACTGTCAATCTATACATATAATAAGAATGTAAATGTAACGTGTCTGTACTTTATCGATTTTCGTGAAAACAATTGTTGCAGGTGCCCAGGAATAAGTAATAGAATACATTCCAATCATTTTTAGAAATGTCTGTCTGTCTATCTGTCTGTTTGTATGAACACGCATCACTGCTAAAGTACTGGGTTCACAATAAACGACCAGCAAGAAAGTCGTAAAGTATATCCTCGAGAGTAACTTAGTGTTTGTTTCATTAAAATCGGTCCACTCTATCAAATGTTATCGTAGTTTTAATGACGACGCGGCATAAGTACGAAAGAAAAGTAGACAAGTAAATGGACTTAGTACATTCAGATGTCTTTATTGATCACTGTTTTTACGTAAACTTACACGCAGACGAAGTCGTGGGCACAGCTAGTAGACAATATAATTCAAATTACATACATAGATACCGATATATGAATTTACATTATATCTATTCTTGGAGTCCAGTACAACGCACATCTTATGCACATATTTTTGCAAAATTTCATGCGGACGAAGTCGCGGGTAACAGCCAGTATTTAATAAAATTGGGGTAGTAAGTTATTCTGTAAAATTAATAAATCGGTAAAAAATAAAACCAACTTCGAAGACAAGCTTAAGTTTGTCGTCAAAATATACCTGCGAAATCTATCTAAATAATTTTATTGTCTGCTCTAATATTACAAATGGAAACGTGAGTCTATTTGTGTATTACGTTTTCACACATTATCTATTCAACCGATCATTATGAATATTTTGCATTCACGTTGTCACAGGTACAGGAAAGGACATCGTGGATTCGTGGACCTTGCGTCCAGAAAAAACTTGATATTCCGGACGATCAAATCTATTTTAAAGCGAGAGAAGCCGCAATCAAACGCTAGTTATTACATATTTTTACAATATTTGCCACTGGTAGTAAGTAGGTAAGCGGTATTTTTAAGCCCAGACTTCGTAGATTTAATCCCTGCTCATGACTGACATTTGTGTGATGCACAATGAAAATAAAAGAAAAAACATGTCAACGGCGAAGTAACTTAACTTTCAATACTCTGCCGCCCTTTTTGTTATCCCCTCCATTATTACCCAATACCTAACCGTTATCATTCGTGTTCCGGAGGTTTTATTTAATATTTCCGTCAGCGAAAGGGTTTTTCACGACATCGTAGGGCCCGAAGGCCTGAAAAAATGAATAGGGTATCGCGTAAAGGCACCCTATTATACGATACATTATAATTCATGAATCATAAGATAAAACCGTATATTGATCTATTCCCATATACTTTTACTTTACAGAGTACATGTTATCGTGTCGCATACGTATTTGGTATCTAATTAATTTAGACTTTGTATAGATTCTATAGTCAGGGAATTAAGTAATATATATAATTTGTTATTTCAAATACTTAATTGACCAAATAATATAGAGATAAAGTAGTAATAGTATTATTTAGTGTTGGCTTCTTTAAAATATGTTCAAAGAAGCTAAAACTAAATAATACCTAAGAAAGTAATCAAGAGCAAATATCTTTCGTTAAGAATTACTACATGATCGTTTCGCTGCGAATATATTAAACTTTAGAGTTAAAAAATTCAGTACATTTTTAAATCGTAAGTATGAAAAATAAAAATGATCCTTTGTTCCATTAACGTCACGATCATGTTCTATGGAAAATTTCACTATAATCTGTCCAGCATTGAGATTATGATGCGACGACAAACAATCAAATCCATATCCAAAACACAATTTTCAAATGTCTAACTGAATAAAGCCAACCGTTAAAGGTCTTGGTTCTTGCGAAATGCATATAATTTGTGTTTTTCATCATTATTTACTATAACACTATGAAAATTTTATCAGATACAAAATTTACTACCTATAAATATATAATTTATATTTTCTATACCAAATAACCTTCATTTGAAATAATGTACATATAGTAACAAAGTGAAGGGGCTATTTAAACCTACATTTCTAATGACCGTGAAAATAAACAAAGAGGCTTTTATAATACAGCCGTAATGGCGTAGCGTCGGTGGAGACAAAAAGAAAACATGGAGAATGAATGTACGGAATCGTTCACATCGATTGATGTGCGACGGTTAGGCGCCATTGGTCAGAGGGCGTGACGTCATGTGCAGTATCGACCCGTGACCGGCTGGAGCGCATGCGCCAAACGGAGACACGGTACGTGATTGGTCGAGCCCATCGATGATGGATGAGCGGCCATAATGAATTGAGAAATTTAATTTGATTACGTATGAGTTTCTTGAGAAGAAAATGTATGTTTTCTTTGTAATTACATATTTGGGAGAGCGCAACTACTGCATATACTAGCATCGTGATTCTATGCCATTCAATGTATATAGTTATGTTTTTTTTAAATTAGTAACCTAAATTATAATGTAAAAATTTAGAGGTATCTCACACGTATAGTTTGAAGTCACTGAATTCGTAGACATAAAACAGATTGTATCGTATAAAATGCAAACAAAATTACAGAATATGCCATAAAAAAACTACGAATGTATGCATAAAGAAAACTGACACTGTATGAGCGATCAAGTTCCCACCAAAAATTCCGAACGGTTTAATTTGTGTCTAAAAATAAGAAGATACATAATTTAAGGTTAGATATTAATGAGGTATCTGACACAATAAATTGTACAGAGAAGACGTATCTACATTTGTATCGTTATATTTTAAAATGAGCTAAATCCACTTTCAACCGTTCATATAACATGTTTTTTAAGATTCCAGTTTTTATGTACCGAGTACGAAGTTCAAATTTTGCCATCCATAAAGTGTTTTTTATGATCTTCATACTTTACATGTACAAAATTTGAATATATATATATATATTGAAGATTAATACGAATACCCATATATATGTACATTCATACATAAATAATCATTTCATTTTTATTGTTTTCATTATTGTAAGATAGTAATAAGACTAGTTACGTTTTCTTAATAATGTGAACCTAAATAAGGTTTCTTTTGTTTTGTTAGAGGACTTTCTTATTACCCAAAAAAATTAAAGATCTTGAATGATAACGTAAAAATATTAGGAATTGCTAAAATTGAATTTAGCTCATTTTGAAATGTAACGACTATTTTTTGGAACAGATAATGATTTTCATAAGAGGTTATGCACAAAATTCTTATGAAACGATTTTCATCAACAGCATTATCAAAAAGATTGTAAGCTTACAAAACATTTTATTATCGTTTCTTTAGTCATATTTTCTCTATGTTTATATAACGACAACATTGAACAAAAAAAGCAGACTTAAGATACCTACACCTACATCATTGATTCGGCCACGAAAATACAAGGCCACGGACTAAAAACAGACGTACGCTAGACGGTCACTGTAGACAACGTGATCATATTGTCTGTGCACTGAAAAACATACAAAAATGAACTTACTACACAGTTTATTTTAAAAAGTACTGACGTATTACTTGATGATTCTATAAGGATTACGTCACGATACCAGCCACCCGTGTAAAAATATTATATTTGTTTAGTTTTGTGATTTGTTTTATTCTAACAACATTTTTATATAACTGCGATCGCGGTAATACAAAATAGCCTATGTGCCTCATACAGAATCAGTTATGACCAGACTAATTAATTCCATCTTATTAAAAGAATATTCAGAATTAACTTGAGGAATTACCTTATAGAATTTTTTTGTTATATCATAGGAGGCAAACGAACAGGTGGGTCACCTGATGTTAAGTGATCACCACCGTCCATAAACACTTGCAACAGGAGAGTCACAAGTGCGTTGCCAGTCTGTGTTTGGGAAGGGGTGAATAGGGAAGGGGGAGTAGAGGATGGGAGCGGGAGGGGAGGTGGGCTTCCGGCGCTCTCACTGACCGAACGAAACGCAACAATGCAAGCACTGTTACTTCACGTCGGTTTTCTGTGAGAGGGTGGTACTACCCCGGTATTTCCAGTATTAAATGTGAATAAGAAAAGGTATAACCTAATTTTATTGATTTTGTGAAAGTTACCTTCATATGGTAAAAAAATATCATTAATAATTAAAGTAGGCCGTAATTCAAAATAAACAAGAAATATATATTGTTCGAAGATTTAATAAACATTTAATGCTGAAAAGGTAATTTTCAAAAGAACCTATAGTAAACAGCTTCGGTCAACTATAAATCGATGAAAAGACTATCATTACATATTATAAAACAAAGTTCTCTGCTACGTCTGTCTCTTTGTTCGCGATAAACTCAAAAACTACTGAACGGAGTTTCATGCGGTTTACATGCACATAAAGTGATTCATGAGGTAGGTTTTAAGTATATAATTTGTCAAGGATTTTTTATTATCAACGCAGGATAACGTCCGCAGTGCCCGATAGCTAATATATAAAATAAAAAGGGCTTATTAGATTTATATTTCGAACGGTTAAAACATACCCCACATTAGTGTGATTACCATCTTAGGGCCGTCTTTTAAACACCTCTCTTGGCCTAGTTGCCATTTTGGCTAAGTGCCTTTTGTGTTCGCCACCAAATCCGGTGATACTGCCAAGCCCCTGTAGGCCCACAGCGGTTACTAGTACAAATAAAATCAGAAAAATTATTTATAATATTTAAATGTTCTCATCATTACTGTCTCTTGATTTTAATATTATTTAATTCAAAAATATCCTTAAATAAAGCACCCATTCATTAGCTATTTATTATTTCTATGCTTTAATCCGTAAGAGAATAGCATCCATCCTGGGTAGACTTCGCGATAGTCCCAATAATATAATGAGAACAATGGTAGATATGTACATATGTACGACAGTCCTTTCATGAAGCACTGGATATCTGTTGTAATATAATAGTGTGATGTTCATCTTTTCATCCTATTTCATATTCATTTGTATAAAACATATTAATATAGTTACTTAATTTTAATTTTATTTTTAAATTTACTACCAATTTATGTATTAGTATATAATTTGTTTTTGTTTTAGTGGACCCTTGTTGTCTTATAAATAAATAAATAATAATAATTAGCAAGTTGAGTACGACAAAAAGGACTATTAACAAAAAATAATTTTATTACGTAGGTAAACACTATAGACCAAATAGACAATTCTACTGCACGGAGCAAAACGTAATTTCCGAACACAATGGCGGAATTGCGTGGTAATCCGAATAGCAGGCAAACAAAAGCTTACACAATTTATGCAGGTATTATTTTCAAACAATGGGATAGAGCTCAAAACGGGAACAAGTGCGTACTGGATTTGCACAATAAGGTTTTATACAGTTTTAAAGCTAGGGAATATATGAGAGAATTGAAATGTGTCCGTTGTTTAAATATATCTACAGAGCTCTATTATATTTAATCGTAATAATTTCGATAATTATTACCATATATACTGGGCGACTGGTTACTCCTTAGCAATATTTTTACAGGATACTCAGTACTTGATACTCGTTTTTAAATCAATTTAAAAAATAAGTGCCTAATAAATATTAAGCACCTATTTTTTATTAAATAGGTCAATTTTTTTTTTTTATTTTATTTAATTGGGTCAAGACCTAATTATCCAGAAAATACATATATTATAGTCAATCCTCTAACCGTCTACGTTAAAGCACAGTGTCAATGACCGTCGAGTGTAGTAAAAGTGAAGCCAACCAACTAACAAAGGATAATTTTTGTAATATTTTTTTTTGTAATATAATGTAATATATATAACAACGTTATATAAAAAAAATTGTAGTAAAAAAAGTTTGAACAAACAAAAGGGTTTATTCTCCGTTTTATTATCGAAGGTTATAACCTCCGGGACACCGCTCGCAGATTTTATCACCGGTTATTCAATCTAGGTTTATTTAAATTTGTACCCATATTTTTGAGAGTCTTAGAACAAACTGTAACTTAGGTTCTCTTTGTTGTTTATTAGTATTTGTTTTGATATTATTATTTTATATATTAAATGTGACCATGAACTATTACACGGTTGAAGGTTGTTCCTCTTTAAACAGTCACGGTGTATATACTGGTAGTACCAAGCCTGAAACATAGATTACCCAATTTTTGATTGTTTCTAATTTTAAGATAACGCTAGTCTTTTAGTATCAAACATATGATAAGCTGCACAATCTTAATACGAAATATCAATATTCGATGTAGAAAGGCTGCTATACTACGCGTTGCTAGTCTGATGTAAGTCGCGCAATACGGTCAGTCACGCTAGTAGTATATCTCTAGCGCGACACCATCCTTGTTATTACAAAAAAGTTAAATACGTATTAAATACTTGCTTTAAAAAGGTTTCGTAATAGATGAACCGCGCTCGCCCGAGGCAAGTTCGCGTTATCCTTTTTCGCAAGTCTAACCTGACGTAACCAAAGCGACACAAGAGCAAGATGACGAACATTCAGCGACCGCGGTGCATTTAATACGAGACCTTTTTAAAGCCAAGATTCAATACGTATTTAAGTTTTTTGTAATAACACCGCATAAGTTTATATCCTGAGAGATTTCTATTTCTACGAAAGGGATGTATTGAGAGAGCACAGTTAAGATACAGAATTACTAAAAATGAGTATTTAATATTACGGAAATATACATTGAGCGATACGATGAAAATCGTGATAACGATGAATAAATAAATCAGATAAATCTCACCGACGAATTCAATAACAAAATAAATTCAATAGTAGATGATACATATGGCACTTGAATGTTAATATAGCGCCCGCATTACACAGGAACCTCGATTAAGTAAATGTTCATCCAGGAGTGGAATTTTAATTAAGGGTTTAAACTGTGGCCGTGGTTTAAACGACGATTGTAATCGATTCCGGTCTTTGTGGAGGTTATTCCGTATATCGTGTTTATACAGGGTAGAGGCTAGATACACTGATTGTATATTTAATATTATCGAACCGATAAAGTTAATAAAGTAGTTTTATGGCTTTCCATTTATAAATTACTAGTAACTGCCCGCAATAGCGCGTTAAATTACAATATAACTATAATTTTAATAATATACACCCTAGTGCCATCTAGTGACAAATTGGAGTTAAACTTGAATATCACTATGAACCAAATTGTGTTGGTTCTGTATATTTAAATCAGAATCAAAATCAAAAAATTCTTTATTCAATTTAGGCCCTGAGAAGGCACTTATGAACGTCAAAACTACCACCGGTTCGAAAAACAACCCGGTCATCGAGAAGAACCGGCAAGAAACTCGATCTGGTTTATCTTCTCGTTACAAATAACATAGCACAACATATTTTTATAGACATATACAGTTACATTCGTTTTTGATGAATGCACAGAGAGAGGCGTCATTTCCAGACTTCGCCATCGTCCACATATTGATCCACCCTATAAATAGCCTTTATGTATTAAGACCCGCTTGAAATGACACTTGAACTCACTATCTTACTTCAAGATGAATCGATTCGTACGCCATCTATTGTAAACCAATTAAGCAAATTCAGAAAACTTAACGGGCATACATAGGATCACACATAAACGTAATTAATATAAATCATAAAGACACATTTAAAAAGCTTAAAAATAAAGAGCAGTTAAAGAAGATGACGTTATATCTATTATAAGAAAATGAGTTAAACTGTACAAAAATCTAAACAACACTAAATATATATAATAAACTAGAGAAATCCACGTGTCAATTAATGTAAATCGTGACCTAGTTCAAGAGAAACGGATCGATTAATGCCTTTCAAAGAGTAGGTACATGCATACGAGAACGAAGTTCCGAGTCACTCGTTTATTTCAACAGGATAAATAAGTTAACGATCCGTTTAATAACATCTAACGATAATATACTTTGTACACTTTAAACAAGATTGAAAATTTAAAATCATTCCCACAGAATTCATAGTGAATATTTATATATATGCTTAAAATGTATTTGGCAAAATGAAAGTGCACGTGAACCCCAATATTGTGCAGAAAGAGTTTAGGGGTTTTAAGTATCTATGTGTACTAGCGGTCCTGGCGGACCTTGTCGTGCCTTGATAATAAAGAAAAATCTAAAATTCAAGCGCATCGCTACCTACCGGTTCCAATTATGAATCTAAACCATTCTCGGATCCACTCGAACACGCACACAAAATTTCACCAAAATCGGTCCAGCCGTTTAGGAGGAGTTCAGTGACATACACACGTAGATAAGAAATTTATATATAAATAGATGGTATATTATCTGTTAATATAGCATAATACAAGCATCATTTAGCTTGACTTGGAATAAAATGACTATGTTTGCGAAACTGAGTCCTTATATTTATTTTTTATTGATGGTGAGTTTCACTGGCTTTTTTTTTAATTTTAAATGAATAGGTATTCAATAATTAACGTTTTATTCCTGTTGGATGACGAATCCTCCCTCGGCCTCCGACACCCCGCATCACATCATGCGGCCCCCACGTTCTATTACTTTGCATTCTTTCTGACCTACATTTTATATGGTGATTGCTAAGCTCCAAAAAGTCTTAGCGTGATGCTAACTAGCATACTACCTTCCTCAATAAGTCCTTACTAATATTATAAATGCGAAAGTAGCTCTGTCTGCTGCATATTCACGCCAAAACTACTGAACCGATATAAAAGAAATTTGATATGCAGATAGAATAGAGCCTGAGAAAGGACATAGGCTTTTTAATGCGACAAAATGGTTGTAAAGGATACACAAAGTGTGATGAAAATTATATGGAAGTATCGTCATTTTTAGAGCTAAAAGCTTGAAACATTTTAGGCTGTTGATTTGATATAAATAAATATGACATTCAAAGATTGTAAAAATTTTACCCTCGAGGGTGTAAAATAACAATAGGAAATGGGGGATGAAAGTTTGTATGGAAATATGTAAGGCTCCATTCCGATTTCAAAAATTCTTTCAATGTTAGATATCTCATTTATCGAGAAAGGCTAAATAATAATAGGTTATCACGCTAAGACCAATAGGACAGGAGCACCAATTAAGAATGTTTCAAAATCATTTTTTTTTCCTTTTGAGAGCTTCCACTTAGTGTTAGTTAGCCCAAAGTCATTATACCACGCTGACGAAGTCGCGAGCAGAATCTAGTAATATATAAATGTCAAAAATCCTTTTCATGTCTTGCATCTACTTTCTAAGATTAAAGCATTCAAGTAAAGTAAAAAAAACTTAAGCTTAATAACATCATTACTTAAAATTAATTATAACGCACATATTGAACGCACTTTGAACCCAAAATGTTTTGATTAATATTTACAATAGTGTTATATTATCTAATCCACCATAAAAAATTGTAGAAAGAAAAGTAGATAAATTCCAATAAAGGTCAATTCGTTGGTGAAATAACTACAATATTTAATGGGAAAACAACCTTTCACACGTCAAGAGAGAAGATATCGAAACTCTAAACAAGCCACTAGAATCGGTCCCGAGACAGAGAAGCACAAATTCTCCCACACAGAGCCAATAATTCGACCGCCACGCCGTACATTACGACCCACGCATATTCGACGCACGCACGAATAGTTACTTCAATGTCTTATGTATTCAATCAAATAATATGTACAGAAATAACTACAACTTATAAGTTAATAAACAAAACAATATCAACAATAAAATCTGTATATAAATAGGCGAATACAAAAGAATTCAGTACTTTCTCTTCTCTCTTTCTCAGCCAATTATATTTGTAATTGTTTAGCAATCACAAATAAATTACGAATATTTTTCCCATACCATCGTCGCGTTGAAGCTTCTTTTATAAATCGCTATTCGTCATACATCGCGGTTCATAAAATCTACAAACAATAATTGTGCAATACTCAATACAGTGTTTATCATTTAGAAGGAAAAGTTTTACGGTAAATCCTATCTGGGCACGAACTAAAAAGTTCGCAACTACTTATCTTTGCCGTACCATGAAGCTGTGGAACAATCTCCCGGCCAGTGTGTTCCCTCCTTCCTATAACATGGGGTCCTACAAGCGTAACGTGAAGAGACATTTACGCAGGCCGGCATGACAGCGGCGACCGGCGAGGGATAACGCATCTCTCGGTAGTCGCCATTGTTTTTGGATTGTACTGTGCTTACCATCAGGCATAGTGCAGTCACTTTGCTGTGCTACAATAAAAAAAAATACAGACAATATTTCTTTCTATATTAAAATGTGAAGAAATATCCTTATATAATTTATTCTGGTCGAATTTCAACCATTAATATACTGTTTTTTTTATAAATTAAAATAAAGAGTGCAAAATAATTGCTGAATAAAATAACGCGTCCACAACCTCGAACAGTTACTAATTTGGGAATAGAATTATTGAGCAAAATTAATTGTGGGGACCAACTCTTAAATAAATGCAAAACAAACATATTACCGCCTTCTTAAACACATGTACTAAATAAATAAATTGTATCATCATTGCATAGTATAAAACAAAGTCCCTTACCGCGTCTGTCTGTTCGCAATAAACTCAAAAACTCAACGGATTTTTATGCGGTTTTACCAGTTGATAAAGTGATTCACGAGGAAGGTTTTAGTATATAGTTTGTCAAGGATTTTTTTTATAATCAGGGCGGGACAACGTCTGCCGGGCCCGCTAGTTTAAATATATAGTCGTATACAGCATACAAAATTTGAAAGAGATAATTTGAAACATTTTCGCAATACAAAACAGAGATAATAAGTATCCTCAGACGATACGTACCTAAATGACTTGCCCGCAGCAAACATTGACGCTCAACACATAAGTAATTCACCAAACAATATTCCTGAATTGCAAATAAACATTGATATAAATGAGATGAGGGGTCTCTCAACCGTTACATTACTTACAAGCGTGTTATAATAAACTAGGAGAAATCTAAATCGAATGATAAATTATACATTGAACGCTTGGTTTAACCACAAGGTTGAGCTTTAACTCCTAACAATAATAACCCTATACAAAATATAACAAACAGTGTAAATAACACAAGGAAAAACCCTTCCCCTACAGACCAGTAGACAAATAATAAACGACACGTAAAAACTAAAAAAAAGGCGACCCAAATGAACAACTAAACGACCAGTTTCCCTCGTTTTAAAGTAATGTTTCAGAGAATATTACTGTTGGCGCCACTTAGTCGCGAACGGCAGCCAATCGACGTGGAGTATCGACTGCTCTACCCACACAGTTAAGGAACACGCAAAGGCGGAACGCAGTTCCGTTGGAGACCATTTGTTACTTCGTTTATTTTCCATTTCATCCCTAACCTACCGTAATAATGAAACAATTATAGAACGCATATAATAAAATGACGAATTCAGACAGATGCATTACTTTGTTGACGACATTTTAGGTTTTTAAGCCTTTGATGCTGTTAGATACATATTTTAAGCGTGTGGGAAAGACTCGCTATTCCTGTATTCAGTTTTTTTTATATAGGAGTTTTTCCTACTACTGCGCCCTAAAATCTGTGTATATATATATATATATATATATTATATATATATATATAATTATGTCATAGGAGGCAAACGAACAGTTGGGTCACCTGATGTTAAGTGGTCACTACCGTCCATAGACACTAACAACACCAGGGGAGCCGCAAGTGCGTTGCCAGCCTGTGTTTGTTGAGACCGGGGGGGAGGGGGAGAGGAGAGAGAAGGGAGGTGGATCTCCGGCGCTCTCACTGACCGTACGAAACGCAACAATGCAAGCACCGTTACTTCAAGTCGGTGTTCCTGTGAGAGGGTGGTACTAACCCGTACGAGCCGACCCATTCATGCTGAAACCAGCATTAGCTTCAGCGTGGCTCTACTACTTACAAAAATATACATTACTATACAGTATTCATACAAAAACATACGATATTCTTCGGAGGTAGTCTGGTAATATAAAGTTTCATAATTATGACTTTTTTCCAAGCCCGCCTGGTTAGCTACCACCTCCGAGGTTATAATCTCTCGCTAAGCGCCTACAGGTGTGTTCCGGCAGTTGCACTCGAGAACCAGTCTCACTCTAAGGTTCGCATGTTTACCATCTCAGACCTAATTATCATTTAACATCAGATGACATTTTAGTTACAACTTTAAAACCTATAAAGTATTAAAAAAACCAAGAAGACAAATATGGATTATTTTCAATATGATTTATTAAGAAGCGAACATCAAAAATACAATCATAAAAGTTTAAGCCCGCAGATGTAACTATTTAAATTTCTAATGAGAAAATACTTTAGCATCAACGCATTCCATTTATACAGAACAGAAGGAGACGCTCGACCCGGCCTTGAGCTATTTTAAACGATAAATGACGGAGAAAACCAAATAAATCCACCTAGTTCGAGAGGAACTGTTCTATTTTACTTGTTGACATCAATAGCAATGTAATGATTTATTTAATGTATAAACTGCAGCCGTTACAATGTAATTAAAAAAATTATATAATAAAAAATAGGTCAACATTAATAAAACTACACAATGTAAAGTTAGAAAACAGACACATTCTTGCATATAATTTTTATCCTGATCAGGGTCTTTAATCAGTATAGACATTGCAGTCCTTCTACTGTAATCTATTTATTCACTTTAACAAATTACGTCCACTAAATAAATAGAAGAACTTACCCTAGCCGTAGATTAAAAGCGAACAATAATACAATTGTCCATAATTTTATGAAAGAATACATTTGTGATAGCGCAACAGTCGTTTAATGTGTTCGAAATTGTATATACCATTCTAGAATGTTCTTTCCAGACATTCTCCTACAAAGTGTCATAACGAGGTCAAGGTTACCTTTAATAAATAATAGTGTCTACACCCCATGTATGAGCGTCTGGTAGCGTTAAGGATTGAGACAGGCGGCGCCTTAAAGTCGCGCCTGTGACGCACGAATTAACAGGATAAAACTAAGTCTCAAAACGTATCGTTACTATAGTTGCATTGACTTGGACTGGAAATTTCTGTCGACTGTGCAAGTTTTTGGCATATATAGAATCGCTGCGTCACTTTGTAGCAGGACGAGCGCCGCCCGTAGCTTGTCTGTTGTTGTATGATGCATGCATTAAAGCTCTGTAAATTCTTAGTCATAATTATTTCTCGTCTACAAATGCAATGAATCATTTACTGATGTCATTTATCCATATGTTTATTAATTGAGACGCTGTTACTACACTTAATAACCTGAACTAGATAATCATCATTTATATTGTCTGTGCGATTTTCCTGGTTTTATACGTTCATTATAAGTACCTAAGTTTAATGAAACTAAAATTTATATATGTAATAAATAAGACAAAATAAAAAGAATTGAGCACAATTACATACCTTCAATTTACATTTAGGTAAGTTTTAATATTTAATAAAAATTACATACATACGGGTCATATAACTTCAGATTAAAGAACTATATATTTTCCTTAGATAAGTTTGTACACATATATCAGCTACTCGTATAAACAATAAAATAAAATAAAAGAATAACAATTTATTTATTTTCCAAAAAAATTACATGAAATATTTACAAAATTCGTAAGTCACTGATGGCGCCAATTTAAGCTCAGGTTGACGTCTGTACTAGTCGCGAGTAATCTCACGACACAGACGCCCACGCCAGCGCAAATTCTACTAATTTTATGGAAAGGTTTAGTAGAGTTAATTATTAATAACGATTGAATTATTGTAATTATCATGAGTTCCTATAATTTGGGATTGTTGACCATGTGTGTGTGGAATTGGAATCCTAAAGTGCCTGATCAAGGAAATAACTTAATGAACATTTAGTATGTCATAGAGCGTTTCTCAACACCTGTGATTCGTACAGACCCCATCTTTTATAGCATAAATATATAAGAGTAAAAAGGCATGTAAATCAACGGATATTAAATGGTATCAACTAGCTAATTATAATCAGTCGTAAATACGGCTGACCCTAATTAAGGTCACATAATAGAATTGTACTACCCTTTAGAACTGAGTTGGAACTCATGCAATACCAAGAACGTTTTCCACGTATTATTGTGTCCCGGTAAGAATCACCATTTTTCACTCAACGTAACCAGATTAGGCCCCCCTCGGCAGCGGCTCAAGCCTAGATCCGTTCCCTCGGCGTGGAGCCCTTGAGTGCACTGCTCACGCGATATAGTGACACAAAATCTTACATCACTGCGAAAACATTACACGTATCACCTCCACACACGTGCACGCATACACGCTTACACGTGCAAGTGGAGGGTTTTATTTTTTTCCCTTATCAAACTGGAATAGTTTAGAAAATTATACGATACGAAACATATATAAGTTGTTGAGGTATGTATGCTTGGTACACATATATGTTTCAACAACTCATATATGGATTGATGTCTTTGAAATGATTAACCACGAAATGATTACGAATAGAGTTTAAAGTTATATTCGCGAAACGCCTATAAAAAATATTACTACAAATCTTACTAGATTATGCCAATATTTATTTCCAGACTCATTATTCCCGAAGACAAAAGCTACACATAAGATAAAAATGAAATTTTCTTTCACCCGACGTTACCTACTCGCAGAAATTCGCTTTGAATAATCGATTTTGTACATTTCATCGCAAGACGTGACGAGAAAATATCAACTTATTTAGAAACAGAAAACCTTATAGGAAAACTTTGTAGTACCGTTAAAAATAGATTTTCCCCGACAGAATTATTAACACAGCTACTAATTCCCGCCAGTTCGTGAATCTAATTATTGTCTGGAAAGGAAATTGGCATTTAAAAACGGAACGGCGACTGTAATATCCGACTTTTATAGAATTTACAATATCAATCGAATCTTTCTATCTACAGGTCTGCTATTCCCTATTTTACTTCTCAGCCACTTACCCGCTTTATCGTTGGCACCAAATGCTGTTGTTGTACTAGACTTTTTCTTGTCTAACAATTACCGAATAAGCCATGATCCAAATTTTCTTATGACCCGATCTATTATTAAGTTAATGCTTACTTTGCATTTCCACTAACACACATTCAACTTGTATTTTTTTTTAATGCATCTCATATATCTCGCATAAAATATTTTTATCACGCTTTTATTAGCTTCACCTGTATGTTTGTTTGTAACGACCCTTTTGAGCTCGATTTTGTCCTACTTTGAACGATCAGATTTAATTCAAACTTTGCACACCTGTCAAAGCTCGATGACAATGCAATAATCGGAAAAAAAAAGTTAAAAAAATTTTTTTAACTATCACATGAAAAATAAATAATAGTTTAAAAAAACTAAAAAAAACACGCTTTCATATAAAATCCAACTAAAAAACAGAAAATAAAATTTAATAAATTTGAATTAAGAATAGTGTAAATTAGAAATAAATGTATATTTTTGTAAAAAGGGACAAAAAAATGATAAAAATACTGATATCTAGAGGTGCTGATATTAACAGTGACGCATCGCATGTTAACCATCTAAGAACCATTCAGTAATTGTTATTTTTTATATTGGCGAAGCCAGGGCATGTTACTAGTTCTGAAAGTAAACACGAGGGGTAAAACTTGTAGACCAAGAGCCCGTGAATGCGGCCAGGCTTTCCTTATTTTATAAAAGCAGAGAGTTTTTCGGTGCATACTTCTGATACAAGTAGGAACCATTAGCTAGTATTAAATTTGGGTGGCTTTGGCAGGTAACAAAGGTCTATAAAATATGAACTAAAATTTATCAAAATATATAGTGTAAGTTTTTTTATACATATATTTTGTTGGCATAATATTAGAAATCACGACATTTCTTGACATATATTTGATATCGTGGCCAACCCCTACCAAAAATCTGTAAACTTTAATAAGTTGTAATTTAACTTACGTTATAGTGTCAAACCTGAATTTTAACATGTTACTTGGGTAACTATTAGATATTTCTTCAGTAGCCAGACAATTTCGACAGTTCTAGCCCCTCGCCAGACAAACATATAGGGTAGCTATAGGTGCAAGCGTGAGGCAATATAATTCCAAGTAGATGGAAGTGAGATATTAGGTCTTTACCTATGAAATTGCCGTTTTGTATGAAAAAATTTAAACGAATTTTTTTCATGTATTTTTTATTTCTATTAATCGAAGTAATCACCCATGCAATCAATGCATCTTTGTCAACGCAGTGGCAGTTTATTGATACCCTTCTTAAAGAAATTAGCTGGACGGGAGGTAACAAATTCTTCAAAGGCATTTTGTGCTGCCTCTCGGGTATTGAATTTTTTTCCCGCCAAGGAGTTATCCAAATTCTGGAAAAAGTAGTAGTCTGTAGGCGCAAGGTCAGGTGAGTGGGCGGATGACGGAGAACTTCCAACCCCAGTTCTTGCAACTTGGAGACCGTCTGCTGTGCAGTATGAGGTCGCGCGTTGTCGTGCAGGAGCAGCGGAGACGAGCGATTGACCAATGCTGGTTGGAGATGTGCCAGCTTCTCCATCATTGTGTTCAGTTCTTCACAGTACACATCTGCTGTAATGCTCACCCCGTTTGGTAAGAAGCTGTGATGAATCACACCCGCGCTAGACCACCAAACAGTGACCATCACTTTTCTAGGGGTAAGTTTTCGTTTAGGGCATTGTTTAGGTGCTGAACCAGGATCCAACCAACTTGCTGAGCGCTTGCGGTTATCAAACAGAATCCATTTTTCATCGCAGGTAACAATGCGGTTCAAAATTCCTTCATTTGTGTATCTGTTGCGCAGTGCAAGACACGTCTCGACACGTACTTCACGCTGGCGATCATTGAGTTCGTGGGGCACCCATTTGTCAAGTTTTTTTACCTTGCCAATTTGACGCAAATGGACCAATATTGTTTTGATGCTAACGTCGAAAGATGCTGCTAATTCAGCCGTAGATTGTGTATCATCAGCTTCCACAATCGCCTTTAATTTGTCATTGTCGACCAACGTCTTCGGACGACCGCGAGGTTCATTTTTCAGGTCGAAATTCCCAGAACGGAAGCGAGCAAACCAATAACAGGTGGTGCGTTGGTTTGTAGTGTTAGCTCCGTCAACGTCGTTGATGTTGCGTGCCGCTTGTGCCGCGTTGCTGCCACGTCGATACTCATATTCCATAATTACTCGAATTTTTAACGCCATGATGACAAAAAAGATTGAAATGCGATGAAAATGTAACACTAATCAATAAACAAATGACAACTTTTGGAAAAAGAATTCCATGTTTTTAAAATAAAATTAATTTGAAATTAGAATTCTTAGCCAAACCAAAAATTATTTTGATTTGAAATGACCAGTACTGCAGAACGGCAATATCATAGGTAAAGACCTATTATATAGTGAGTGAGATCTTTTGCAACCCTTTATTGCTTTTCTTTCAGTAACTCAGTAAATAAATTATACCACAAGTACATGTTTTACTATTATTGCTTGTGAAGTTTAAAAAAAAAATTAATTCATTTTTTTCAGAAAGCGTCATCATAGGAGACATATTTATTTGTGTTATTTGCAAAATAAAAATAGCAATATAATATCATTACTCAAGAGACAATAAAAAATAATTTAAATAATAAATATCAATATAAAATAACGAAGGTCTGGCATTCACTGGCTCTTAGACTATCCGAAAATTCTACCGCAGTGCGCGGACCATCTATTACGGGTTTTTTTCCGGTGCGGTTTTTATTTCGCACCGCAACTAGTGCGCGGTCGGCCTAAAAGAGTTTGTTGAGAGGAAACTGTAGGACCGACTGTTATAGATGTCTCATAGATGGCGCCACGATTTAATTTTGAAGTTCTTTTTCAATTTTAATACAAATGAGCCACAGCAACGCGTGGACGTTTCAGCTAGTTTTGTTTTATAATGCTACATATATTACAATAAAAAACAAATGTATGTCTATTCATGTAATAAAATAATATCAGAAATGACACGAGCAGATTTATTTACTATCCATGATTTGTTTAATTTCTAAATTTATTAACTAAGTGCTGTGTTAATTTCAAATAAAATGGATAAAACCATAAATTTATAATATAATTTCTAATTTTTTTTTGTTATATATGGAAAAAATATAACGATAAACAATAAAATTAGAAAAGTAATACCAAACCCATATAAAAAATTAAAAGGAAGTATCAGAGAACAAATTAATTACATTTGTAACTTACGTCATATTGCGATGTAAAAAACAGGAAAAGTACACTTCGGTGCACGATCCAGATTTATGATCTAATGTAACATAATACCCGTAACAAAACAGTTACATTGAATTTAATACGTATAAACTTTTTTACCGGTGATACTCTGTATGATTCATAGACTACAGTTGCAAAGTTATTTCATAAAATATTTGGCATCTGACTGCTCATATTTTAAACTGCACATTGTTTGCACTTCATATGATGATATAAATCTGTCGACTGATCCTCATACTACCCTTTGAAGCTTAAAACCTATCGCGGCGAGATAGTACCTTTCGCGCTAGATATAACTTTTGACGTGATAACGTCTTTTAAATCGATGAACGCCGGCTGCACTCACGTAGAAGCATGACTCATTGTCACACTCCGCCTGAGCCGAGCGTGTAAGCGAGAGCGCGGAACAAGCGATAGGGAAGCAACGCAATCGGCATAAGCGTTCGTCTTGTGACGCATCTATCTCTCTTCCACTCCATCGGCCGATGCGTTCGGGCCGTTATCACGTAGAATTATCGTCCGTAAACCGACTTTACAGACAACTAATGCTTTTTTACAGTCTTTTTAAAGCGAATCGTATTATGGGGGGAGGGGTGTTTTAAATTCAGATCCGCCATCTTTTTGTATGACAATAAATGGTGGGGATAAACGCTGTGTCAGATAGAGTGGGAGACGTGTCTCGCTTGACTTCGAATATTGAAGAGCAGTAAAACTAAAATTCCTTTCATCTAATAACAACATTGATCGCTATAACACTAAAAGCTGTTGTAAAGAATATTGCTTGTTATATTTAGTAAGCAGTGTTTTACTTATATACATAAAATATATGTGATAAAAGTATAATACAATATAAAATTTATTTCTAGCAAATTTAGCGAAATACGCATTAAAAACACCGACAATCGAAAAACTTAAGAAGGTGAATCATGAACGAAATGACGAATTGCAGACAAATTCCTATGGCTCCACCGCAGAACTCCATATGAAGCAGCTACACCAACCAGTACAATTTTCCACTGGATATAGACTACCAGATTAATTATATATTACCAGATAATGGAATTTAATAATTCCCATCATGATCTTACATTTGGGTAATACTAATCACACCCGTAATATATTACAAAAACATAAATCATATAAGCGGTAACCATTTTGCGGCGTAATACGAAGCCAATTAGCGTAGACACCTGAGTACCAAATGGGCTTTTAGGCCGCTGAATGTTAATTAATGTATCAACGTACAAATTTATCTCTTAAATCGGTGTCAGACAAGGCAGATCAGAGCCTATCGTAATTTATCACACTTTCATTACGTTTACTTATGGGTCATTCCATTTAAAATCGTCTAATCAGCAAAGCTGCACCGTTTTAGATTTGGGTGAAAATTTGAGGGATTCATCTCTAGGGTCCCTAAGAATGAAATTTACACATATTCGATTTTTATGAGCACCCGTTTCCGAGCATTTAAATAAAAACTTTCAAAAATCGCCTTTTTTTAACTTATTTAAAATTTCCTCAAAGTTTTGTCTGTTTAAAATTTTTTTCATTATTCAAGCGGAATCCTTAGGGTGACAGACTATAGTTTGATAAAACTCAATGATAATTTTGTTTATAGCGACCTACCATTAGCGAGAGCAAACTAAAAATGAGTGTTTTTTACTCATTTTTCGTGAATTTCAAGCGACTCTAGCGACTAATCGGTTATGAGTTAAGAACTTCCGGTTGACAGGAATTAAGTACACATATCATAGACAAAATTTAGCCATTGATCGACCTGAGCAGCCCACTCTTTCTGGAAGAAAACTTTGCTTGAAGTTTTGAATTTTTAAAAAATCGCATTATTCAGCCTACAAAACGAAGGTGTCTACTGCAAGATAAAATTCTAAAATTTTCAGAATCTTTTGTTCTTACCTTTAACTTTGAACGACTGCATCGCTTGTTTTGTTATTTTAATGTGTAGTGCACTTACCGGTCGTTTTTTGACAGCAAAAATTACATCAATATTTTTTATATTATAATCTTATAAATTTAGTTTTGTCTGATAATTTTTTGCAAATTAAATTGCAAATTTTAGAATTTTATCTCGCAGTAGACACCTTCGTTTTGTAGGCTGAATAATGTGATTTTTTAAAAATTCAAAACTTCAAGCAAAGTTTTCTTCCAGAAAGAGTGGGCTGCTCAGGTCGATCAATGGCTAAATTTTGTCTATGATATGTGTACTTAATTCCTGTCAACCGGAAGTTCTTAACTCATAACCGATTAGTCGCTAGAGTCGCTTGAAATTCACGAAAAATAAGTAAAAAACACTCATTTTTAGTTTGCTCTCGCTAATGGTAGGTCGCTATAAACAAAATTATCATTGAGTTTTATCAAACTATAGTCTGTCACCCTAAGGATTCCGCTTGAATAATGAAAAAAAATTTAAACAGACAAAACTTTGAGGAAATTTTAAATAAGTTAAAAAAGGCGATTTTTTAAAGTTTTTATTTAAATGCTCGGAAACGGGTGCTCATAAAAATCGAATATGTGTAAATTTCATTCTTAGGGACCCTAGAGATGAATCCCTCAAATTTTCATCAAAATCTAAAATCATGCAGCAACCATTTTTTTTATTTTTAGACGATTTTAAATGGAATGACCCTTATAAATAGACCATTTGGAATACAGTTTTAGGCATTTTTACACGATATTATTTGTCGGGTTGGTTTGGTTTACGAGGTGATCGATATTCGGTTGTAAATGTTGTATAAATTGGTATAGATAAACTCTCTTTGATAGGTGGTTAAGAATTCATATATAATTTCAAAAAAAAATGATCCAATGATTCGCGGTATTGTATCGAAGGCTCTAGCCCAAGCCGAGATCCGGCCCCTCTGGCACCCTTGTGCTTGTTGCCAAGCTGCGAAGTGGCTTAAGCGCTCGCCTTAGTAGTCCCGGAAAGCTGTGAAGACCCGTCAGGCCAATAGCGTAGTGAATTCCAAAAAAAAAAATCCAATGATGAAAGCTTTGTGACATGATTATGTTATGGTATAAGCAGTACAAGATTATGTAATGAAAGTAGTCTTACAGAAAAGCCATATTGGATACTATTCTATAAGTAAATATATATATAATTCTTGGCCATATCGTTGGCCAATTAAAAAATCACAAGGGATTAATCGAATCTAAAAAATAAGTAGCATAGAACCGTCTACGCAAAATTTACATACTACATTCAGTGGTTTTCACGTGATTGAGCCTCAAGGGAACTATATTTTCATTATATATATATATCTTAATTATTTCTTGTGTGCGTGTGTATGTGACTGAACTCCTCCTAAACGACTGGACCGATTTTGATGAAATTTTGTGTGCGTGTTCGAGTGGATCCGAGAATGGTTTAGATTCACAATTGGACCCGGTAGGTGGCGCTGCGGTCGACTTTTAGGATTTTTTTGTTTTCAAGGCAGGACAACGTCCGCCCGGTCCGCTAGTATATATCTATATACGTAAAAGATTTAGGCTTACGAATAAGTAACTTATAAAATGACATTAGGTATTTTAAATTACAATAATGACTGCATCAATAATGTTACAATGTTAAATATTCTTTAAAAATCCTTTTTAAAAGAAACAATTCCACTAAAAGTAATTACACATTTATCAAAGTCATATTTCCGTAAGGATAACTGGATATCTTCTTACTTATAGAGTATTTAGCGGCCCTTAAAATTAACTCTATTATAAATTACGAACGAAATTCCATTTGCATATAAGAAGAAGAATATATTACACCAATATTTAGACGAATGTAGTCACTTACCTCTTAATGTAAATTATTTATGAGGACATCTGAAACAGATTGAAAATTTCATTAATTCTAATAACCATGATGCATGTTAAATGTGTTTTTGGGGAAAACGTATTATAAATTAAGTGATTGTCATTTAATTTCATAATATAATATTTATACAGTATATTCCATATAAAAATCAGTTTGCCAGAATTTGGACATTCTAATCTTATTAATTAACGAATTATTCTAATTTTTTTTTACATTAATAGAACTTATATGTAAATTAAATACACAAATGAATACATTAAATACGAAAAAGTTGCTATAATGTACACAAAATGGAAAAGCCCATTGAATAGAAGAATACAATTTATTTAAATAACTGAAGAAAAAGCAATTAATAACCAGATAGAAACCTTAATAAAATGCGTTCACAAAATATGTTTTAAGGAAATACTGGCCAAAATACAACAAAATTAACTTCCAATTAAATAAACTTTATTCCTTAAACCAGTACATATGAAGTTAAGATAAATTTGAAAAATAAAAAGCTATAACATTTTATAACTGGTTCCATTGCTGTGAAATGTATTATTTCGCGACGCCTCCAGCTAGTGCATCCCACTTTACGATGACATGAACGTATCCGTATAGTGTAAAGCAAGTGAATTAAATATTTCTAGTTAGGAGATGTGGCATAAAAGAGAATCGAAATGAGTGTACACCTGGAGGAAGGGTTAAATAAGTTAACATTGAAGTATATATACTCTCCATTGAATATAACCGAAATAGAAGCTTAAATTAGGGTAATACTCGCTTATACTGAGATAGAAAATTTCTTTTATTACTCTTACGTACTTTCTCTACTTAAACAATATTATTGAAAAAGGTCGCTAATTATAAATTAAGCGTTAGCGTAATGCTGATGTGCGTCGAGTTGCATTTGTTTCAGATCTGAAAGCATACCTTTAATGCGAATAAAAACTATAATCTAGAAGAAAACTTTTTTCCAACCTAAATCATAAAATACAGGAAAAAGGAAAGGAATCAAGTTAAAGAGCATATCGTGGCTTTCATGGCTTATAAAGTACAGATGGATACACAAAAATAACGCTAAGAATTAATAATGATCACCTGAAGATAAAACAAAAGCTTTAAATACCGAAATCAGGATTTTTTCTGTGTCTAATTTATAAGCGATAAGAGACTCGGTGAAGATGTAACATCATATATGGTCTTTCCCA
>AP028426.1:4810420-4865420 GCA_036509395.1 Antheraea yamamai
TATTATTGCACTTTTTTATTTTAGTAGTTGTTTTTTTATATTATAAAAAAAAAAAAAAAAAAAATTGTTTTTTTTTTCTCTTTTTATATATTTTAAAAAATTTAAAATATACTAAAATAAATTTTTTTTTCTCTTTTTTTTTTAAGAGAATAAAGATTCTTCTCCAATATTTTTTTTTCTCTCTCCCCCTCCTCCCCTCCCCCCCCCAATTCCAAAATTCTCCTATTATTCAACATACTACTCACTTCCCATGAAAACTTAATCCATATTTATTAGGAGGTGTTAGGTATGATAAAATAAAACAGTTTGTGAACTCCTTTTTTCCTCATCTAAATTCCAAAGAATAAACTAAAGATGTATCATAAATCCGACCGTATTGAAATTAGTCAGGGGTTCTCGAATCTAAAGGTTACATTAGTATCAAGAATTTACGTACATTTAAGTTACTTTTAAATTTTATGTTATGAAGTAGCAGACGTGCAGTACACGTGATTTTAAATTATCTCTGCAGTCTATAGCTGTAGAGCACATTATAATGAGTACTCCATAGTAAGCATAGAACATTTCATACGTCATTACTATTTTTCATAATTAAGAATATAAAATAATTTATCAAATTAAATTATATGAATTTGTATGGCAGCAACTTTTCGCATGCTTGCTTCTATATTATAATTTATAGAATTCATACGTAGAGATGAGAGTTCTTTGCTTATGTATATATATTCTTGTATTGACCGAAAAGCTAAGAAAAGGTCAGTCACGTGCAGATTTCGTATAGTATAGTAGCCACAAATCATTTCAACAACAGTATGTCAGTTGTCTTAATAGTACCCAGTAATTCAATAGTACCCACATATTAGTTACGCTACTGTCATCAAGCCAGTCTTAATACTCCAAGCTGAATGAAACGTATCATGAGCCAGGGACTGCTGTTAACCATTGCCGCTGCTAGTAATGGGATGAGAGCACTGCAATATGAACAATTCTGAATTCCGGTAGAAATAGATATAGCGGTGATACTTTCGTGTCCTAAATTTGTGTAATAGCATATACTATTGTTTTTAAATAATAATTGTACGGATGCGCAAGCCCAATCTACAATTATTAATCTTTACATTTTAGTAAGTACGAATCTCATTTGGGGCCTTTATTTTTTAACATTTTTGTCAACGATATTGGCAAATGTTTCCATCATTCCAACTACTGTCTGTTCGCTGACGATTTAAAAATCTTCAAATCAGTCAAGACATCTAATGATACTCTGCTTTTGCAGCAATATCTTGACCGTCTTGCTGTTTGGTGCCAAGATAATAAGATGGACCTAAATGTAGACAAATGCTACTTTATACATTTCTCCAGAAAAAAAGTAACCCTGATACTAATTATAAACTTAATAATAATTATCTCAAAGAAGTAACGTTCATGAGAGACTTGGGGGTTACATTACATAACAAGTTACGGCTGAATAGGCACATTGATAATGTATGTAATAAAGCCTTTAAGTGCCTGGGCTGGTATTGTACAATTCTCTAGTACGAAACCATTTGGAATACTGCAGTGTCGTATGGAATCCCTTTTACGAGGTTTATAAAAAAGGATCGAGGTGTTCAAAAGCGCTTCATGTGGCATTTGACCTTCTCTTGTAATTTAGCAAAGGCTATCCGCTCGTATTCTGATCGGCTCAGCCATTTCAAAATTAAGTCGCTGTCCGAACGTAGACGCACTTTCGATCTTCTTTTCTTGTACAAATTAGCGAATGGCTTACTAGACGTTCCCTATCTCCTGTCAAACCTCAACTTTGCTATACCCACGAGACTCCCTAGATCTGCAAAATTTATAAGTATCGTCAAAGAAACTCACAGTAATTCTAACCTAGGTAAAAACGCACCATTTAACAGATTAACTCGTGAGTTAAACAGTACATCGAAACAAAATACAAATGTTGACTTATTCGCAGCAAACATCGACTATAGAATAGAATATAGAATATAGAAAGGAACTAAAAGGAGAAATTGTCTAATCGTTATTGCCCGTACTCTCATTATATTAGATTAATTTGTTTTTATTTCTTTTAATATTAATTTTTCCAATTGATCATATAAAATTCTGCTTCAAATCTCAAATTACTCTCAGATGTAATGTTTTTTTTTTTTTTTTCAAATTTTGTTTAGTTTTTTACGAATTAATTTTCTTAATGTAAAATATTAAGTAAACTCTTTGAATTTCATAATTTCATTTTGTAACCCTAACTGTTTGCTCATTGTCAGACTAAGCATGCAGACTACACCTCTAATTACGATGACACTTACCGTTACAAATTGTGTGTGTCTTATTTTAATAATGATCAGTGTACATTGTGTTGGTGTTCAATAAATAAATAAACTAGTACAGTACGAACTAAGTTCTTATTTGAGATCTTGTATTAAGCCTTCACGGTTTCTACTTCGCTATCTGTGGATATGAAAGACATAATCTCTTTGTATTCCACGTATTAAAAGATTTCATCATCTTCTAAACAAAACAGACTTTCAAGAACATAAATCCATATTAATTTTAAGAAGGTATGACAACTTTAACGACGTTATTTTCTAATTAAAAGGACAAGTAATAAAACTTTTGTTGAGTAATTAATAAAAGACATCGCTTAAATACGATAAATTACGCTTAATAAGGTAAGGCTTTTATTAAATTTTCGTTTAA
Source organism: Antheraea yamamai (assembly GCA_036509395.1). NCBI lineage: Eukaryota > Metazoa > Arthropoda > Insecta > Lepidoptera > Saturniidae > Antheraea > Antheraea yamamai. Next base: position 4,813,124 of record AP028426.1, read on the forward strand.
GCTGAGCTGTTTTATTTTTAACTATCCATACTTTCTTTTCTTATATTTTTATTTAGTTAATTCTTCAATTATTTACACAAAGCTTATTTAGTTCTACTTATTTATGATATGTTCATATCTTTAATCATTTTATCAATCTGAGTAGACACGGCGTAATAATATATTGCTTATATTAAATATTATAAAACCATAATAAAAAGGACTCTCTGTTGGAAGGTTGCCAAGACTTTTAACATTTCACGGCAGTAAGGGAACCCCGTACGTATTTCACGGTTGAAAATAATTCAGGTGTAAAAGAGCTTGCAGACACGAGCTCGTTTAGACACAGGCTGCAACACTCTTTGATTCCGCTTTACGACCGCCGCCGCACAAGACGAGCGGAGAGTCAGCAAGTATGTTTTATATAGACGATATTTAATGCTTGGGAACTTACTCTTTTATAACTAGGGTATAAAAACTGCAATGGACGATGTCTGTTATTTAGGACGTGTTTCTTTTAACAAATAAACTAATTCAAGATGATAATAAAAACAAAACACAATCGCAAAACTTTCCTTTCTGATTCACATACGTTATGTCAACCTACCGAACAACGTATGTCACTTCAACTATAAAGACGAAGATAAGGATATCTCATATGTTTAAATCTATTACGGACTTTAGATTATAAAGCATGGCAAAGGAGTTGCCATACACTCGAATAATATCACCCTTCTTTTGTTTAGTCCGATAACGAATAATAACCGAAAGTCGCTAATACTGCTATAAAATAAATGGTTTAGGTTTTTCTATCTTTTTTTTTCATTTATAATAATTTTTTGTATAGACACTAAAAGCGTCGATAGAACTGTCTGTGGAAGTAAATTTGAGTATCGTGTGGATCGACGAAGATTCAAAATTTACGATCAGACTATTTTATCGCTGAAGGAAATCGTTATGATGAAGCCATGACACGCTTACGGAGCATTTTCTAATACCCCTACTAATATTTTCAAGCACCTGCACGTGTGAATCGTACTTAAAAGCCAATATTAAGTTGACACTTTGCACAGTCACATTTTAAGACCTTTTCAAATAATAGCCAGGCTCTATGATGTAGTGGTAATAAGGAATACTATTGAGCCAAATCACGGATTCGATTCCCACCACGACTAATACTAATTAACGGTTCCGTGCCTTAGTATACAAATTCCGTGTCTACCTAGACATTAGATGTATAATACACCCACATAACACCTGTTATGGTACCTTACTGTTGAGTTATGTTCTAAAATACGTATAGTCAGCCGGTCGGCCAGGGAAACCATTAACACTCTGTAGTCACTGTTACTATTTAACCGGACAGAGCTTCACCTTACAACAACTTCCACATAGGAGTGCGTGCGTGCAGATCAACGACATCTTGCCCTTTTATGTGACAAAAAGTCAAAGCAATTACTATTTACTAAAATTTCCCCAAAATAATTTAGTAACACAAAAATAGTAATAACGATCAATTATCGTTATTTTAGTAATATATCAATTTTATATAATCGCTCTTATTTATGTAAAGAATTGAAGGATCTAATACGGTGGCGTCAGCGTCAATGCTCCCCGGTGGCGTTGCAGTCTCGCGTCTTGGGTGTGTCGCAGCGGTAACGGACGTAGTCAATAACAGTTAACATAATACAAGCTATGCTTAGTTTAAAATTAAATGTACGTGTGTTAAATTGTGTCCTTTTGATTATCCTGTAACAAATTCTGTACTTTATGGTTCTTGACTACTTTTTTTTTTATTCGATTGACCATTTGCCATTTCTGTGATACCCAACGAAGTGGGTGGTTATCAGCTAATATCCTTATCCTTACTAATAATACTAATGCGGATGTGGGTTTGTTTGTGACACATCCACGACTTAACTACTTAATAAATCATCATTCAATCTTGCATACCAGTTCTCCGTCTACAAAAAAGGGAACCTTTCATACATAAAAAATACTGTTCCTGAAGTATAGGTCAAATCTACATTAACAAGCGAAGCCGCGAACGAAAGCTATTATGTATACTAAAGCACTTAGATGAAAATGATTTAAGGAAAAACTATTGTAGTATACAAGTATAATTGACGCTTGAACCAGCCTCTAGGAAATCTAAACCGCAGTTGAAGCGAAAAGTGTAAAGTTTTATCCAATAAACCACATCTGACCGTACACGAGAGCCGAGTTACAAAGGACAAGATTCAACAGAGAACCTATTCTGTTCGAGAACAATGGAGGCTGAGCGAACACTAACACTATCGTATATATAGGTGTGTATATGTAATGTGTCTACTTTCCCAGACAGTTAGTAGGCATTGAATAATGAGTATTCATGTTTTTAGATAGTCAAACTTCTAGGGACAAACAAATATCAAGTGACTTATTATATCATCATCATCAAAGTTAATCGATTATGTTTAAGATTACATAAGATTTATTCTTCAATTTATAATAAGTATTCTTATAGTAGCGGCACGCTATGATGGCCATTTTGACGTTTGTCCGCTCATGAAATTTCGTATAAATTAATAACTATAAATAAAATAAAAGAGCTAATTGCTATTCTTTATTCTCAATATTGATGTGCAGTAAGTCAAATTTTTGTTATGTATATTTTATTTTGTTATATGTATATTTTGTTATGTAATAATGTATAATTTTAGCACACAAATAAAATTAATATAGTACACTACTTTCTAAATTATATATATATGTATATAACTACACATAAGGGATAAACGATATAAGATCGCTGGCCAGCACAGCTATCACCTCCGGCAAACATATTACTCGCTGATAATATAGCTTTCTACATGAGGAATATTTTTTTAAATAACTTAAGTATTTTAAGGTGTATGATGTATAACAATTTTATAAACAAAAAAGCAATTATTTTCTCTTTTAATAATAGTAATCTAGAAGTATAGATAAACCTTATAATGAGCATAACCAATAAGAGCATCTATATTAAGGTTAAAAGGTAATTTAAATGAAGAAATTAAAAAACAATACGTAACAGGTTTAATAATAAACGACTTTATGCTATCAGTAATTATGAAAAATAATATGACCTGTTATAAATATATTAATCTTAAATTATAAATTCACTTTACATACATTTGTACCTAGAGATAATTTTTATAAAACAATTAATAATGGAATGTATTATAACTACCAAGGTGGGATCCATAGGATGTCACAGATGCAGGTGCCTCCCTCAATCTGGATAGTATAAATAAATTAAGGAGTTGACAAAGTATATTACCAACTTTGCAGACACCCTTATATTTATTAATAGCTGTGCCAGCGACTTCGTCCACGTGGAACCTGATGTATAAAACAGTGACTAATAAAATCATCTTAATGTATTTAGTTCATTTGCTTATCTACTTTTCTGTCATACTTAACTCGAGCCGTCAGTCAAAATACAATAACTTTTGATAGAGTGTACTGATTTTAATGAAACAGAGACTAAGTTACTCCTGAGGATATTTTTTATGATTTTCTTGCTGGGTTTTTATTGTGAACCGAGTGATTTAGCAGTGATGCATGTTCATGCAAACAAACAGACAGACAGACATTTCTAAAAGTGATTGAAATGTATTCTATTACTTGTTCCTAGACACCTGCAACGATTTGTTTCACGAAAATCAAAAAAGTATAGACACGTTAGATTTACATTCTTATTATATATATAGATTATTTAATAGTCACAAACAGCAAATTACCCAATAGCAGAATAAATGATGACATTTTAAAACAACACATGTTAACGTGATTCATTCCAATTATCTATACATATAATAAAAATGAAGTGTCTGTATGTAATATCAAAATAACATTTTTTTACTGATCGGGTATGAAAGTATACACGCTTCTGAAAACAAAAATGCAATTTTTAAAATTCTTGTCGGTCTGTCTGTCTGTTTGTTCCGAGTAATCTCCGAAACGGCTGGACCGATTTTAACGGGAACTTCACTGGGATGCAGCTAAAATTACAGCGGGTTACTTAGGCTACTCTAATTTAGACTAGCTGTTAACCGCGGCTTCGTCTGCCATGCTATCTCCAAAACGGTTGAACCGATTTTCACGGGACTTTCACTGGCAGATAGTTCATCTTATAAAATATAATTAAAGCAATTTTAATTTATACTAGCTGTTAACCGTGGCTTCGCCCGCAGTGCTATCACCAAAACGATTAGACTGATCTTCACGAAACTTTCACTCGCAGATAGCTGATCTTATAAAAAGTAATTCAAGCAGTTTTAGTTTATACTAGCTGTTAACCGTGGCTTGGTCGCAGTGCTATCTCCAATACGGTTTCACCGATCTTCACGAGACTTTCACTGGCATATAGCTGACCTTATAAAAAGTAATTTAAGTAATTTTAATTTATACTAGCTGTTAACTATGGCTTTGCCGGCAATGCTATCTCCAAAACGGTTGGACTGATCTTCTCAAAACTTTCACTAGCATATAACTGACCTTATAAAAAGTAATACGAGCAATTTTAGTTTATACTAGCTGTTAACCGTCGCTTTGCGCCGCAGTGATATCTGCGAAACGGTTAGACCAATCTTCACGAGACTTTCACTGGCATATAGCTGCCCTTATAAAAAGTAATTTAGGTAATTTTAATTTATACTAGCAGTTAACTATGTCTTCGCTCGCAGTGCTATTTCCAAAACGCTTCGACCAATTATTACGGGACTTTTACCGGCAGATAGCGGACATTATAAAAAGTAATTTAGTTTATTTTAATTTAGACTAGCTGTTAACCATTGCTTCGCCCGCATGAAATTTAGCAAAAATATGTTGTTCGCTGTAAACATGTGCGTAAGACGTGCGTTGTACTGGACTCCAAGAATAAATATAATTGAAATGTATATATATGTATCTATGTATGTAATTTGAAGTATACTGTCGCTTTGGAAATTTTGGCGGCCATTTTTTTTTAATTATAGCGCTTTCGTAACTCAATAGCCATAGTAACATATAAGAATATTGTACTGAGTTCAATGAGCACTATTTAAATTATCGAATATTAAAAACTGCTTAGGCAGATATAAAGCTTTATATCTTGATTTATATTTATGCAAAATTTCAAGACGTCAGCTCATTCCTTCTTTTCAATTCAATATAATAATTATTAATAGTAATTTTGAAGATAGAAGGGTATTTCTAATGAGATATTAGACCATAAACGTATTACTTATTGACAATATGGGCAATGGGCATACTATACCTTTAAGTCATCGTTTCATTAGTTCCTTATACAGTGTAAGTGAGCACTGAGGTAGTTATATGGTGGGTTAAAGTTCTAAATATGTTGCTGATGATAAACCTAATTTGATACACTGTTAGTATTTATAGATCTAATGTATACGTTAAATGTTACTGTAAGTAGCGTGCGTCTCGCGTACTTACAATTATTTTTAAAGAACATTTACATGGTCTCAGAATTTTATATTTCTTTAACACTATTTAAAAAAACGCGTGCGGAGCTGCGGACCTACAGCTAGTAATAAATATAATATACATTACTATCTATACATATAATAAGAATGTAAATCTACCGTGTCTGTACTTTTTTTGATTTTCGTGTAAAAAATTGTTGCAGGTGTCTAAGAATAAATAATAGAATACATTTCAATCAATTTGAAAACGTCTGTTTGTATGAATACGCATCACTGCTAAAGTACAGAGTTTACAATAAAACCTCACCAAGAAAATAAAGCATATTCTTGAGAATAACTTAGTCTTTGTTTCATTAAAATCGATCCACTCTATCAAAAACTATTGTAATTTGAAAGACGGCTCGAGTTAAGTACAAGAGAAAAATAGATAAGTAAATGGACTAAATACATTCAGATGATTTTATTAATCACTGCTTTTTTTATATAGGATTCCACGCAGACGAAGTCGCGGTCACAGCTAGTAATAAATATATTCATTTAATAATACGTCGTCGAAATTATTCAAATAGACCAAATTATTGATAGTTCAAACTGTTAAAAAAAATTAGCACTTTCGAATATGCACAGCTCTAATCTAGAGGATAATAATATCGTTAATTAATAGAAGTATTTATAAGTTATATATTTTAATTATTTATAACCTTACAATTTCTGAGGACAATACAAACAAGAAGTTAAAACAACATTTGATTTTAATAAAATACAATGTCATTATCAGACTATAGGTAATGTAATTTATATTGCCCTCTGTAGTATCACAAACAATACCAAAAAGTTATAACATATCGTAAACAACAAAAATATACGGTATGTTATTATAATCTTTATATATAAATTTCTTCTGTACATGTGTATGTCACTGAATTCCTCCTAAACGGCTGGACCGATTTTCATGAAATTTTGTGTACGTGTTCCAGTGGATCCGAGAAAGGTTTAAATTCACAATTGGACCCGGTAGGTGGCACTGTGGTTGAATTTTAGATTTTTTTTATTATCAAGGCAGGACAACACGTCCGCCCGGCCCGCTAGTGATAATATAAAACTTTAGAAGAGTTATTAAACCAACCAATCATTTCTATTAGTAAAACAATATGTCAATTAGAATATGTTGTTTCAGAAACTACCTACTACTACTAAATATGCATTGTACTATTTATTATAAAGGAGTAAAGTTTGTTTGTTTGCGGCAGATACTCTTCAGAACTATTGATCCGATTCTGAGAATGATTTTTATAATAGGAAGCTGAAATATCCCTAGCTAACAAAAATCCATATTTATTTGCTGAATCGTAGCAAGTTACAATTTTGTCTGGGTGCTTACACGTGTAATCAACCAGACATATTGACTCACTCATCCGTGTAGCCTTATAAGACGGCGTAACAGTGGCTGTCAACGACGGTTATTCTCGGATTGTATATACTATCAGGGACAATACCATATATGTAACGTGCTAATATAAAAAAGTGTTATACAGTATCCGATTTTTATTGGCACATCGGGAAGAGCACCGAGATAGCCAGTTAAGTTCAGTCTCGTATAGTGTTATCTTTGTCTATCACAGCCATTGCGCTGTGCGATAGAGAGACCATTTTATAAAATCAAAGTAATCCGACTTTCGTCCGTCTGACTCTTCACAATGTACTTAGTATGTAAGAAGTCTCGGACAGTTCCTAATATGTTAGTGACAGTAATATTGATTGAGAATATTTAACAGCTCAATTAACATTGACGATAAGGTTTGTATCAAGATATGTGCACATATTGCATAGAAATACATAACTGTATTGTGCATGTATCATTTCTTCATAATACATTTTTTTAAATAAGTTAACTTCTACATTTAATAATGACTGCAATTTTATTATATACTTAATCTGAAAACTTTCGTAACTTGCGTTCTTTCTCGCGAGAAAAAAACTAGTAAAATGCATTAAATTATACTTTTATACGAACCTAAAAACCAATTTTATTATCAAACAGTAGTAATATCGAAAGAAAGTCACAGAAAATATTCGTATTTAATATCTTTATTTTACGTGACGTCACAATTAAGCCATATATAAACTGAGTCTAAGTTATACAAAATTATCACACAATTTCGAATAATTTAAACAATACTAATAAATACCGTAGCTAGATATAGTACGTGCCTGCACGCTTACTACAAGGAAAACAAAAAATCAGTGACGGATATGCCCAGGCTTTTCAGTTTGGTAGTAAAAAATTTGTACGTTCCAATGATAGACTGCCACTAACGTACCAATTATAACAAAATACGTAGCAAACATATTAAAGCGCGAAAAATAAATAAATAATGAAGGTAAAGATTTAAATGAATAGTAATCAAAAGACATCTTTTTTTTGTCAAAATTACCACAAACTTTTGCCATCGCTACCACTTATAATAATAATCATGACTAAAATCAAACTTATAATATTCGCATAAACATAGAAATACTAGAAGATTTATTATATACAATGTATTCAGATGGATATAAGAACCTAAATATAAGGAAACAAGTCGAAATGGAAACGTCCATCTCCCCCGAGATGGAAAGGTTATTTCCTCAAAGGAGTATTCGAGTTTATTTACCGAAAAAATACATACATCGATCTCTTTTTGTTGTGGACGTCGTAGCACCATTTAAAGGACAATTTATTTTCAAACAGACATGAGTTCCTGAAATTACATGACGCATTTATTTTCTTCGTTCACTTATTTTAATAAGCTTCTATAAACTTCGATTATCAGAAAACCTTGAGGCTATTTTTATAAACGTTTTGGACATGTTGAAATCCCCGTAGGTATATTATAGTTCATTGGTTTTAAGGACACGTGATATCTGCACCAGGTTAAACAAAATAATGTTGAATATAGATGGAAAGATACTCGAGAATAACGACTACCACATACGTGAAAAAAATCTCAATTTAGTGACTCACTTCAATATTATGCATTACGGAATCGATCACTTTATAACAAGCAACATTCAAGTCAAGCAAAAAATTAGATTATCTCAGCGAGACTACATACAAGAAAGAATTTATTCTATGAAAAGTCTACAGAAAAATCGAAATTTTTACTGACTGTAAAACTATTTGAACAACCAACTATCTACAGTCAAACCGACGACTCATCCGACCAACGATTTTATTGTACAGACACAATAACCCCAGAACCTCAATAATAGATGCGCCCTCACTCCCTACAGAGTGCATTCACCGTCGCGGCTATGGATTCGCGTGTGGCGCCAATGCGATAGACCATCGCCATGGCGTCCGTTAATGTCGACGCTCCATGACTTACTATTTTTTGAAGACAATGCTACATAATATATTTATATACAAGTATTAAGTATACTGAAAACATTTTAATCGAATAGTGTTTAGATTATTAGTTAGCTAGTAATAAAACATTTTATAATATGGTGGACTTTATATCATAAAACTAATCATTCTTGAGGCTTGTACAAAAACTCAGTAATCAAGAGTACAAAGTGTAACTAACACAACGTATTATTATTAACTTATTATTAATGTTTCGTAACATTGCAACTTGTCGATAGTTACAAATACGCAAAGAGAAATGTATGAATCATGTTGCTCAATCCATACTGATAATATAAATGGGAAAGGGAGTTTGCTTGTTTGTTTGTTCCGCTTTTACAGCTTGACATCTCAACCCATCATCGTGATATTTTGGATACAAAATGTCAGGGTTACAGAAAAAAAGATATGATACCTTTAATCTAGAAAAAAAGTACTGCTCCCAAGGAATATATCTAATCTACATTAAAGCCACAGCAAAGCACTAACATAGGCTTTTTTTTCTTTTTAACGTATGGAAATCCCTTATGGATACGCCACCTTCCCGGTTATATCCGACCCGCACGGACCAAAACCCCACGGTGTACCGACAGACCGTAATTGTTGGGGCGGCAATGGATCGTACAATGCTACTCAACCTTTTAGAGCCGCCCCAACGGTCCGCCCGGCGGAAGGTGACCGCCGGGCTCCTACGTATAGAGAAGCAGACTGGGTACACACCAGCTGCCTCTCCGCGTCCGCCGGACCTGTACAATGAGGTCCCCGGCCCATCCCCTCAGGTCCAGCTACGGTACCGGGAGGAGTTGGTCACCAATACAGGCTAATTCAATATGGTTTAATCAATTTTATTCCTGTATGAATACATTAGGTTGCAAAAAAGAAACTTTGATAATTAATATGTTCGAAAAATAAATGTTGTACAATACTATAGATTTAGCTATAATAAGAGTCATTTTATAAAAGTATAATACTATTTATTTTTAATATATACCTTTTTATTAATTACCTAATAGGGATTTAGATTCCTTTATAAAATATCCCGATTTTCAAAGAAAATTGTGTGGTCACACTAACAAAAAAATTACATGTCTTTGCACCTTGCACATTATTTTCAATACATATTTGATTTTTCAAATAAATATTGATTAGTGAACTGAATTCAATACATATTAGTTCTACTAACATATGAGGAGATATTCAACTATAAAGATACGCAAGGTTAGGGGTCACGGATATATATGTTTTTCTTACATTGTCACATAATGCAGACAAATGTTATATGAATCTCATGTAAGATAATAAATAACAGGAAATAATAATATGTAGTAAAAATAATGCAAATTAAACAAAAAAAAAACAATCTATTTGTGCTTCCTTTTTATTATTATATTTTATTTTAGAGTACATAATTGATGTGGTCTTTTTCTTATCTTTCATATTTTTGTAAATTGTTGATAAAAAAATATAGGAAGAAAGAAAGAAAGAGAAATATTGGTTGCCATAGACACAAGGTATACAATAAAATATGACTCAAACAAAAAAAAAAATGACAAAAGATCTTGCATCAGGGTACTGCCACTTGTATGTAATATTGGTTACAAAATGGCACTGGTTTTCAGGCAAGTCTCAAATTTTCCCAGCAAGCATGCAAGTATACATATATCTATTTATATAAATAAGTAAATGCTTTTGTCAAAGAGATAAGTCAATGAAACTCAATCAAAAATAATAGTTAAAAAAGATATGTCATGTTGTTTAGGTGTACAATCTAAATGTCAATGAACTCTTCCTATACTATAACTCCTATTTAACAATATGATGATAGATTAAATAAAAGAAGTCACCAAATGAGTGAAAGAAGTGTCACTAACAAACTTAATAAAAATATATCAAAACGGTTTACCCACAGATAATAAGTTTTGAGACTTAAATACTAATTCCGTGGAACTTAAATGATTATCTAATTTTCATTCTGAGATAATTAAAAATATCTAACTCACTAAGAAAAAGACTCCATAATAAAAATAATCACGGTTTTCAAATATTAAATCTGATATCTGGTAAAAGTCAAAACAAATCCTATATTTTATCGTTTGAAAGAGTGAAATGTTTACACTTCTTATTTTCTCATATGCAAGGGGTGTAACTTTCTAAAATCAATTAATTTAAGCTTCATTAACTTGAAAAGCTTATATTATTTACCTTTTCTAAACATATTTATTATGCTAGTTACTTATTAAAAAGTTATATGGAATAGTTGGATTCAATAAGAAATATATTATTGGAGCAAATGTCAAGTTCAATATACATCTTATTATTTTTATTTCATAATAATTTTATATTTGTAATCAAACATCATAATCACAATATCTGTGTATAGACGACCTTATTTTAGCAACATGAAACAGATGAAAACCTAGATACGCGCAATGCATAACCGTGGACAGATTTCTAAATACCGAAATGACCTTCCAACGAGTCTGCAAACATCTCATAGTTTTGTAATAAATAATAAGATTTTCATATATCCATTTATTTACCAATAAGACAAGAGTATCTTACAAGAAATAATCAATTACTTAAAAGACCTTCCTTTTATATATTCAATTATAGATACCGATATACCAAACGAGAAAGGTCTAGTAGCTAAAAAATCAATAACATTGCCCACAAGTTGGATTACTTACAAAATTAAACATAAAAGTATTTTTATAAAGACTTACCTTTACATACGTTTAATGACCAAGTTCTACAGGACACAAAAAACTAATATTTACTTCTTTTATACATAAGAAATTATTTATTTTAATATTTTCTTGTTTGCGATAAAACGCAACAAAGCAACCGACGAACATATGATTTCACAGTTCTTTGACATCTCAGATTTGACATGAACGTTCCGTTATACGTTCGTTCTTTACAATAACAAAGCAAAGGAAATAAACCATACAGCTTTGATGTAATATTAAAATAGAATAGTCGTACTATATAAATATTCTCCATTCAATAATTGCACATCGTAATACCGAATGCTAATAAACAACGAGCCAACTAGGAGCACAACTTATCACAATTCCCAACATCATTTAACTCAAATACTACGAATACTTAATAATACGAATCCTATTCGCTCCATACTTGCCACAAAGTTGTGCTACAAAAATGGAAGGGGAATAAATAAAATAAAACAATTTATTAAATTTAACGTTTTTAAAACTTATAATAGCATTATATAATCAAAAGGGTTTGACCTCTTGAATAACTTTTAAAAACTGTTATATCTAAATGGATTTGACAGATTATGTCGAGATTTCCAGTATTACTTCAATGCTTTTTCGTATCTTGAGGAGACGTCATTCCAATTCGCTACATCAAAGATTGCTTTCACATAATCCGCACGTACGTTTTTGTACTGAAGATAATATGCATGCTCCCAAACGTCGATACCAAAGAGAGGAATTAAACCTGATAAAAAGAAAAACGTAATTGAATAAAAATAGAAATGTATGTTAATGAAAAATTACTCATTTACGTACATATAGTGGAAATAAAAAAAACCATAGATACTTTGAGGGAAAAGTACCATAAATGTCAACAATAGTTAACTTATTGAAACGAAAAGTTCCCTTTATAAAAAATAAAATTAAGAATTTTGATATACATATCACTACTTAGGTCAGGAATAGAACAACCGGGGAAATGTGATAAAACAAATCAATATATTCTAAATAACATACCTAAAGCAGTCTTAATTTAAAACAGTGTTGCATTAATTATATTTGCATTGTGTGGTTACAGCCTAACAGATGAAACTCTTTGTATGAATGAGGAAATTTGAAGCAGAAAGTACTGAATAAGAAATATTCTACTTTTAAATTATTTTAAAATAGGAGCCAAAATTTCATTCTACCTTAATTATTTTGTGATACATATAAATGTTTCCAAATATAGTTTGCAGTAATTTTCCCTTGTAATTAGGCTTAAACCATAAAAGAACAAGTACTGGTAAAAGGATTTTCATAACAATGGTAAAATTTTCAAATGACAAGAATGAAAGTATAAATATGATTTTAAATATCCACAGCTCATTATAAAAGGTGATATGAGGTCAGTAGAGAAGCCTGGTTTAGTTTATTACAATACAGTAATATTTCTTCAATTAAGATGTTATAATCATTATTTAGAACAAACTCATTCTTGTAACGGACTTTTTCGATTGAATTTGATTTCGATTGATACTAAACTTTTTTCACATCTAATCCTGAACTTGATTTATCAAAAATATTTAAATGCATCGTGTTTATTTTAGGAAATTAGTAAAATTAGGTATCATTAGTATGTGTCAAAATAAGATAAATCCAATTTTAATTGTTCATACAAAACATTTTATTTTTTTAAGATTTACAGTTTTTATACACTGAGATAGAAGTTCAAATTTTACCGTCCATAAGATTTTTAGTTTTTTTTTTATCATTTTCATATTTCACATGTACAAAAATTGAAGATCTTGAAATATAACGTAAAATATTAGAAAATATTAGGAACGGCTAGAATTGGATTTAGCTCATTTTGAAATGTAACGACACATATAGTTTGCTTTCTTTTCCATCCTGTATATACTTAGCAAGAAAACCAATGTCTATCTTCTAATCTGTCCTTTGCGCAAATTAGAATTACAATCATTTTATGTCTCATTTATATAAATATGTACCCATAATTGAGAAGCAAAATGCATTAACTTTCCTTGCACAATATTTTTATACCTTTTTTTTTCATTAATAAAACTCATATCCTGCTCTCCATCTATGCATCTTGTATTATTCCGACGATGCGAATTAATGAATCACAGTTTTAATATAGCGTCATGGAATCTGACCGAAGCGATTACCACTACGTCAGCTAGTATTGACGCAAACAGCATACATACATTGTCTTCTTCTATTTTATTTTTGGCAATCAGTCTTCTAGTAGACTATTACTGCCATTGTCGAGTGAGTAACGATATTACAAGTTTCTTGAATAATTTCAATGAACTAACAAGATGGTGGCCATCTTGTTAGAACTTTCTTGGGAGTTTTTGTGGCAAGTCAGAATCCATCCTCCATCATGAAACCTCCATGGTATTATTTCCGATCTATTTCACTTGTGCACAATAACTAAACAATATTACGTAAAACACCACCAATATTACCAAATATAGAGCCAAATAACACAAGATTATGGATAAAATATAAAGACCACTACATGATATTCCAAGATCCCGCCAAAAACTCCTACATACATTGTCAGTTTAAAAGGATTTTAAAACAGCAAAAAATACTGCTTTCTCTTTACTATATACCCTTGTTTTTATCGGCCATTATGTTTACTACTGGCAAATTGTTGTCTGTTCTTGTTAGGAATCATTTTTGTCCTACATCTTAATATGCGTTTACTACAAGATAATTATTTTCTTCTTTTTGTAATTTTATTTTTTTTTTACTTATAGGTATTTCAAAAATCATAGAAATAATAGAAATATTTATTATAAGGTATCAATTTTGCAATAAAATGTAAGTTATAAAATGCTCGCTTTTTTTATGTTCTCGGAAAAAGTTCCTCTTTTATGAAAAAAACAGTATGTGTTGCAAGATGATTAATTGAAAAAAATGTCGAAGTTTCATTAATTCGTTTTACGGAAGTGTTCAAAAAAGAAATGTCATTTAAAAAAAATAGTTTTAATAGAAAACTACCTCAGATCATCTTGTATTACATGTTGCTTTTAATAGAAAAAAAAAGTTTTTCCCTTCTCATTTTTTTCTATTAAAAGAAAGCATTTCAGGGGGTAGGTATCCAAAATGAACTTCTTACATACTTTAAGCATAACATTCTTTGAAGAAAAAAAATGCTTATTCTTTACAAAATTACCTAAACATCCCGTGTCCCGTGTAATCCAGTGATATTTTTTATATTGTATCCAATATTTCCCTACGAAAATGTATTAAAATTAATCAATCCTTTTTCAAATGAAATCAAGACAAAATAGACAGAGAAACCAGAAATGAACAAATTTGTTAACACAAGATTGTAAGTATACAGACAGAATTATGGATTATTAATACAGATAGATAACTTTTTTATTACCAGTAGTGGGTTGCAAAGGATCTTGATTCTGGCAAGTGGCGATTTGGAGCTTCTTCATCTGTTTGTTGTAACCGAGCCAACCCCAACCTGATCCTTGCACCCCAACTGATGATGTTGCCAATTGGTTTTTCATGTTCTCCCATGACCCAAAGTCTCTGAAACATTATGTTCTATGATTAGAATAAATAAAAAAACATTTAACGCATTGATCACTTACGACTAGATTCGAATTAGAGGGAATTAGCAGGAGGTAATCATTCTTTCACCTTTTTTTTTATATCATAAGAGGCAAACGAACAGGCGGTTCCCCTGTTCACCTGATGTTAAGTGATCACCGCCGTCCATAGACACTAACATCACCAGGGGAGTCGCAAGTACGTTGCCAGCCTGTGTTTGGGGGAAGGGGGAATGAGGGAGGGGAGGAGGGAGGGAAGAGGGGAGAGGAGGTGGGCCTCCGGCGCACTCACTAACCGAACGAAACGCAACAATGCGAGCACTGTTACTTCACGTCGGTGTTTCTGTGGGTCGGGTGGTAGTACCCCGGGCGAGCCGACCCATTCATGCTGAAACCGGTAATAGCTTCAACGTGGCTCTACCAACTACAAAAGTTATGTATGTATGTATGTACCTACAGAAAGTTATGTATTCTACTTTACCATAGATGAATTAGTAGGTACAGTATAGCAACAATACGCAATATACTTGATTAATTATAAATCTATCTACATATTTACATAAGTTAAATGGTAGAGATCTGCTATATTGCCCGCATCGTGCTAAATAAAAAATAAAAACTACTAAATAAATTTCGATTTTTTTGAAGTAAAAACTTCTATAGGCGCGTCGAGCGATATTTTTGGCAAAAGATAAATTTATAATTTCGCGTGAAGACATGCTAGGAAACGTGACCAGCCATATTGCTCTTGCCCTGCTTGCGTCAGACTAGCGACACGTAATATAGAGGCCTGTGTACATGTAATATAGATTTTTTTTTGCAGCTCATCATACATTTGATTGATTTATAGACTTTATAAAAATGAATATATTTATTGCTCCGAGTGCCAATAGATATGAAAACCGCAATAATCTTAATAATTCCAATAAACAAATTCTGAAATTTAAATATTGTTATTCACACTATTCATTCATTCACTTTTTCATTGTTTTGAGTTTTCTCTTCTGTCGGCAGTTCTCATAATTGCCTCAACCTTTTTTTAAATTTGATTTTATCGTTATCTTAAAAAAATGATAATGATAGCTTCATGATAGGTTTCATATACAGTTTTAAACTTTTATGGTAAACTGCGACTTTTATAAGCAGTATGCCTTCAGCGACATGTCTTTTCTTGCCGTGAAGAGAAGTGGGCTAAGCGAAAGATTAGTCAGTCGCAATATTTTATACAGGTTATTAAGTACTCGCTTGTCGATCTAAATCAATTAAATAAATAGTTGCTTAATATTTGACCTAAATTTTATAGAGAAAAACAAAACTGATATACACTCAAAACGCTAAGTTTACATCATGCGCCAGTGTGCATGCTACCACGCCCCTCCCATTACCCGCATTGCGCGCCGCCTCCAAACCATGCTTCAGTTAATTGTTCGTTGAAAGGGATAGTTGACGCGTTACGTAATGTTAAGCTTATTTACCCCGGATGCGCCCTCGCGATTCACCTTCATTTCCGTTCATTGAGCGTTTCACTTTTATACCCATACTTTTAAAAGTCTTTAAATTTTAACTAAGGATCTGTTTGTTGTTTATTAGTATTTGTTTTTATATTACTATTTTGTATGTTAAATGTTACCACGAAGTTTCATGTATTTGAATGTTGCGAGCGACTAACCAATCGCCTGGTATAAATATATTCTTAAAATAATAATGATAAACAACGCAAACAAAGTAGAGGATATCAACAAGCGGTAAATAAGTTTTCAAGTGCAAGTTATAAATATCTGCAAAGTATAAAATATAAAACCGTGGATAAATGTTTTACAGCGAAAAGAAACATAATTTATCAGATGGAAATTTACAAGAGTCAAAACATATCAGATTTATAAAAATATTTTCTTATTCCATTGACGTCAATCGTCAGGTGTTACAGGGGCAAAGACGATAAAATGCAATCAACTTTTTTTACTCAACAACTGAACTCAGAGAGATATAATGATAACACGAGGTTAAATAACCAGTCAATGGAGATGAACTAGTAAAGATATTGGTAACATACAGTCGTACTAGAGGTCAAACAAATCATAATGTAATTGCAACAACTATAAATACACGACATTATATAATTCTAAAATCAACAATATTAACATTTATTTTCCTGTTAGTAATCATACCACAATAACTTGTAAGTTTGTTTTCACATTGACTTAGGCAATTCTCATCTCATTTTATCTTATCTATATGGAGTCTTTACTCTGGAATTTATTTATTGTTCTGTTACTAATGAAAGTTAAATGTAATTGTAACATATATTTTTAAGAATACATGTAACTTCAACTAAAACCTAAACTTAATCTTTAAGCATATTCTGTATTGGACATAAAATAATTTCATTCCTACATCCATTAAAATGAAAAAAATAACTTTAGTGAGTATAAAAATTATGCTGCAAATGGTTTATAATGTCCTTGCATTAGTGTTAATTGGCAACTCCTAAAACTGTCCACTTGATGTTAAATATCTCTTGCACCCTCTGATTATAATTATCCAAAATGTTACTTATGTTCAATTTTACATGAAATAGTTATTTTTAATACAAACCCATGTTAAGTTTAAGCTTGTTTAAAATATGTTGTAATAAATAAATAGATTTCTTCCTTTTCTTTGTTTATAGTTTATACATGTATATAAAACCTTCAGATGGAGGGTATGAGTAAGCAGTTCTGTCATAATTAAAAAAATAACAATAATAAGGATAAAAATCTTCATTATATAATTACAAAAAGTAAACAAGTACCAATACAAAAAATATTTGTTAGTTCAAATATATTATTTTCATAAATTTGTTAGCATGCAGGTAGAGATTGTTGTAAATAATGTTAGTAGGTTGATTTATTATTTTTACTAATAAATCTAAGGGATAATACATTGTTATAAATTTGTAATATGTTGAACAAACACTGAAGAAATTAAGGAGAAGCAACATGCAAACAGAATACATAATTTTAATTACTTTTCAACTGCTTTAGTCAAAGCATCAGAAGGTTTGCCACCACTCGGTGACAGATTCTGCCAAAAGATAGTGTGGTTGATGTGACCACCTCCATTGAATTTTAGAGCCGGTGCCAGACTGATGATAGTATCAATATCACCTGAAGAAAATAATTAATAAAGGTAATTTAGAATTTTGTAATCACAATTTACTCATAGATATTTGTAGATTTCTGTACCACAATCATTCCTTCCCTCTCCCAATATTTTTAATGTGAAAATAGGTTTGTTTGTAACACTTTCATGCCTTACCCATTCAACTGATTAGTATCAAATTTTGCATACATTTAAAACAGAAAAAGATACTGTCCTCAAATGAATACATCAAATTTACAATAATGTGAGTGATGCTGCGAGTAAATCTTAGTACAGCATATATGGCCAATACCCAGCCCATCTCAAATTTCGATTCTGTTAGCAAAATCATGGAGTGTTTTGGGCATTTAAAAGCACTTATAAATAGGAATCATTATTCTATATGACAGAAACTAATAAATCATAATTTCAAACCAAGCTTACTGATGATAATTTGGATTGAAATGAAAACTAATGAGTCAGAATTTCTTAAGCGGGCCACTAAAAATCGACTATTCAATTTTGATATATCTATGAGCATATTTTGGTAGCTTTATAGGTTGAAAGTAATACCCTAAAATAATTTTTGAAAATTTCAATTTTTCAAAAATTTATGATTGAGTAAAATTTTCGATTACTTTTTTTTTAAATTAAAATATATCAGTGAATAATTGCTGGATTTTAATGAAATATGAATATTTTTATAAAAAAAAAATTTTTCTACAACACCGAGAAGTTAGTTAAATTACCATTTGTTTATTATGAAACTAATTAATTATAAACAATTTTTTTTTTTACGTAAATTATTTTTGTTATTCTATGCTGTCTATGCTATCTGCTATTCCTTAGCATACAAACCGAGTTTCATTAAAATCCAGCAATTATTCACTGATATATTTTAATTTAAAAAAAAAGTACTCGAAATTTTTATTCAATCATAAATTTTTGAAAAATTGAAATTTTCAAAAATCATTTTAGGGTATTACTTTCAACCTATAAAGCTACCAAAATATGCTCATAGATATATCAAAATCGAATAGTCGATTTTTAGTAGCCCGCTTAAGAAATTCTTACTCAATAATAATATTGATGTAACAATAATACACTTGAGAAATGTATAAAATAAATCAGTCTTTTCCCATAACTATGTATTATCTAGCGCCCCTTCTTAATCATGGTAGCATTATAAAGTTTGGCGGGTTGTTCTGTAATGGTTGCCCAAGCCTGATATAAGTGCTTGTTTATTAAGTTTCACTGTATATATCCCAACATTCTACACTTATAAATGACTTAGTTATTTATTAATTCAAGATTCTTTGCACTTGAAGGGCTAATGGCAAATTAACTGAAATGATTTGTTATTTTACATGTTAAAAGACCAAAACAATCTGTACATTTATTATAACCACATTCAAGTTGCCACCTCACTTACAATGCTAAATTGTAAATTTTAACAAGTATATAGCCTTGACACATAAAAACATTTTTTAAATGTATTTCTTGATATTAACATATATTAATTCATACTCTACCTTCTTTTATATTCTATACATATCTATGATCTAAATAGCTATTTGATCACATCCATGTTAATATTTACCTATAATATTTTGTTTGCTACTATACTTGCATTAATATATGACCTACCCGTCAGGAACAGCACTATTTTTCTGAATGAAAAATACCCTAGATCCTTTTCTACACCAAAGACAATGTGTATGCGAATATTCATGACATTTGGTTGAGTAGTTAAAGTGTGAAAGCTTTACAAATAAACATACATTCACATTTATAATATTAGTAGGAATTTTGCTAAAGAGATTGATTTTTTATTACTGGAAAAATATTTTTTTGCATTGTATAACCTTTTATTGATCACAAATTATGGTCTAAAAATCACACTTCAACCCTTAGGAATGGAGAATTAACCATGCAAATGTATGCCAGAAATTATGCTAGGCAACAATGACTAAATAAGACGCGTGGGCAGTGTGATTCAGAGGATGGTATATACTCTGTGGGCAGGTTGGAATGTAAAGGAGAACAAACTATATATAGAAGTAACTTGCATTTGCATTATTTATGTCAGCAAGGTATCATATTGAAGGGCTCGGTTATGCTTCATCTAGAATCCTTTAAGCTTACCTATATTTATGCTGATATTTAATCGTTCTCAAAATGAAACATGAGTGCAACTGCTCGACATAGCTAGTTAATTAGTATATAAATAATGTAATTTTGATAATTCTAAATTTACTGGTAAACTATACAAAGAGTAAAACTATATAAGATTCAAATTGCTATATACTATTAAAATTAGTTTGTTTTACACAGTAGACATACAATAGATTGCAACATTCATCAGACATTTACTTATTCCCTATAATTAATACTCATTAAATATACAAAACTCTTATCTATAATATACAAGCAAAATAGATATGAAACTAAAGTAAAAGATAAAACAAACAAACAAAATAGAATACTTTTGAACTGCTTGTAGTAAAGGACAGGAGGGCTCGGTTTTGCATGGTGTTAAGTTCAACCAGAATATAGCATGATTTAAATGTCCACCGCCATTGAATTTAATAGAACTCAGAAGCCCTATGATTGTATTCGTATCTTCTGCTGCCAAAGCAAACTGAATAAGCTTTAAGTGTGTAAATAAATTATTACACAAAAATAATTAGCCGATTATTTAATTAAGAAAGAGAACAACCTTTGGCTTGAGCCTGCGCCAATTTCTCCTCAGCAGCATTTAGATTGTTGACATAAGTGGCATGATGTTTAGTGTGATGAAGATTCATTATATCACGACTTATCACTGGTTCCAACGCGCTATACTCATAGGGCAGTTCAGGAAGCGTATGTTTTTGGCGACAAGCGCCAATGGTACGGCTATAATTTTAGAAAAATCAATAACTAGTATGGAGGTATTATGCAAATTAAAATTTCTTAAAATAAAAAGAATACATACATTACAGACCCAACTCTGCGAGATGCGTACATTTTGCATAAAATAATATCGTATTATAGGCCTATAATGTTAGGAGACCGGCCGGTTTCCACTCTCTGCGTCAAGAAGTATATCAAGAATCAAAGGCAAAAATTATGCAACATTCAACAAAATAAGAAATGTCAAACTTAGATGACAACTTCTCGTTTAAATTTCATTCTTGGGGCAAGGTAAAATACTTTCATACAGCCAAAAACACATCTAGTTTATGATAATATGCGAAACCCAAAATACCTAAAAATATTAGTTTCTATAATTCTAAACGTTTGCTTTTTTGAGTGTATCACTCAAAAGTATTGGATAGATTTCAATCACTGTTTTTAAGTATTATTTTCTCCAAACTTAGTCCTTAGCTAAAAGTTGTCACGAAATATTATAAATTATATTTAAAAAATAAAATATATTGGTATTAAGCAATGAGACAAAGTTAAGCTATTCGACATAATTATCTAGCTATTAACCTATGGTATAGCGAAGTAATTTAAAATATCTATTTTATTTATTTTTTTCGTCGAACTGACTATGCTAATGACCTGGCAAGGTCTTTTCAGCTTCACCGAACTAAATATCTATTTCAAAATAAAAACATATCTATATGTAACACACATGGAATTAAGAATTTTTAAACTAAAAACGTTCGATCGGATGACCTATGTGTACATTGAGAAATCCTATAAAAAAGAATTACGTTGTCAATGGAAGGAATCAACAAAATATGCCATCTCACTCATACACGAAATACTTTTATCTTTTCTTTCACTCGATTGTCGTCCCCGGCTTCAAATTATTACATTCAATTCCTATCGTCCAATCACGGTCAAGTAGTTGCTGCCTACAGACACGACGTCACGTACGTTGCTGATAATTTTATTGGTGTGCGTAAAAGAAATGTGTGAGATTCAATTCAAAACTTTGTGTGCGTAATTTATTACGACGACGAATGTACACGGTCGTGGTGTTTGGAAGTTTTACGCCGATTTTAATTACTTATTGCATGAAAAATAACGATACGTTGTAAAAAGTAACTACTCGATACATGTTATTAATTTATCAACAAATTTATTAAATCGATAGCGACGTAGTAGATTGTACGTTGCTATATTAAGTGTTGGTGCATTTTGTTTATTTATAGACAGTCGCAGTTTGCAGTCATGTAATTATTTTTGTGGCGTTAAAATGTCTCAAAAGGATACAGCGATTCACCTTGTGGCTGGAGGGTGAGTGTTGATGTTGCGGGAGGTCATCGTAAGATTTTGATATTCTGTTATCATGTTATCAAGTCATGTATCTTGTTGCCTACCGACGGCTTGGCACGTGTGGAACGTTGTTTACGCCAGCGTTGTATGCCTACGCGTGACACAGTTTCGTTGGATCAAAAAAAAACTAGGATTCATAAACTTTTATTTAGAAACGAATACATAGCTATAGCGAGCAGGTCATGCAAAGAATGTTTTGGTCTAAACTTTTTATTTTATGTAGCGATGTACTCGCTCACAGCGTCTTGCAAAAGACAATGTTTATATTGAGTAAGCATAAAACACAATCTGTTAAATCCAGTTATTACATATATATATTTCATGTCACTGTTATCATTGTTTACATTTATTCCCAAAAAAAGTAGTAACATTTTAAAATATTTGTTTAGAAGTTAGTAAGATTTGTTAGGGAAGAAATTTTAATTTTATTTAATCTATGAGAACACTCATTATCTGTCGTAATAGAAATTTTTTAAAAATTATGTGAATTTAAACTTCCTTCATACCTGAAATTAAATGCAACTTACTGCTATTTCGGAAGCAATTCGTCATGTTGGAAATTCACTTTGTTGAATAATATAACTGGATTATTATAAAATATACTGTCATTAACATATCTTTGGCCACAACATCTTGTTTTGAAATTTTGTTTTGTTTGAAATGTGACTCACTGATGAAATAAAAAAATAGAGAAAAAGACAAATAACATATATTACAACAATTATATTTTCCTAAAATAGAAACTATGAATTTGGAACGTTATTGCATGACATGTGTTTTTTTAAATCTTGCACCACGATTCTTTTCATTGCATATTTAATGACAAAGAAATAATATTTAATTTTTTTTTAAACTTCTTTCAATTCTACATACAAATTATCTTTCATTAAGTATTATTTAAATAAAGATAATTGTTCTCACATTTCCTCATGATACATGTACTATACAAATAATCACTGCATAGAAACAGATGTTCGTTGTTACTGATGTAAGTGTTGTTAGATGGTACAATTTTGTATATTAATGTTTCTGGGCCATTTTTACTTTGTTTATCTGCTGAATTAATTAAAAAAAAAACATGTCCAATATACTGTTTCTGAAATATGTAAGGAGTCTTTAACAAATTACTTAGTAATGGACCATTTTGTGAAAATAGTTCCAGAGCTTTAAGTTTTTATATCAAGGTTTTTAATATGTACAGTGTTAAGTCCTGAAAAATAAAGTAAATAGAATATATTAAACCGTGTAGTTATATTAAAGTTTATAAGAATTTATTATAAAAGCACCATGCTATGATTGCCGTTTTCACATTTGTGTGGTCATGAAGTTTCGTGTAAATGAATAACTATGTTTGAAGGAGCAACCTGCTGCTCCTTATTGTCAATAGTGGTGTACAGATAGTCCTAAAATTTATTAAATTTTAGGACACAACATTAATTTATTACACTTAATTTATTTCTAAACTAGCGGGCCCGGCAGACGTTGTCACGCCCTGATTATGAAAAAATCCTTAACAAATTACACTAAAATGTTCCTTGTGAATCACTCTATCGACTGGTAAAAACCGCATGAAAATCCGCTTGGTAGTTTTTGAGTTTATCGCAAACAAACAGACAGACAGACGTGGCAGAGGACTTTGTTTTATACTATTTATTTCTAAATGATTTATTAGTATAACTATACATTATAATATTTATCTAACTACTACTATATCATATGGTCCTTGAACATAACTTTCATGTTTTTACTAACAATAAAACAGCACCATTTGACTGAATCATTAATGTATTATAATTATCAGTGTATTTATTAAAAAATGCAAGACAGCATTTATACTGGCCAAAAATTGAATTTATATATTTATATCCTATTTATAATAATACTAGCGGGTCCGGCAGACGTTGTCCCGCCCTGGTTATGAAAAAATCCTTGATAAATTATATACTAAAACGTTCCTCATTAATCACTCTATCCACCGATGAAAACCGCATGAAAATCCGTTCGGTAGTTTTTGAGTTTATTGCGAACAGACAGACAGACAGACGCGGTAGGGGACTTTGTTTTATACTATGTAGGGTGATTAGCCAGCACAAATACCAACTCCGGGGCAAACTCAGTTAATGCTTAATACAAAACTTAGCAGAATTATATTATATGTTTTACCGAAAGTAAAACGACATTACACGTCACTATTGTAATGTGTCAAAATGGCCATCATAGAGTGCCGCTATTATAGTATAACTTTAAGTTTTCACTAAAAGATAGATCAATAATAATATAACACAAACTGACATAATGCTGTAGGTAATTGATAAAGGCTGTGATATATCTGAATCTATTAATTTAGATAAAATTAAATTTTAAAATATAAAACTCATAATTAGTTGATGTTAATTATTTAATTCTGATTGGTGGCTAAGATAGATATCTAGATTGAAAATGAAGTTAGTAATTCATTTTCATTTAATTCAGCAAAACCAATAGGAATGTTCAAGGAGGGTTTATTTATACTTAGTGCAAAATTCATAATAATACAGTGTAAACTCTTTATAACGTTGCTCCTTACCCTGAAAAACGTTCTATAACAAATAAATTAGTTCTATTCGGTTGGTTTACCACAAAACCATTTATTCTTTCTCTTTGTTCCGTATAACGAAAAGTATTTATAACGGAAAGAAATGCTCTGTCCTTTATAATTCATTATAAAAGAGTTTACACTGTATAATGATATTGCAGGATTCAATATAACTTGCTATCTATTCTAGAAATTTATCATCAGTCCAAATGATTGTAAAGTATTTATAAACAAACAATTTGAACAACATTGGATAACATTTCTAGATATAATATATATTATAATATTATATCTAGATATAATTTTTTTCATATTCATCAATCCCAAACTGTTTAACTAATAGTATACAGTCATGAATAAAATTTAAATAATTAATTAAATAGAGCTTACACCTTCAGGCTTCTTAATTGACAATTTTGAATGCTGAAAGAAAGCTAAGCCTATATTAATATGAATAAAATTACCTAATTTGTGTAAAAAAGTTTTTTTTTTATTACTTATTACTCGTTCAATTTTTGTGGGGGTGTGATCTGTTGTTTTTAATTTTTTTTTTTTTTTCTTTTTTCGGGGGGTTTTGGTTTTTTTCTCCCCCCTATAGGAATCCCTAATTTTTTTCGGTTTTTTTCTCTTGAGCTTCTCTCTGTTTCGTTTTCCAGTAGGTATTCCCCCCAGGCCGCAGGCTGTTATTATAAATATTTTTTTAGAGTTCTCTTCTCCCCCAAACTTTTGCATTTTATCTTTTTTTTTCTAATCCAAAAAATTATAATATAAATAATAATAATATAATATATATATAATATATTAACACAATAATTACACACAATAACACATTAATAATTTACACAATTTAAATTATAATTATATATATATAATATATATATATATATATATTCACCGGTGGATAGAGTGATCGATTAGAAACGTTTTAGTATATAATTTGTCAAGGATTTTTTTCTAATCAGGGCGGGACAACGTCTGCCGGGCCTGCAATTTAAAAAGATAAGCAAAGCAGACAAAGTCGCATATAATGATGAATATATTTCATTAAATTCATTTTAATGGTATTGCATTGATATCAATCCGTCTTTATTGACGTTACAGAGTGGCCGGAACAGCAGGCGCAGTTGTCACTTGTCCTCTAGAAGTAGTGAAAACCAGGCTTCAGTCGTCGAAAGGTGTAGGAGCACCACAATCCCAACCACCATCCGACAGTACTCCTAATAACACTAGGAAGATTTGTTCGAAAATTCCAAAACCTCAGGTAAATATTTACTTCAATATTTTAGTACTTTTTCGGGGTCAGCAAAGATTATTAGAGAAACCTTTAACAAGTAGATGTAGCGCGAGGCTTGCGTTCATTCTCACTACAATGCACATTATTCTTCTATGATATAGTATTATATAGGTTTATTCATATCTTAAAGGCGAAAGTGCGTTTGTTTGTTACGCTTTCACGGCTTAACTACTCAGCGATCATCACGAAGTTGTATATGCAAGTTGTCAGGGGTAGAGGAGAAAACAAAGGGTACTTTTTATCAAAAAAAAATACTGTCTCGAGAAATAGATCAAATCTATGTTAACGCAAAAATGGTTGTCCAATAAAAGAAGCTTGGTATAATAGGATCCCTTATATCATAAGGAGCGCATTGCGGTCGGGTTATCAGGGATCTATTTAATTTACTCGGCGTGCTCATAGTTTTTCTGATGGGAACGAAATTTAAAATAATTGAAAATAAAGTATAATCAGGTGGGCCAACTACAAAGACCCGGCCGGACGCATGCGGTCTAAACAATTCTCATATTTTATACTTAATGAATTTGTCACGGCGCGGCGCAAAGTGTGTCCTTGGAACATTTAAAAAAATACTCTGCTGATATTTTACGTATATGTTTATATACTTTGAACTACACTATCTACGTAACTTAGACATGTGGTTTCCAACCTTGAAGGCACGGTTTCCACGGGAGGGGATCGTGGAATGTTGCCAAAGAAGGCGCCAACATTTCGTAGTAAAGAATAATATTCACAGATATACGAGTATACACTCTATATTGTCGCTGGAATTGTTATTTGACTAAAGTGCAGCAGAAACTGTCAATGTTAGTCACTTAGTTAGTCTTTCCCGCCGACGTCTTAACTTAACGATTTCTAATATAACAATTTTAGATTTTTTTGTAATACATTAATTATTATTTAAAACGTGCCTATATTATTACATCCATTAAAGGGAGGGGGAAATATGGAGGCGTATGGCGTAAAGGTTGGGAACCGTACAATTCGGGGATAAATAATTATGAAAACATAGACCGTCTTTTTATCACGCTTTTATTAGCTTCACCTGTATGTATGTATGTAACCGACCCCTTTGAGCTCGATTTTGTCCTACTTTGAACGATCAGATTTAATTCAAACTTTGCACACCTGTCAAAGGTCGATGACAATGCAATAATCCGAAAAAAAAATTTTAACTAAAAAATGAAAAATAAATAATAGTTTAAAAAAACACGCTTTCATATAAAATCCAACTAAAAAACAGAAAATAAAATTTAATAAATTTTAAATTAAGAATAGTGTAAATTATAAATAAATGTATATTTTTGTAAAAAGTGACAAAAAAATGATAAAAATACTGATATCTGGAGGTGCTGATATTAACAGTGTCGCATCGCATGTTAATATCAGCACCTCCAGATAAAACTCAATTGACCAAATATAACTAAATTTTTCTTAAAACCGTTCTAGTATCGTATCTATATCAATAAATCAGTGGTTTTGTCTGTGTATTTTTTATTTTTGTGATAGATAAACGAAGGTCACTGATAGCGAATATGATGATAAACATTTTGCCTGTCTGTGTGTATATTACGATTTAATACTTAAACAGCTTGACCGAGTATTTATTTAATTTTATCTACGGAAAGATAATTTCTAAATTAAGAGATTATACGAATAATATTTTTTAATGGTAAATAAATGACTATTTTATGTAATCTCAAACGATTTTAATGAGAATTTTACATGTAGAATATATTCAATTTTACAGTTGGTAGAGCTTAAGAATTTTGAATAATGATCATAAACTATAAAAAAGAAGATATTGAAAATAATTACTGCCTTAAAAAACATGCGCACGGACAAGGCTAGTTATAAAATTGTTATAACACATATGTGCAAACGTTTGAACACTTGCTTCAAGAATGCCCCAGGTTTAGCACGAAGAGACTAGGGTACATAATGCTTTGTGATAGTGCTCGTACATGTTCATTCGATCTTTTGGGCTTAATGGAGAAGGAGTCTGCAATAAAATCGTTTGATAATTTTGTCTAGCATGTGATTGCTAATCTTAAGACATTTAACGGACTTTGAAATTACAACGACTCTCTTACCTGCATCTAAATCATATTGAAATAACCATGACTCTTTTACTTGTATCTATATCAGGACTAACAAATCCTGGTGACTTAATATTATGCTCATGTAACACGTCAAAGGAGTGAAGTACTGAATCGTATCAAATTGCGATCACCCCTCTCTCCCTTTATATTGGCCATTCCAAATGATGTCTTCGCGAAAACAACTAGTATGAATACAAAAAAGTTATAAAATTGATCTTGTAATTTAATCTTATAGACGAATTGAATTACTGAATCCCATTATTTATATTCCAAATTTAAATTTAATAAGTAATGGCACATGCAAAAAATCGAATAAACTATTTAATTTATAATGACTACTTATTGAACAACTTAAAATATTTTATATATATATTATATAAAAAGTATTGTTAAAAAAGACACGTAATTGAATTCCTTACGTAACTGTGTTGCCCCCAATATATACTTTTATCATCTTTCGATTAGATACCATCCGTCTTCATAATATTTAAAACAAAAATGGATTACAAATTGTATCACTTTGATTGATTGTGCGATGTTAGATAATGCACCCATGTCTATCGCATGTTACGCGATATAAAGTATTACTATAAGATATATTAATACGTGAAGCCAAAACTTCCTAGCCCTTTTTAAGCGAATTGCGCGAACGGATGAACTTGAAATTTGGCATAGTTAAAGGTTATATGGCAGAGAAGTGCAGAAAGTTATTTCTTTTATATACATTTATTACAAGCATATTAAATTAATTAAAATATATATTACTCACACTACTGCTTGAGTATATATAGTACTATAACATAAATATATAGAGGCAAAACTGTTAAGTACCTCTTCCATTCTCTGTTTATTAAATCGTTGTCGTTATTATTTTTGATGCGAAATTTTCTTAAGGCGCGTTGAGCGGTATTTTTGGCAGGAGATAAATTTATAATTTCGTGTCATGACATGCTACGTAAGTGTTGTAGTAATGTCATTTACACTATACTTAATATGAAAATTCAAATTAGAACACATTTATTATATTGTTTTGAGTTTCCACTTCTGTCGGCAGTCCTTATGACTGCCTCGACATTTTTTTTTGTTTAGTCTGTATTGAGGAGCATTAGTGTTATCGAGAAAAACATTTGAAAATGTGCGTTTTTTTTTCCTTACTATTGATACTGGTCCAATTTTAACCATAAGACGATCACTAGTATATATATGCCTAAAATGTATACAAATGTAAAAAAATAAACATATTTAAATAAACCGCATTTAAAATACCACCTTTTTCGCGCGGCTTCGTTAGCTTTAATGCAAATTTGCCGTATCCTTCGGGAACGGTACTTTCTTGTAGGTGAAAGGCACCTTATGTATTCTTCTGTACCACTGATTATGTGTTTACAAAATATCGTGATTATCGATTCAGTAATTAGGCGTGAAAATGTAACAAACATACTCATAGTCCGGTGAAGCTGTTAAGACCTTGCTTGACCAATAGCGTAGTCAGTTCGAAAAAAAAAAGTACTCACACACCTACCTATTTAGACTTACTATTAGTTTAATTGATCTCTGTTTATTAATTTGTAGGTATTAGTAAACGTACTCAGCAATCGTTTATAGCCGATACAGCAATGCCCTTAAGGTCCATATAACCTAGATATATTGAGAAATTAGCATTTTATACGGAGCTCTACTTGCATGTGATCTTTTGGTTATTGGAAGTGGAGCAAACCCGTAATGAGATGCTTTAAAGATAGCTTTACCATATAAGAATAACAGAGAGTTTTTGGCGGGATCTTTATAGTCTGTCATGTAGTTGATTTTATATTTTATCTATAATCTTATGTTAATCAAGATATCTTGTGTGATATTTCGTAATATTGGTGGGTTTTCTTTTCTTTTTCTCGAACTGACTACGCTATTGACCTAGCAAGGCCTTAATAGCTTCACCGGACTACTAAGGCGAGCGTTTAAGGCACTCAGTGAATTTTATTTTGACAACTAGCACAAGTGTGCACGGCACACCTCGGCTTGGGCTGTTGCTTGAGTTGTGCAATAATATTGGTGATGTTTTACGTAATACACTTGTATCGTATTGTGCACAAGTGGATGGGAAGTAATACCACGGAGCAATGAATGCCGAGATGTCACAAAAACTCCATGGAAAATTCTAATTGAAATTGAAATTACAAGCAAGATACTTGTAATATCATCACTTACTCGACAATGCCAGTAATAATCTGGAAGATTGGTTGGTAATAAAATTAAAGAAAAAAAAAGTGTAACAGAAAAGGAAGCGTAGCAGTAAAAGATCTTATTTTAAAACTTTAATCATTAACAAAATTTAAAAAGGCATTCATTAACATATTATCTGTTGTCTGGTATTGATAACACTGACATATTATTATTGCTAGACGAAAATATCACTGATATAATACCAGCAGAGAATAACATTTTTGTTTATAAATAAGTATTATGAAATAATGACATTGAATAAAAGCGTTAAATTAATATTTATACTGATTTCCACAATTATTTGCACAGTATGAATTAAAACAGTTATACGAGTATTGTTTTTAATTCTTTTTTTTTTATACAACGTCTAATCCTCTTTGTTCTCGCGCGATCGGATCACTAATAAAATCTTAGGAGAAAATTGAACACTGTGTTTTGAGTACTTTCCAAGAGTCCCGAACCTGCCCACACGAAAAACTGTTTGATTGTGATATATTTTTGTCATGGAAGAAGTTTTCACAATAATAATGTTTATTGAGTATACTATATCAATTTTCTCAATTATTATGACTCAGTAAGACCAGTAATAACAGGTTTTTAGACAATAATAGCCTTAGGTTTTAGAATAAAGTCCCAAAGCATATTATCGATTTTCCGGACTGTAAGTTTAAGCGCCATGTCAAGCGGGTTTTGGTGTCAAAAGGCTATTAGATCATTATCTGAACGGTGGTGATGCCTGGAATAGATACCTCTCACTCTCTCTTTATGTATCCACTAGAAACGATTGTAACGTTAATGTATCATTACATAGTATAAAACAAAGTCCCCTACCGCGTCTGTCTGTCTGTTCGCGATAAACTCAAAAACTACTGAACGGATTTGTATGCAGTTTTCACCAGTGGATAAAGTGGATAAAGTGATTCTTGAGGAAGGTTTTAGTATATAATTTGTCAAGAATTTTTGTATAATCAGGACGGGACAACGTCTGCCGGGCCCGCTAGTTATATATATATGGAAGTTAAAAAGATAAACCCGCTCCAATGTCTTGCCGGGTCCTCTCGATGACTGGGTTATTTTCCGAGCCCGTGGTAGTTTTGACGTTCATAAGCGTCTTCTTAAGGCCTAAATTGAATAAAGTATTCGACTTGATTTGATACTACATAATTTTTACTTGAAACATACGACATTTTAGATTCATCTATTTGATCTCAAAAAAACAGCTAAATTAAGTTATTATTACGATTAACATAATGTTTGTTTATATCTTGTATTGCAGTAATAAATTGTTTGAGAATTGTAACAGGAAATTACGTTACCATTATAACCGTATTACGTTTTGTTATCAATCGTATATACGACATAGTAAGTTTAAGTATTCTTTAGCGAGCTCAGCTGGTTCACTTTATACGCGAGATTCAATTGTTCTGGACCTTATGCATGTTATGTAGGCATCAATAGACATTTGGTTATCGCTGAAATCTCAGTATGTATGTTCGCGACTATTTACCACATTACCTGCACCAAAAAAGTGTACAAGCTGGTATCTATAATTTGTGATCTAGACATGAAACCAGCCACGTTATGTAAACAAATTTCGACGCAATACCTGCACAATATAACGTACGAACCGGAATTGCAAATTACGATACTGTGGAAGCAATATAAAAATTATGCGAACACAAAATCAAGGTTTATTCAAATCGATATATCGCCTGTTTATAGACATCGATAAATTAGACACGAAATGGCTTCAATAAAAATATAGATAAATAAGTACTTATATAAGTATTAGAGTTACTAATTTTATCTTTTAAACATTAGTTAATTAAGATATTAATTTTTTCGAAGTAATTTCACGTGCCTGCCTACAACTTTTAATGCTAAATACATGTAAAAATAGCTAAATTAAAAAAAAACATCACATCTTAATAAATAAAAATTAATTGGTTAGTTAATCACCAATTAAATATTTAGCTAATTTTCTATTGGCTTTTAATATTCAGGAAACGGTTAGTGTGAGACAAAATGTAAAAAAAAATTGAGTCGTCACGGGACGCCTGGCAGATGTGAAACATCGAAATTGTTTTGTATAAATTATTTGCCTAAAAGAACAGATTACAACAGGAATCAGCTATGGCATATTGAAAAGATAAATTGGTTCAAAGTTGTTCCATAAAATAATGACTGTTTATTTATTTTATTACATAAATATTCATTTTTATTAAATACAAAATTTCAACGAGGCTCAGGCGCGGTGTGTTTTTGGCGGTATTTATCAAAGGGCGCTAGGTCGAAGGCGCTTGCCGCGTAACACTAGTAGAACGAGTGGCCGACAAAACAATTTGAATCTTATGTTTATACAGGTCGGGTTGTAAATGTTTTTGAGTATTTCGTTAATAGTGCAAAGTTCGTGTTTTGCGTCGCCACGTCGCACCAAGCCAACAATCAGGTTTACCCGCGCCTATACATGTGTCACATCGAAAAAAATGGTTAATAAAATCGTCCGAAAAATTTGTAAAAATTTGGTTAAAGAATCTACATATATGTAAAGACGTGAGTGAGTGAGACAGAAGACATTATGGAGGTTTTCAAAAATATTAACAAATTGTCATCCAGTTTTTCAGTTGCCATTTTATTTTATTACATACTCGTACTGTAAAGAAAAAAAATGTTTAATTTTCTTCATTAGTACACCCGGGTGTAGCCGGGGTGAGTAGCCAGTTACTTATAATATTTGCATTCAATTTAATTTACATCTAAGGAGTCGGCGAGAGGAATTTTGTTTTGTTTAGATAGATGTCGGTAAAAACATATTTGTACCTGCTTTTTAGTTACAACTAGCGGGCCCGGCAGACGTTGTCCCGCCCTGGTTACAAATAAATCCTTGACAAATTATATACCAAAACGTTCCTCATGAATCCACTTGTGAAAACCGCATGAAAATCCGTTCAGTAGTTTTTGAGTTTATCGCGAACAGACAGACAAACAGACGCGGTAGGGGACTTTATTGTATACTATGTAATAATAACATTGATTTCTACCTATTCTTTGTTCTTCACGAAATTGTTATCGTACGAAACGTGTTTGCTACCTACTTAGGTGATAATTAATTATTGAAAGATGTTGATGACCTTACCTGCAAAATGTCTTCAAACGCTACGTTACTTATGGCTCAGTGTGAAACATATTACAATACCCTTACGTATTTACTGCTCGACAATGATGTTTGACGATGATGACAGTTTAATGATCCCTATCGAATAGGTAGTTAAAGGTAGTTTATTTATGAGTAACTAATTCAAGTTTTATATGAAAATGAACCAGGGCAACCCTAAGTTGTATAAGCGCTACGTAATTAGATCTTGTTTTTATCTATCGGTCTCATCGGAACTGTTCGGTTCAGCGTTTCATAAGGCTGATTCTCATGCATTTAATTACACGTTTATAATCAAGTAGGAACCGTTCGCGATTTCGTCTGCGATTGCGTTATAAATGATGATGCATTATTTACGTGTAACCAACAGATTTTGGAATGCACACCAAGGTAGTTCTCATATGGCATTACTTTTGCCCACTTACTTACTTTTGCCCACTTACTTGACACTTATCATCATATTTTGACCAATTTAAATGATATATTGTCAGTTATAATCAAAATCAAAATATCCTTTATTCAATTTAGGCCCTGAGAAGGCGCTTATGAACGTCAAAGCTACCACCGGTTCGGAAAACAACCCAGTCATCGAGAAGAACCGGCAAGAAACTCGATTTGGTTTATGTTTTCATGTTATATGTTACATAAATAGTTACATTTGTTCTTAGTTGATGCACAGAGAGGGGCGCCATTTCCAGACGTCACAATCGTTCACATATTGATCCACCCTATAATAAGCCTTTAGATATTAAAACCCGCTTGACATGGTCCTTGAACTCACTATCCGGCAAATCGGTAATGTGTTTTGGGACTTTGTTATAAAATCTAACACTATTACCTAAAAAACTGTTTTTGGACTTAGTGAGCCTGAAGCATTGAATGACCAATTTGTGGCTGTTTCTAGTATTTAAATTATGTTGGTCTTTTACTAGATCCAGCATATCTAAGTTTTTGCGGACATATACTAACTTGTAAACTATATTGTGTTCATCAGAATTTGTTCAGTAATTCGGATATTTGTAAAAGAGTAACAAAAACGAAAAAGGAACTTGGAAACGCTAATTTCGAGTTATGGGAATGTCAAAGGTGAGCGAACCTTTTTTTGCGCCTTTATCGGTATTACTTTTGAGGTTAGATTTTAGCGAGATAAGTACCTAGTCGAAGGATCATCAGACATGTATGGTACTAGCATTAAAAATAGGTACCTTTCCGGTAAAATATACACAATAGCGGTAAGGGCAACTTTGACACTCAATAGTACCGTAACAAACTGGTCTTAGAAACGTATTGTCGTTTGTTAAACTCGAGTTTTAGATCAACCATCAGTACAATAGAATAAGAAGCAGAACTAATCTGATACATGTCATATAAATCTGAAAGTACATTTGTTTGAATAGTTATCCATTAATCACGCTCGGCCAGGTGAAAGGTGTTTTGGTATTATCGGATTATATTATGGAATAGGGCATCATAGAATGTTGCTTTTCTTGATTATAAATTAGTAAAAAAAGGATTATTTATATATAGAAAGTGCATAATTAATTATAAGCTATTCCAACTTATCAATTAATTTATTCTATAATTCCCATTTATATGCTACTCGTTTTTATCTTAACAATACCTATATTTTATGTATAGAGTAAAAATATAAGCACCACAACACTTGCCTCACTTCACCACGGCAAGGAACCACACATCGCTGAAACGCTATCTTAAAATATTAATAATTGTATACTAAATGAAGCTCTCGTGATATGTTTTTTTTAGATAACGACCAAGTATTAAAAAAGTAAAACAAGAATTGATCGAAATTTATCCAACACTTTTTGAATGACTGGAAGACACTATATAGATAGACAGGCCAAATGTAGGTAAAATTTACGAAAATATTTAAATTCTAATGAACCAGAATGTTATGTCACTGCAATTAAAAAAAGTTGAGAAACACTGATTCCGACCGGTTTGACAATTTGCATATGGATGTTAACAAAATACAACAAAAACAATAAGAACTAAGAACACGTAACAGCATTAATTTTTATTTGTTGGGTTCGTCGTTTTGGTGTATTCGTTCACAATTTGGGAAGAAGATAAAGTATAAATATTCAAGGAACTTACAAACATAACGGCGAATTAGAAAGAGTAAGTTGCGTTTTGAATTTATTTTCTCTCTTTCTATTTCGCACTATTGAAGGTAACGAGATCAAATTTTCCATTTACACTACGCCCAAATAATAAAAAAAAATTGAACATCAATATTTTAGAAAACCTCTCTATTGCGTTCTATTTCACTCACTCACTTTTTACAAGGACACACATAAAAATTCAAATGAAATCTTTCGGAATCCATACCACAGTTAAATCGTTTATGGACGACTTATAAACCGAAAAATCCAAATACTACGAAGTTTGTAAATAACGTACAGACATGCTTTTCTTATTTATGTCTTGCCACAAATCAAAGAGTAATTACTGAGCTAGTGACCCGGCATTGGCATTTCTCCAAATACCGATATCTAGAAGCCAAGTAATATTGATTTTTCGTATGAACATTTGTTACTGTAACGTGATATCTTTTCAAAGACGTTACTTAGAGATACCCTTTTATTGATAGTATTATTTTTATTGTTATATTCTTAATCGATACATTTGAATAATAATAGGTTTAATTTTTTTTTAATGTCATATAGTTTTTTAGAGTAGACTATATGTATTAGGGTGTATTTAAACCTTTTAGAGTACTATTTCGACATAATTACGCTTCTTCATAAGGAGGTATGCAAGAGATAATAAAAGGCCGGCATGACAGCGGCGACCGGCGAGGGATAGTATGTCTCTCGGTAGTCGCCATTGTTTTTGGATTGTACTGTGCTTACCATCAGGCACAGTACAGTCATTTTGCCGAGCTACGATAAAAAAAAAAAAAAAAAAAAACAAAAGAAAGAAAGAAAATCCCGCCCGAAATTAGTCCATATAAAACACGAAATTCCCGTGTTATGATTAAACTATTTTCACGAGAGACTTCGTTCGCAGGCATCAACTGGTCCTGAATGAATTCAAAAAAGTAATGCGTGGAGTCCCTCCGCGCGGAAGAAGTGAAACTTCGTAATGTGGAAATGAAAATAGGAAGGGGTAGAAAATGATTTTTAGTGAAATCATATTGTTTTTTTAAGACAAACTTTATTAACTTTGCTTACAATTCACAATTGATCGCATCTTTTAATTATCAATTTCTAGTGGAGAAATATCCAAATCTATAACATTTACCATGGGATTATGATAACTAAAGTAAGATACGAAATGTTTGATTATTTTTTTCGCTCTGTCTCTTTCTATTCCCCCTCCCCAGAAGCATTGAACGTATAACGCAAGAGTGCTTTCATACCCCCTCCATGGTAGCGTTAAACGTTTAACGCAACCTTGTTGGAAGTCACATTAGAAGTTTCACTTCAATAACGAAATAACACTTACATAGTAAAGTAATATAACGTAAAATAATCCGGTTTTATTTTAAACTAGTAGGAACATTACTAGAATTGATTGGTAACTCATTGTCGTATGCGCCCCAGTTTTGAACAGTAAGATCAGGCCTTGAACTACTTGTTTGTTATTTCGGCTTTACTACCTTTGCTCCACCAAACTCGGTGAAAATGTAGAGGACCGTCTGGCCTATCAGTTAAAAAAAATCTCCGTGAAGATCTAACTCTTGTATGATTAGCATAGTTTTCAGTTACGTATCTAGGTGTTAAATATCACATATGTATTACGTTTCAGATTTTACTATAGTATGTACAAGCGAAGCTTACTTTGGATGGTCATGTGACACTTTAATATAAAATAAGTGCATAATTTGTACAATATTTTTACTTTATTCATAATCAGATATCATGTGTTATTTTATGGCAAAATGGACTATTTTTTTATATACATATATAATTATACGTTTAAATTTTTAAAGTGAAAATTTTATTACATCGCCTCAAACTTTTTCGTCTGTGTGTTGCATGTCGTGTGATGGTCGGCCGCGGATTAGGGATAAAGTGAAAGGCGCTCGTCAGAGCAGCCAGGGCCAAAATGGCGGCGTCATTAGTTCGCAGCAGCTGACCGTGTAGTGTATAGACTATTATTAGTTAAATGTCTATAGTGTGAAAAAAAGTTTCACTTTTGCCGTGGTTTCATAAAACCACACAATCCTTTTTTTTAACTGTCAGATATAGTTTTTTAGTTTACACTTTATATTAGTTATATTATTAAAGGGCCAAGTTGCTGAAAACGTTGGCATAACTATCAAATTGTTGTATTATACATTATATACGATGTCTATATAATACACACATACGTAGATATCACATTAAAAGGTTTCCAGAATTTTCTTAACAAGCAATCATAGATTTCAGTTGAGTAGTGATCGCCTAGTGGTCGAGATTCTATCACAATTAGTTAAAGTTTCAATACAATGAAAAAAAAAACTTTTCGAATTGTTTTTGATAACACTAAAGCTAATCAATAGCTAGCAAGACATAATAAAGAAAATCGACTGAGGAACAACGGCGAAAAATGTATGTTTTATTCATAGAATATATTAATCTCTATACAATAAATTATATACATTGAACTAAATAACTTGTAACATATTTGATATAATATATTACGTAATCAGTCGAGTTTAAGATTAATAACGGCCTTGTACAATGTCATAAGATAGTAATTGAAGTTAAGGGAATTACAAGGCCGGTCTATTTCTAGAATGTATTGCTATTTTACGATGCATCAATTCGCAACGCTTAAATAACTATGTCGCAGTTGCCTCTGTATGTACGTCCTTAAATAAATAAGCGAGTAAATACACTTGCATTTTTTATATATGTATATATCACGTATATTCATTATGTAGTATTGTTTATTTAATAATAATACGTTTTTATCTACACTATTAATTTTTGTTGAGTTCATTCTATAAACAAAAACGAAAGTATAAAAATATAGTACCAGATAGTGTATGGTATTTAATATTGTCAAGTAATATAGACAAATATTGACTGTTTGCCAATTAATTACGTTCTCACAAACCACAGTCTTCTGAGATCGGCAAAAAACAAATTCCGAAGTAAATTGCCTAAAGAACGTCTGATGTTATTAGACGAATGAATCATTCTATTTTGGCGACAAATTGATTAACTTCACTCGAACGGCTTCAGTCTGATGTTCTCGTCGGTTATTTTCCACGTTTGATCGATGTGTACCATTCATATCGCATAAAGATAAGAATGCTACTAATCATTGCATCTCGCTTGTTTATACGGACGTCCGCTTTTTAATACTCCGCGTTTGCCAATCGACAAACATGAAGCTATTTTTAAACGGTTGCACCGATGCTATCTCGACCTGTACTTTACGTATGTCGAGTAAACACTCTTAGGGTTGCTAATTTCTTTTTATGTACAACATAAAGATGCATGTACTAACTTATTATGCGTCAGAATATATATTACGAAAGATATTAACATCTTTATCTACAGCTTTCTAAATAACAATACTAAAAGTCGTTCTAATATTGCAAATTATATAGTTTTCCAAATGTATAGTAATTAAAAGTTACTTGATTAACTTTGCGGATTCATAATCAATACAATGAAAACAAAAATCACTTACCTTTAACATGTTTGACCATCGCAAATTATAATTTTTGTATCCTAGAAAAAAAGAAGAAATCATTGCATTTGATGACCCTATTCTTTACCTCAAAATGTCCCGCTAATCTTTGTTTTCGATTTTACTACGTCTTAACGTCGCTCTTGATTCATGTTTTTCGATAAAATACTGACGGTTTTTTTTATAAACATAATTTATCTAGATACGAGTTGAAGAAATTTTTAGACACAAACAATATTGTTTATTTGTAAGGTAGCTTCTACGTTACAAATGTCCTTAGTCTATATACTAGTTCTGCCCGCGTGGAACATAATGTAATATAGTGTCTAATAAAATCATCTGGATGTATTAAATCCATTTACTTATCTACTTTTCTCTCGTACTTAAGTCGCGTCGTCATTAAAGTTACAATAACTTTTGTTACAGTCAACCGATTTTAATGAAACCAAGACTAAATGTTATTCGAGGATATGCTTTATGATTTTCGTGAACGCAGTACTTTAGTTGTGATGCGTGTCCATACAAACAGACAGACATTTTTTAAAAATGATTGAAATATGTTTTATTACTTATTCCAAGATACCTGCAACAATTTTTTTCACAAAATACGTACAGACACGTTACATTCTTATTATATGTATAGATCTCACATGTGTCACAATTAGCCAACCCCATATCTTGGAAAGGAAACCGACCAACCTATTCCGTGGAGCAATTGAAAGTGACGCTAAATTTATAATCTCTTCTATACATGTAATAAAAATGTAAATCTAACGTGTCTGTGCTTTTTCGATTTTCGTGAAAAAAATTGTTACAGGTGTCTAGGAATAAGTAATAAAATACATTTCAATAATTTTTTGAAATGTCTGTTTGTATGAACACGCATCACTGCTAAAGTACTGAGTGCACAATAAATCATAAAGCATATCCTCAGGAGTAACTTAGTATTTGTTTCATTAAAATCGGTTCACTCGGTTAAAAGTTATCGTAGTTTTAATGACGACGCGCCGTAAGTACGAGAGAAAAGTAGACAAGTAAATGGACTTAACACATTCAGATGACTTTATTAATTACCGTTTTTTACAAGCTTTCACGCAGACGAAGTCGTGGGCACGGCTAGTGTTTGATATAATAGTTGTTTCTTTCAACCGTGTAGTCTACATGGGCGGTACGTACTAAATTTCCATTTCATTTTGGAACACATTCAATATCGCTTTTGATGGAGTACGTAGTGTGTGACGTCATTACTAAGGGAATTACCGATAATATCAAGAAATCTTAAATACTGGTGTGAACGAGCTCGAATATCTAGTCTACCCTTTAATGTCATAAATAAGGGGTTGGTCGTAGTTTGAGTCAAATATTTTATCATCCATGCTTATAGTGCATAATAAATACTACAATACTATAGAACAGGGCTGTCCAAACTAGATGGGACCCAGGGCCAACAAAAATGACTGAATACATTGGGGGGCCGTAATACTTATAAAAATAAAATACAGATATAATACAGATATAATAATAGGTCTCATTATTTTATTATCTACTTTTTCATTAATTTGTTGATAATCGCGATCGCGGCGTGATCGAATACATACAAAACATTTGAATTTCGTCGCGAAAAAAAAAATTGCTCATTAATGTATTTAAACAAAGAAGATACAAAAGATTCTGCGGGCCGCAACAATTCAAGCCCCAGGCTGCATGCGGCCCGCGGGCTATGGTTTGGACAGCCCTGCTATGGAACTTCTGTTATTTTGGGGAACCCATACAATCGGTTTTCACTGAACAAAATGCGTCTCGAAACTGGATGATTGGCTACATATCTACGATCTGAAAATTTGTTCTAGAATTTTGTACTCATGAATCATCTTATATTAATATATCATATAAAGACATTCGGTTTTTTTATTATCATTAAACATCATTCTATTAAGACTTATTAACGTGTACACTTTCATTATTGGTAAATATTTGGTTGCCAGTATGGAAACATTTGGCCCAAGCTCCGAGTTTACATAGGTATATTGTTTTGTTTCCATCACTTGTGTAAAGCGCATATTATGAGTGTTTTTGTCGCTTTTAACTGCCTTCCCATATGATTTGTCTTAATAAATACGAATGGTACTTGAGACTACGATAGTACAAACGTCTGCACGTGTTCCCAATTTAATATGTATACGTTACGTGTAATCGTACTAAACTTGGTATTAAAATTGGCAATTAGTAACTACTAACTCAATTGCACAGTAGTATTCAAACCATTAAAATAAATTAAAATCTATCCAAGGTCGTTCATTTATTTTATCATCAAAACAGCATTATGTTGTAAAAATTTAATGTAGAAACAACAATTACATTTATTAATTGGGTCAAAACACGTCAAGTGGACCCCCCTTTTACCACTTGATCATAGAAAACTTATTAAAATATAATTATCGAAAGTAGTCATACCTAAAAATCATCCCTCAAAACAGTTTTTGAAAATTTTGAATTTAACAACAATTTTTTTAACAATAAAAATTTTCGGTACTTTTAATTAAAAAATTAATTGTGAAAAAGCTATTGAAGATAACTTAACGAAATTTTCAGTGATTATAGTAAAATATCTATATTTTCACATAAGATTTTTTTGCAAATTTTATTTGTTTATTATCATATTTTTTATTAACTTTTAAATAAACAAATAGAAATTTTAATGACTTCTCAGTCCGATAATCGAATTTTTTTTTTTTAGTAATAAGCATTATACATTTAAGTTCTATATTTCGAAATAAAATTTCACTGCCCGGTATTAGTTTAAATAATATGAATTTTTATGTGCGAGCGGTACAAGTGCCGCGCGCTACTCAGCTCAGCCGTTAAGACTGTAGATCGTATAATAATTGTGTAATTTGTAGCGATCTACAGTCTTAACGGCTGAGCTGAGTAGCGCGCGGCACTTGTACCGCTCGCCGCTGCGTCACATAAAAAATCATATTATTTAAACTAATACCGGGCAGTGAAATTTTATTTCGAAATATAGAACTTAAATGTATAATGCTTATTACTAAAAAAAAAAATTCGATTATCGGACTGAGAAGTCATTAAAATTTCTATTTGTTTATTTAAAAGTTAATAAAAAATATGATAATAAACAAATAAAATTTGCAAAAAAATCTTATGTGAAAATATAGATATTTTACTATAATCACTGAAAATTTCGTTAAGTTATCTTCAATAGCTTTTTCACAATTAATTTTTTAATTAAAAGTACCGAAAATTTTTATTGTTAAAAAAATTGTTGTTAAATTCAAAATTTTCAAAAACTGTTTTGAGGGATGATTTTTAGGTATGACTACTTTCGATAATTATATTTTAATAAGTTTTCTATGATCAAGTGGTAAAAGGGGGGTCCACTTGACGTGTTTTGACCCAATTGCATTTTTAATACCTTTTTATTCGAGTCTCCATATCATTCTATGCTAACATTCATAAGTTCATTACATATTGTAAATGAAATAAACACGTTTACGAGTGTTTTTTTAACACTCTTAGATAAAATGAAACGTTTCGTGTCATAGGTCAAGGTACCGGAGATTCTTACTCTTTATTGTTCATTTGTTTTTCGCCTACGTAGAGCTTGTTTATTAGCCCGATTTACACATCAGCCATGTATGTATGTATTCTTAACTAAGCTACGCACAAGCGATGGATGGTAATATTGGCGGTATAATGCAGGAGGCCAAATGGGGCTACAGACATACGATGGGCGCGATGTTCGCATACAGCAAGCCAGCAGATCGCATGCTCATGTCGTACAATTGTCAGGTACAACAATACGCGAGGGCCGGACACGCGAGGACTGCTTCTAGGATGAGCCTTATACAGTGCATCAGGTGAGCCAATCTTATTTAATTTTTTTAAATTGAACATCTTTATGTACTATTACAGTCAAATGCAAGGTCGAATGTTATTGCAACGGTTTTCATAAATAATTATAGTAGAATCTCACTAATCCGGCACTATTGACAATCAGGGTATAGGTCGGATTATTGGATTGTATAGAAAAACTATATAGAATTTTTGGAAGTTATACTGATGCCGGTGCGCAAGCAGGGAACGAAAGTAGGGAGAGGGGAAGGAGCATGACCGTAAGTAAGGTGCGGAATTATTGGACGTATCGTATTACTAAAGTGCCGGATTAGTGAAACTACTGCACTTGATTTGAAAAGAGGAAAAGGTAGAATATTATTTCCAGAACATTCCTTTCTGTCACGTGTATAATGTTGCACACGTTATTTTGTATACTTGAACTTTCGGTTATGGTGCATTAGACTTTATGACCATCGTTACCACACCGCAGTAAAAAGCCTCACTGATACATATAGATATAAACCAAAGGATACAAATAAGTAAATTAAATCAAATCAATGGAATAAGTCAAGATAACTAGTCCGAGTTGAGGTCAGTGGCCGTGCGTGGGCTAAAGCGCGCTTCGTGTACCATCATAAATTTTTACTTTTTAGTTTGGAATAATTAATGTAAAACACACACAAAGAGAAAAAACTATTTGTAAAAACTTCGCTACTATCACGTATACAGAGTTGCACGGGTAAAAAAAGTATACTGGTACAGCTGGATAACTATAGGCTGATTCTAAAAACTCGATACTGAGATACGAAGTGAACCATTGCGCACCGCGTTCCCTTCAAGCACTAGGGACGTAATCTATAGAGCGTACTTAGACTAATCTTGGGCTTGAGTTCAGAATTTAAATGTATAGTGCCAAACTTAGCATTCAATTAACTTGCGGTGAGCTAGTCTCAAGTCATAAAATTCAACGGTTTACGAAAAACTTAATTTTTATGCGAATAAAAAATGGATGGCAAAAATAACAGTGACGTTTCTATACTTTTTAAATTATCAGCATTATTGACTGTCATTGGCCTGATACTGTTATGTAGAAATGTCAAAAAAGCTTCCAGTGTTTGTTTAATCCTCGGATGACCTGTTTCTTTAATCTTTTCGATATTCTATCAACTTGTCTGATTTATTTTTTATTCTTACAATTGGATACATTTTTACAGATTCGGTACGATATTGAAACTAAGCTTAGTGTAAGTAGACTATAAATTCTAAACCTAAGATTACGTTGAGTAACTAGTTAGGGAAGTTGTAAGTTGAGCCATAGATAAGGTAAGACCGAGTACACTCTATAAATTTAATCCAAAGTTTGTTCTATGACCCGCTGTGAGTAATAGTTAATTACATAATAGACTAGGTTAGATTTGCTGTCTGAAATCTTGTTAAACGTCGTACAACACACCTTTAGAATTGTTCATAATATTGGACAACTTGTATAAATCGATACTATGATTCTTTATGTGTTACAATTGTCCGTAAAAGCACGTTTCAAACGACACATTATGCTGTATGAGTAAGACCTTATAGATAGTGCGTGAATACAAAGAAAATACAATTATGTTTTGGAATTGATAAAT
The DNA here is from genome assembly GCA_036509395.1 of Antheraea yamamai. NCBI lineage: Eukaryota > Metazoa > Arthropoda > Insecta > Lepidoptera > Saturniidae > Antheraea > Antheraea yamamai. The sequence continues at coordinate 4,858,117 of AP028426.1, forward strand.
GTAGGCCTGTATAAAAGATCTGCTATTTTTGGTTATGACTGTTATCCGTCGTGTCGGAATGATTAGGTCCTATGGAATACTCGCATATAATATAGGGTGGATCAATATATGAACGATGGTGACGTCTGAAAATTACGCCCCTCTCTGTTGGAATTATGTTTGGAAATGTATGTATAAAGAAAAGAGATTTAGATTTTGTTTGAGACCTTGAGTTTCTTGCCGGTTCTTCTCGATGAGTCGGTTGTTTGTCCGAGCTGGTGGTAGTTTTGACGTTCATAAGCACCTTCTCAGGGCCTAAAATGAGTAAAGTATTTATGATTTGATTTAATTTGATTACCGTAAAATCCGAAATCTGCATGTGTCAGCTTTTTTTCTGAATCCTCGTACATTTTCCTAATTCGATTTGAATTAATAAAAATATTAGTCATTGAAGGTCCGTACTTCTCGAGAAGTACTTTCGTAAGAAATGAAGTGAAAAATGACTGAAGTATGTCCAGATGTTTGAAATCGTAAAAACAATACGATATACGAATATGAAAATACAATGTAAATACAAAGAGGCTTTTGTCTAGCAGTGCATCAATTACACATTAGTATTAACTCTTGATCAACTACTATTAGACTTGTTAAGTGCATACCACAGCAAAAGTATACTGATAAATCAGAAGTAATGTTGTTCGATATCTATGTAGAAATATTATATGTACCGAAATTTTGGCCTTCATCCATATGTAGAAAACAAACAGCATCGTTCCTTACTGAGTTATGTGCATATTCAATATTTGTTATTTACGCGCAGAAAAATACGAGACGTTGTACATTTATCAATAGATCGTTGTACGTAAATTCGTTTTATCCACAACTAATCTACCACCAACGACCGTAATAAGATTGAACTGCTTAAAACCGGCATAGTTATCAAGTATGCGCTAATAGATAACAAATAAATGTTGATTCGTACCGTCACGAGAGCCGAACGTGGGTCGGGTTTGCGCACGGACCTCAAAATAGAACATACATAATTTTTACATCCGAATTGATACTGTAATCTGAAAGTAATAGGGATCGTAATTATACTAAATTTTCTTGCAGTAATTTGCATAGCTTGCATTTTTTTTATTCCCACAAAAATAATGTATGTAACAAAACCATAGTCTAATGTTTTTAACAAAAATATAACGCTATCTCTCTCCCCTTATTGGTGGTCTCTTGGTGTGAAACAATATTTTTTCATTTGAAAGTAATTTACTGATATTAATACAACATCGTATATACCTATACATGTTACATGATACCGTACAGTTTAATAATAACACTGCAGGCGAGGGACCAAAATCTAGCGGCAATTGTAGCCGCGTCTTTGAAAACTTCTGTCCCACTTCGCTTTACCTACGATTTTCAGATACTATACTTTTTTATGGTTTGGAACAGTAAACAGACTTGCAATTATTAGAGAATTAATTTACAGTATGGTACCTCGGGAATTATTGAAGGCTAGATGTTTCAGAAATTCCGTAGCTTAAGTTAGCCCTCCTAATGTAGATAAAATCTTTAAAAAGTTGGATTCCCTAAAAGAACGGCATGATTTATATATTAGAAACAATGATGGAGTGGTAATTCCATGTCACAAGCTCAGTAACACGAGTAACAGTTTTTTAGGTAGAAGTGTTAGATTTTACAACAAAATCCCCAAGCAAAGCCCAATTTACCGGATAGTAAGTTCAAACACCATATCTGACAGGTTTTGATGTCTAAAGTTTACTACTAAAGCGTGGATCAATATGTGAACTATGGTATTAAAGATATATACCCGAACGAGTTTCTTGCTGGTTCCTCTCATTGACTGCTAGTTTTTTGCGAACCGATGGTAGTTTTATGTCCATAAGAAGCACCATGTGATGCTAAAAATTGATTTAAGGTTTCTTTATTTTATTTAGACAAAAAGTATCGCATTAAAAGGGGAATAAAAAGATGCTTAAATATTTGTTTTTCTTTTCTGCACTTGATAAGGTTAATAAATTGGTTTTCTTCGAGTTGAAATTCGACAACGTTCAAACAAACTATACAATTATTTGTCTTGAACTAGTTGACATAAGATAAGAACTACTTTACGTCATAGAACTGTAAACTAGTAGATTGACGTTTCAGTTGATCAAAGAATTATATTAAACTGGTCGTTTTTTTCCTTTCAGGCATATAGTTCAGAATGAAGGACCGAGAGCGTTGTTCAAAGGTCTAGGACCTAATATAGTTGGTGTGGCGCCTTCCAGAGCTATATATTTCTGCACTTACTCCCAAGCTAAAGCTATATTGAATCAACACTTACCGCCGGACACTCCAATTGTTCATTTATCTGCAGCAAGTGCGGCAGGTATTTTTTGTTTTCTCAAAATTTTACTAAAATCTATTTTACACATTTTGAATATTTTAATTTGACGCTGGCGAAGTCACGACCGATAGTCAATATTCCGTTTGTATTATACAATAATAGATCCCAAAAATTAAAGGATATAAAAAATCAATGAATGAATTTAATTTCATTCGACAGCCAATGTCCGTACAGAAAAAAATAAATAAATTGTAGCTTCAAGTATCTAGTTAGCAGCTTAAATTAAATTTCTTAAAAGATCTTTATTGTTAGATTATTAAGAATAAGTATTTGAGCCCGTGAACTGTTTTTAGGAAGAGAAAAAGTTTTTTTTATCAATGGTGTTATAGATTCCAGGGAAAGCATAGATTTAAAAAAAACAATCATGATCGAATCCAAAAACTAGACACTTGAAGCTACAATTTGCTTTTTTTTTACTGTGCGGCCTGGCCTAGTTACAGCTTGTTGCAAATCACCCAAAATTTGGATTTTTTGAAGTGAAACTTCTTTAGAATCGTTGTGATTTCAAACCGGATGCAACGGAAAAACGACAGGTAAGAGACACAAATTCAAAAATGTGTAGGATGAAGCCGGCAAAGAATGAGACAGAAATATACATACTATTTTATATTATCAGTCTCTCCTCTTTGTGCCGTGCTTCGTAGCATCCCTACTCCCGTCTTCTAAGCATAGTCGCCTTTAATTAGTGAGCCAGAGCGACAGAGCAAATGTCGGTGTGTCTGTATATTGCACACTGTTTAATACTTGCTTGTATTTGAGCATTTAACGTGTGTTAGTATATGTGAAAAGTACGTGAGCTAATACTACTGTACACTGTAACATATGTTAAATACAATATAAAATATCTTAAAATTAATCAAAATACTTTCATTTTTAAACAAATAAACATTGTAATTATCCTACCCTTGTTATATATATTCATCTCATTCTTTTTTACTGAAGTTTACATTTACTGAAGTTTCACTTCTATCGTGTGTGAATCGCACACACACCTTTTATAGAGCAGTTTATCCCTTCATGATACATATTCTGTAGCCCTTAATTTTTTGAACTAGTGCAAAATAGATTTAACTTTATGTTTAAAAAGAAACCGTAATCTATAAAACCGCTCATTACTATCATTGAGACATTAAAATTGGTTCAGTCAAATTGAGTCTAAATTATGGATATAATTTTTTTTTCTACTAAGACATATTTTCGTTTTGTGTAATAACGCGTTATAACCCTCACCACGATTACGAAGCGATCTGAGTCGTTCTGCGTCATACACGACACAACACAACAATGTGTCTCTAATTTTCCATACTGAATGTATAAAAAACCAATACGCTTATGACGCGTCACGTCACGATATGAGACAGTAATGGGTTTCTACCGTTACTCTCTAATTACGTATTATTAAATTATTTGTGGCTCGGCAAGTCATTAATTATTTGTTAATTTATACAGGTTACTGAGACCGATTATTCTTCAAGGAAAGTCCCTATAAGTCAGGATTTTTAATTGTCCTTTACAATGCACCTAAAGATGTTGAGGCAAACATATTTGCATACCTATATTTCTATAGACTCTCTCTCTCTAATCTTTATATATAAATTCCTTCTGTACGTGTGTATGTCACTGAACTCCTCCTAACCGGCTGGACCGATTTTGATGAAATTTTGTGTACGTGTTCCAGTGGATCCGAGAATGGTTTAGATTCACAATTGGACCCGGTAGGTGGCGCTGCTGTTGACTTTTAGGATTTTTTTACTATGAACGTCCGCCGGGCCCGCTAGTATAACTATAAAAATGTTCAAGTTTAGTTACTATAATAAATATGTACTCGTTAGAGTTAGTTTCTACTGTCTACCAACCACTATTTCTGGATGTATATTCATTATATGCTATTATTACTGAAAATAACAAAGAGTGGTCGTTATTATCGTAATGTGCGAATAAGTTAAGCATTATGCAAAAACTAATAGGTATGAAAAGGACAGCATATAACGTTGCTCATACAATAACAAATGTTTATTTCGTTGTCGTATCATTTTTACAAATTGCAATACGATGCAAAACAGCAGAATAATTGATAACACTTTATAACAACGAGTGTAATAAAATAACAATAACTGTTATTTTCATATACATATATGTATTTGTACTGTCTACTACAACTGTTTCGAAAAGGTGTTGTCCTACATTATTCGCCACAGAAAAAGTCCCAATTTCAGGTACTTTCTAAATATACTAGTGGGCACGGTGGACGTTGTCCCGCCCTGGTAATAAAAAACCTTGAAGTTAGACATATGCTGTCGCTGACTTTTTTGTAAGCATTATCAAGCTCTACAACTCAATCTCTCATCGTTAAGGCAGCGTTCGTAAGAAACGTTTTCGTTCGACCGTTTTTTCCGATTTATTTTGCAAATCCGACTACCACAAAAAAGTCTTTTCATTTTTCGGGTTAATATATAGCCTATGACACTCACACATAACGTGGCTTTCTATTGGTAAAATAATTTTCAAAATCGGTTTAATAGATCCATATATTACCCCGTACAACAACACAAACTCACAAACTTTACCTCTTTATAATAGTAAGTATAGATTAAATCTTCGATCAACAATAAATAGATAAAGAGTTACGTACAAAATCGAAGCTAACTACTGTCCGCGTAAATATATACTTATGTAGCTATTTGTTTACTAAGAAAGGGAGAAAAACAGTTTTAAGTTCAACCTAATTACAACCATGACACCTAGTAATAAAGTAACAAATGTTCAAAATATTATCTAATACTTACGATAAAACGTGCAAAGCAATAAATGACTCCCGTCACTTACAAATAAAAAGACAACATAAACAACATTTAGTGTGAATTCAACCTTAACACGCAATGAATAAAGTACTTTTTGCCGTTATTGTGCGTGTTTGTGCGTGGCTGGCGAGCCTTGGCCAAACATTTGGACCACAGGTTTAAAATCGGTAATATTGTTCAAAATTTGATATTATTTGTTAGTTAAAAGCTTAAAATATAACTTATTCAACATGTATTTAGCGAAAGTAAGATGCTCCGGCTGTTAAATTGCTTTTTCGGGTATTATTTTTGCATCTTTTGAATACACTGCGGCATTGTGAAACGTGCATACATAGGCTGTGTTTCAAACAAACTAAACTAAACTGAGCTGTTATTTACCGAGACGTATTTTTCACGCCGACCCGATACCTAGTTATTGTTGACCGAAGGATTAAATACAATAGATATGATTAAATACAGGCTTAATGTTAGTAAAAATATTGGTAAAAATGAACGCCATGAACGGACTATAGCATGATCTTAGTGCACTCTAATGTTCGCATTAGAATATACTTTAAACAATCATTTTATCTTTTTGAAGTGAAACTCCTTATGGCACAGTAGGGAAAAATTTACGTTACGCGTTCAACGTAAGGTAGGTAGGTGTATTTGTGTGTATGTGATCGTATATATATAAGCGTCAGGCTGAGTCTATTAGTATACAAAAATGAGTAAATGTATAGGCAAGTATTTGTACTACCGAATTTCGTATAGTATATAGTTCGTGAGCATTCTGAATATAATTTAATACATACAAGCCAAAGAGGTTCCGCACAGTTTTTTTACCAGTCACAGTTACTTATGTGGTTGACCCGTAGCTGATAGCACAAAAAGGATAAATATAGTGGGTTCACTTTATAGCACGAGACAGTATTGGAAGGTTTATAGATTAACATTCGTTTTTTCTTCAGGATTTGTTTCGTGCACTATGACGAACCCAATATGGTTCGTCAAAACACGGCTACAGCTGGACGGACAGAACGTCACAGCGTTGCAATGTATCAAAAGGATATATACTAAAACGGTAAATATTCTTTTTTTATCTTTATTCATCAACATCATCACGTTAGCCTGTAAAAGACTCACTGCAAGGTCATAGACCTCTTACTGAGGAAAGGTTTGGGCATCAATACCCACGACGTACTGATGATTATAAACTACAAGAGCCCTTCAATTCAAATTCCGCCTCGTTGGGCATAAAAAATATTAAAGAGTCAATGGAAAAAAATCGCATCGAGTCGTCTTATTCCAATACTTTTAGTAGATTTAAGTGATTGAGCCCCAGGTGAACAGTATTTTCATTTTCTATATACAGCATGACCGGTTAAGTAGTTGCAATACTCTCACAGGTTACTCATTACTTGCTTCTCGTTCGAAATCAATTAAAGAAATAGGTGCTTAATATTTGACCTAATTATCTCGAGAAACGCAAAACTGATATACACATCAGGTGATTTACGCAAAAAGGAACTGGTGTAATAAATTAATCACGCCCTGTCGCGTACTCCGGGCCGCGTCCCGCTCCCCCTTCCCTTTGTTCGATCGTGCGGCGTTCCCACGATAAAGAGTTACATAATGATTAACCTTAAAAAGCATTGAATTCTGTTCATTGAAGCTATGTATGACTTTTTTACGTTCAAAAGTATTGTTCCCATACTTTAAAACGTTTTAGAACAACTTTTAAGTAAGATTTTCTTTTTTGTTTATTAGTATTTGTTTTCATATTATTATTTTATATGTTAAATGTAACCATGAACTACCCCACGATTGAAGGGTGTTAAACTTTAAACAGTCACCTGGTACATTGCATATATGTATAGATACCCAATCGTAGACCTGACAGTTACGTTCATCACACATAGTATTCAATAAACGAATTGCTGTTGAATAATGATATAGAAAATATAAGTTAATTCTCCCTCTTTTGTTCGATTTACGGGTGTATTACTTAATTACTCTGTCTCTGCCTGTCTGTCTATCTCACTCTGTCACTTCCATAATTAAGACTGATCTAACGTTATCTAATATGTTAAAATCCATAACAACCATTTAGGCTACAAAACGTGACAAGTAAA
>AP028426.1:4870420-5155920 GCA_036509395.1 Antheraea yamamai
AATAGTTACTTTGGGTTAACGCTAACACGCAGCGGAAGTTCTCAAGAGGAAAAAATACCCCGATTTTGAAACATTATTCATTGGTGCTCCGCTCCTATGGGTCTTAGCGTGATTATATATAGCCTATAACCTTCCCCGATAAATGCGCTATATAACACTGAAATAATTCAAACCGGACCAGTAGTTCCTGAGATTACCCCCTACAACGTCAGAAACTCACAAACTTTACCTCTTTATTATATTAGTATAGATAAATATACCGAAAGGTATGGTGTTACATGTTTCAACTTTTTAAAATCTAAATTTATATGTCGTATTCAGTTGTTACCTAAATAGTAAATCAAGGATAAAAATAACCTGTTCAGAAACTGGTCCCTTTTTATTGTTCCTTCTATAATTATCTTCAAATTGCAATTATAGACCAGCGTTAAAAATGACTACTAATTCTGTAGACCCTTGTAATTGGTACCCAGTGTATATGATGATCTATGTGATGTTGCCTATAAAATCAATGTCCAAGAAATATGGTATCCTAACGGAGTAATCTGAAATTAAATTATCGTAACCCCTCGGCTGATTATTTAAAACCATGTTCTCAAAATGCTTGATCATATTTATATCCAGCATCCAATATCTAGTCGATTTTAATTAACTATTATTTTACATTTATTTCTTATTATTCGAATTTCTTTAAATTTGGTAATAAATACGGTATTTTCTTAGACTTATGCTGCCAACGTTGACCATTACGTCATAAAGTCTATTTGTTTGTATGGAGATTAAACCCGTACGGTGTTATCACAAAAAAGTTAAATACGTATTGAATGCTTGCTTTAAAAAGGTTTAGTATTAAATGCACCGCGGTCGTTGAATGTTCACCATCTTGTTCTTTTGTCTCGCTTTGGTTACGTTAGGTTAGACTTGCGAAAAGGATAACGCGAACTTGCCTCGGGCGAGCGCGGTGCATTAATTCAAAACCTTTTTAAAGCAAGTATTCAATACGTATTTAACTTTTTTATAATAACACCGTTAAGGTTTTGGACAGTCCAGTGGTTAAGTAATATTGTAGGTCGTTAAAGTCACGTTACTACTCATTAATTTACTATGAGATATTCGAATGCTTGTATAGAAACAAGTGAAGTCTAATTATCTAATTCTGAATATTAATAACATAATACCACATTATACTCTTATCATTATATGCTAAATACCCATATGAATGTAACTGCAATGCGTATTTTATGTAAACGTTACTATTTATGTAGTAATTATTGTCTTTATAGAATTATATGTAAAATAACTACAATAGAGCTGAAGACAAACAAGACACCGTTTAGTTTTAAAGAAAAGAGAACCAAGAAAAATCTATATATAAATAGGCAGAGACAAATCAGTTGGGTACATCTTCCTCCTTCCTTAACTTTCTTTTTTGTTTAGTAACTATTATACTTACAATATCATTATATCATTACATAGTATAAAACAAAGTCCCGTACCGCGTCTGTCTGTCGGTCTATTCGCGATAAATTCAAAAACTACTGAACGGATTTTCATGCGGTTTTCACTACCATTTTGGTAGTTGGTAGAGCCACGCTGAAACTATTAGTGGTATTAGCATGAATGGGTCGGCTCGCCCGGGTTAGTACCACCCTCTCACAGAAAACCGACGTGAAGTAACAATGCTTGCATTGTTGCGTTTCGCTCGGTCAGTGAGAGCGCCGGAGGCCCACCTCCCCTCCCTCTTCCCCCCAAACACAGGCTGGCAACGCACCTGCAAACTCCCCTGGTGTTGCTAGCGTCTATGGACGGTGGCCATCACTAAATATCAGATGACCCACTTGTTCGTTTGCCTCCTATGATATAAAAAAAAGAAACCGATGGATAAAGTGATTCATGAGGAATGTTTGACGTGTATAAGTTGTCCAGGATTTTTTTTTATAATCAGGGCGGGACAATGTGTGCCGGGCCCGCTATATTATAAACAGATTTTATATGTACCATCGACGATTTTTGATGCCTTTATTTATGTCTCTATTCGTCATACTACGGGATCCTTACGTCAATTCATTTACAATATTTGTACACTTTTAAGTAAAACAAATCCTAAGTAATATTGAAACTTAAATAATTAATAGACGATCACTAGTAAATATATTTATAATTGAATAACATGCGAATGGCATTAAGACAAATCTAATTAAAATATGTTATATCCTGATTACCGTGCAGATGAAAAAGTTTAAAGAATAAAACGAACCGACTCGCTCCGACTTGTTCAAATACGTTTTAGTTTTTAGATAAATAATCCTAATCCTGACTAATATTAAAACTGCGAATGCGAGTTTATTTATATGTTACGTTCTATTAACTACGCAACAGATCATAATGAAATTTTGAATACACATTGTTAAGTACACTGAGAAGGACATGGGGATCTTTTGGTCTAGATAAAAGTACTGTACCAAGACACCGAATTTACGTTTGCGTGAGCAAAACCGCGGGCTAACGTTAGTTGTGAATATATATATATATACATATATGTATTTTTATATTTGCAGAGGTAGCACGAACGCGACTACGCGAAGAGGGTGACAAGTACCGCAAGTTCTGGCAAACGTTGCACACGGTCTGGGTGGAAGAAGGGTACCGCGGTGTTTATAGGTAACAACATTTTGATATACCCATTGTATTCGATAGGTGACATTAACGTCATGAATTGATGTTTCGAATGGAGACTAAAACGATATTCTTCATCAGTTTCTACAGTGGTAGTTTTAATAGTTTCAGCATGAGTGACTTGGCTCGTCAGGGGTACTACCACCTGAGCCACCGAAACACCGACGTGAAGTAACAGTGCTTGCATTGTTGCGTTTAGTTTGGCCAGTGAGAGCGCCGGAGGCCCACTTCCCTTTCTCTGACTCTCATTAGTAGCGCAGGAAGCGTTATGGAAGTGGGCGTGAATACATAATGTATATTAAAAAAGGATAATGTATTAATGAATTTTATTTTTGCATTCACAAACTTTGTCCCTCTCACTTGTCTTCCATTATGTTGGCAACATATCGCAGCTTTAATAAAAAAAAGTAGTAGCTCAAAATAACAATTTTGGGGGTAAAAAATGCATTTAAAGTTAGATGATTTCCACACGTTTGACTTAAATTTATCTTTTTAAATCAATTCTAAAAGTAGGGATAAGTAGTTTAATATTGCTATTTGGTCCTTGTACCATAAAAAGTTTAAATAAGGGTTTTATATATTTTAAATATTTTTAAATATATTTTAAAACAGTTTTAGTACAGGCACAGTAACAGTATAATGCACTACGATAATTAGCGTAAAACTGAATTAACTCTTCATGTTACGGAATAAATAAATAAATAAAATTATTTTAAAATAAAATAAATTAAATATTATAAGATAATTACTTTTTATTAAAACATTGACTTATTTAATTTTATTTCATTTTCTTAATTATATTGGGAGACTAACCTTTTTCACACATTTAAATCAAAAAGGGAATAACAGTCATCTGTTTTCATAGCTTTGATCTTATTGAAGTGGCTGTTGAATTGAACGTATTCTTCCCGCAACGTTCATTTACTTTCTGGTGACAACTCGAAAAACGTAAATTTTTAGTTAAAACTTACTTTGATTAAATGAGCGATATGCGAAATGAGTTTTTAGTAAATATCTTGAAATTGTTTGCTATATCGCCGGCTGCAGTTTGACTACCATTATTAATTTCGGTTTTTATACAGGGGACTCGGCACACAACTCGTTCGACAGATACCGAATACAGCAATCATGATGTCCACATATGAAGCGGTTGTATATCTCCTCACCACTCATCTTAATAATTCGTTCTATGAAAATACTTAGCCTCTTACATCCGGAGACTCGTATTGAAACCCGATCGTAAATGTTGCACGAACGCACGATGCAAACACCGCACAAGTCACCCGGTTGGTAGGCAGAGATATGAAAAGCTATTTTGAAAACGTTTTGCTCCGATGAGACGACTAAATTCGTATATCCCTTTCGGAAGTTCATAAATTGTCCGACCTTTTTTGATATAATTATGTTAAAAATTCGAAATCTACCACTTAAAAGTTTTATTTTAAATGTTTTTTTTTTCATTTCCATTAGTGTACTTAGTGTAGAAGCAATATTTGATTGCATATATTCAAGCTGAAGAGAAATACCTATATAGAATGTTGATTGGTAGAACTGATTATTAGTAATACTTGTTAAATAATTTTGTACTGGAGAAACAAATTTTCATTAATATTTTTTAATATTTTATATTCCTATTATAATAGATTTAGATAAAAAATAAACCAATCATTGATTTTAATGTTACAATAACACTTAGTGTTTCGAATAAAGAATATTTTAATGTTAAAGAAAAATAAAGAAATTCAGTGTTCATTGATACTTATTATGGGAAATTAAATATGATTAAAAATACTGAGCGCTGTTCGGACACAGGAACTAGTATAGATTCAGTACTAAATATTAATGTGTAGTCATAGTTTCTAGTCTCGAAGTGTGTACACTGTCCAATTTACAAGCTACTTATTTTTTTTAAGCTCATATTTTACATAGAATTTAGAATTTAACAAACCAATGGTGCTATTTTCAGACACTAACAGAATGACCGTAGTAATGTATTTTAATTGTGTCCATGTACAGCAAAGTGGATGGAATTGTGTCTGAGATACAGTACAATACAACAAAAAGTTGTTACCACAGAGAGATCACGTGATCTATCGCTGGCCACCACTGTCATGCTAATCAGATGTCACATTTCTTGATTAATCATAAATGTAATACAATATATGAGAAAGTATGTTTTCGGTAACAATTTATTGCTATAGTTATTATTGAACATTAACCAGAGAAATCTAGAAGAATAGTCTTTCACTAGTCATGAAATATCTGTCAATAAGTCATTAATTAGGATAGAGATTAATTGGTTCATTTATTGGCAGAGTAAGCATATAACTCCTTCAATATTCTTTGCTAATTGTTCACCTCTATCTTATTATTTAAATCATTTGCCATACTTATCAAATTTCTCTATATATGATATTCAAAAGAAATAAGGCTTGTCCTAAATTTATCTGTTATAAAAATATCAATACAGTACACAAAACACTGTCCTTTGTACAAAAATATTATATAGTTTATATATACTCCTCTTGAATTGAAATAGTAAGAAGCTGTGATATAGCGCTTGTAAATATTAGTTATAATCGGAACCATATATGTGTTAATTGTGCACAATCTACGTCTTTTATTATGTATTCTCAAGATGCATGTGCTTTGAGAATTGTGTTGATTTTTTTTTGTAGATTTTTATTCAGGTCAAATATAATTGTGTAAATATTTTATGAAATTCTAAAATTTAAGTATATGTTATGTTTGTTAAAATTACCATAGTAATTTGGTTAAATATTAAGCATAATGTGGTTTCCAGGCATAAGTAGACATCTTTTGTTATATTATATTTGAGGAAACATTTGGACTTATGTCGGACTGAGTATAAAATATTATTTGTTTAACAAATAAATTATATAAAATTATTGGCATTGTCTTTTCTTTAAGCTAAAACTTATGTAAGAAATAATAGATTATATATACAGGGTACAAATTTACAAAAATTGAGGACTGTCAACTGTAGTGTTATTTTTTAAACTCCCGCCCTTGCAATAAAGCAGTTTATCACAAAAGACTATAACTTACAAGGTATACAGTCAGCAGTTATTTATGGATCATATATTAAATTGTTATGTGATATTCAAACCCACAATAATCTATGGAGTGGTGGCAATAGTGGCTAACTACTAATCCATTCATACATTCTATTATGTATGTTCAATAAAGTTGAATAAATGATTTGTAATAGAAAAATTAAATTTTAAAAATTAAATTTGTAACAATAATATTAATTAAAAGGTTACAAATTATAACTGTCACAATAAATTTATTAAATTATATCTTACACAATAACAGGTTTCAACAAAGCCTTTACAGAAAAGTTTGAAATCAATACCCACACATGTGTAGAAATAGCATTTGGCATATCACTCGGGTATCTCAATATACTGGTCAATGGAAAAAGGTCCCCTCTGAGAGCAACTATTGGTTCTCGTCTGAACCAAATCACTGACACCACAGTTACTACAGCAAGAAACACTTGTAAGACAAGTTTTACAGAACTTTTGATAGCAATGTTTTTGCTTAGACGAGTCTGTGAACAATCTTTTAGTTCTGTTTCTAGTTTATATATTTTCCGTTGGAGTTTTGAGTAAGCTGCAAATTCATCCTTCATCGACATAGCTTTTTGTTCTTCTTTAAGTTTTAAAATTTCTTCCCAAATCGTTTGCTCATCATCAGAAGTTCGAACGAAACAAGCTGCCACCTACAAATTTATCAAGACCTAATAATATAATATCCTTTCTTCCAAATATTATTCGAAAAATTAAATGAAATATCTGAATTACTTACAGGTTTTACAAGATGAGACAATAGTGCGTTAAGAATACATAGTATTAGAAAATAAAGTAATAGGAATCCGTTTATAACCTCCAACATATTTTAATATATAAGCGAAATAAAAGTATTATATTGTAAATACTTCACCAAGACAGTAAATAATACTTTATTATACTATTAAAAAAATGGGCCTTTACTGGGTATTTTATATTTCAGAAAATATAAGAAACCGTCACCCAAAATATAGTCATGTCATGAATGTTTTTTTTTCTCGAACTGACTACCACAGACTATTAGTAGTACAAGTACAGACTACGCATTGACCTGGCAAGACAATAGTACTCTGTAGTCTTTACTGCTTTACTGGACTATAATGAATGTTATCTGTGGTCATATTTATAGAGTAGATTTCTATTATAGGTATATTCTATAAATATTTGTAATTTTTTACTTGTTTCTGTTTTTTCCTTTCTAAAGAAAAGGCATTTGGACCATGCAGCCAAGTCAGACGTCATTTCATAATTTTATTATCTATTCTGGAGTAAATGTCTTTCTTGTGATAATTTCAGTGTTTTAAAAGATGGTGGCTCTATGGAATTTATAAGTAAGTTGTTTACTTACAAATTCCTTGGGTGGCTCCCGTGTTAGAGCTTTCCATGAAGTTTTTCTGGCATCTCGGAATTCATGCACCGTGGTATTATTTCTCATCCACTTGACTTGTGCACATTAACCGAAGCGTAATACGTAAAATATCAAATCAAATCAAAAATACTTTATTCAGTTTAGGCCCTAATAAGGCACTTATGAACGTCAAATACTACCACCGGTTCGGAAAACAACCCAGTCATCGAGAAGAACCGGCAAGAAATCGGGTACATTTTTTTTAACATATATTTCCAATACATCATACAATGGTTTTAGTGGATGCACAGAGAGGAGTCAATTCCAGACATATCATTCACATACTGATCCACTCTATAATATCCTTTTGAAATTAAAACCCGTTTGACGTGGCGCTTAAATTTACAGTCCGGCAAATCGGTAACATGCTTTGGGACTTTATTATAGAACCTAACACTATTACCTAAAAAACTATTACTGGTTTTGCTAAGTCTGAAACATGGGAAGGTAGGTGGTAGAGCTACGCTGAAGCTATTAATGGTTCCAGCATGAATGGGCCGGCTCGCCCGGGGTAGTACCACCCTCTCACAGAAAACCGACGTGAAGTAACAGTGCTTGCATTGTTGCGTTTCGTTCGGTCAGTGAGAGCACCGGAGGCCCAACTCCTCCCCCCTTCCACTTCCCTTACTTCCCCTCTCCCCCAAGGCAGGTTGGCAACGCACTTGCGACTCCCCTGGTGTTGCAAGTGTCTATGGACGGTGGTGATCACTTAACATCAGGTGACCCACCTGTCCGTTTGCCTCCTATGATATAAAAAAAAAAAAAAAAAAAAATGGGATCACCAGTTTATCACAGTTTCTAGTATTTAGATTATGCCGGTCTTTTACTAAATAAGCGAATAACACAAGATTATGAATAAAATATAAAGTGCACTACATGATTGTATATTACTTGACAAAGTACTTAGTCGATTTTATATTTTGTTCATAATCCTGTATTATCTAACTTTATATCTATTACGTCATATATTTTGGTTATTGTACACAAGTGAAGTGGATGGGAAATAATACATTCTGTCAATACTGTCTGTCTGACAAATCTGTCAAATAAGAACCCATTACCAAAAACTAGTAATCAGAGTTCAACAAAACAAAAATTGGTACTTACATATTAAATGCACCGTACACGCCGACCGCTGCTACGGCCGTTTCGCGTTATCTTTTTTACAAGTCTAACCTAACCTAACCGAACCAAGATAATTATATTTATTAGGTTAGGTTAGACTTGCAAAACCATAACATATAGACACAGCGATTTGCATATTAGCAACTTGATAATTTTTAATTTAAAATAAACAGTTTCGTGTCGATTTGATTAAGTTAGGTTAGACTTACGAAAAAAGACAATGTGAGCCGGCCGCGGTAGCGGTCAATGAGCGTGGTGTATTTAATATGTAAGTACCCAAACATTCTTACTTTCCATTTGTCTGTTTATTATCGGCAAAGAAAAAAAGTTGAATAATCTAACAAACTTATTGAATCTTAAGTGACAATGTTTGCTGATGATGGGAGCACGCTAAGCCTAGGATGAAAATACATACATTTCAAATACATATATAGATGCTGAAATAATCCTGTCTATATGAGCTTGGCGAAATATTTTCATCTTAAGGATGTGAACGAATCAGACAGGCATTAGAGAAAGCAATTAAACCATGCACTATAAATTACTATGCACTTTGTATAAGGAAGCTGTAATACCATATATATTTAAAATACCTCTAAATACAAGCAAAAATTTAGAGATAATCTCAAGATAAAAGAATTGTATAGATGATGAAAAAGTGTGTATCCAGTAGCCGAATAATTATAAAAGAATCGAAACATTTGACAGAATCAAACAATGGCATGGCGTGCATCACTAGTTTACCACTTTTTCTGATGAATCACAAACAAACAATTATCACATGATATCACATCAAAACGCCTGGTATATATCATACGTGTATGAATTCTCATAATAAAGTTATAATTGCAGAATTCATGTGCCTATATATCGTACCAACACATGATTTTTCATTCATTACAATTCGCATGTTTTATACAGTTTTCACGTATATGTAATTGTAAATTTTAGACTGTTGTAGGTAGAGTGATAAAGTTATTCTCATAGGAGTTACACACGTACGTGTTTCTTTGTATTTACTATAATAGATACAAAAAGAAGTTAATCGTAAAATATATATGTATATCAAGCCAGAAAAATAATCACCACATGTAAAATATTTATCACGGGTGAAATATCAGTGACAAAAAATTAATGATAATGTGATATAGCTACTTTAAAATAACTACATTTTGAGTCACATGGCGTGAACTGTTATGGTTTTGCAAAGATCTGAAAACATATAAAATGCTTAATACTGTTTATATTGAAACACATACGACTTATGAAAAATATCAAAAATCACATGCAGTAGAACTGCCATTGGAATCATTAGTTATTTTTTGTATTTATAAATATTGTTCACCCGAAGATGTTAATTTAAAAATTGTGTACACGAGTAACAGTTTGGATAAAGAAACCCGAATAATTCTAACCAATGAAAGTTTCAGTTATATAGACCCTTTGACCACTCCATGGCAACTTATGTGTGCATACCCAGTTGTTATGCACGACGACACAGTGCTAGCTGGATTATGTGCAGTAGCGAGACACATTTGCAAATTTATTTCTGTCGCGCCGCTAAAACAAGAACACGCCGAAGGATTACTGGGATTTCGCAGAAGTTGTCTACAGGCTCCTAACGAAGCATCAATATGGACTAAATTCTGTGAAGTTGATTTAGTTAAAACAGTAAAGGACATCTTGAAATCAGACGAATTGAAAGAATTACCTATTAATTTGCTAAGGTTTGAAAATCATCTAAAAAAGCCTGTTCGAGTTCACAATGTTTATAAAATCGCAAGAGATTTGAAGAAAGATTTAAAAATATCAAATGATGACACAGACACATCTACAGAGTCTGTAAAAGTTATATCAGGCCATAACCGAATCCCCAAAATTCGTAAATGGAAGTCAAACAAACAGAAAGAACTCGAAATAAATAGTAGTACAAAAATAACAGATCTAGATATAAACCATCAGTTTGCTGAAGGACCATTTGTGACTTTGGCCGACTTAGTTTTACTCCCATTATATCATATTATAGTACAGTCATTTGGTAAAACTTTTGAAAATCTATTACCTTTTACTTACAAATGGTATGAACATTTAACTGATATCAATCAGTTGCTAAATGTTGTAAATATATTGAAAAATATAAGAATTAGCAAAATAGCAACAGATAATATAACAATTCCCATTACTGAAGATGTTAGTCTATATAAATGTGATCCTAAAAGGCACAATCCCAAAAAAAGGTTATTTACAAAGGAAGATGATATAGAAAATGCATTAAATTGCCTTACAAAGGGAATGGAACTCAAGGTAAGCAAAAATGACTTTGAACCAACAATTTCTTGGAAAGATATCCCTGATGGGGCAAATCCAATGTCTGGCCACTTACCAGATGAAAGGGTCACAAGAAAATCTCAACAACTGGAAAACTTAGCTTTGGCTGTTCTAAATATTGCAAAGGATGGAGATCTCATTGTAGACTTTTGTAGTGGCAGTGGCCATTTAGGTATTCTAGTTGCTTATTTATTACCTAAATGCACTGTCATACTGTTGGAGAATAAAGAACAGTCTTTATTGAGAGCTAGAAACAGGGTACATGATATGGGCCTAAAGAATGTATTCTTCTTCCAATGCAATTTAGATTTTTTTAATGGGAAATTTGATATTGGACTTGCACTACATGCATGCGGTATAGCTAGTGATTTGGTTTTAGACAAATGTTTGAAATCGAATGCAAAGTTTGTTCTTTGCCCATGTTGTTATGGATCTCTTCATGCTACAGACAGATTGGTATACCCGAGAAGTAAGAAATTTAGCTCTTTCAATATTGACCAATATTTGTGTATTGGACATGCAGCTGACCAAACTCATGATGATCATCCATTAACAGCGAGAGGATCAAGATGTATGGCGGTAATAGATTCTGATAGGGGTTGTCTAGCTGGAGAGTTTGGTTATGATGTTACCCTCACAAGATTGAAGCCTTTATCTTGCACCCCGAAAAATAATCTACTTATAGGTATACCAAAATAATAAATAATGTATATTTTAACAGATCTTTATTATAACAATATTCTTATAAAAATCCTCTCCTTTCTGCAACAATGACAGTAGACATATTTAAAAAAATTGTAGCTTAAAATCTGTTATTAACCATTCGAAAAATAATCTCCTTATTTAAGACTAGTTTACATTTCATCTCTTGGCAAGCATACAAACTTAAAAAAAATATAAGTATTTCCTATGGGCTTTGAGCATATATAATAGCAGTGCGGCAAGGGATGTACACCTGTAATAATACAATACATATTAGTCAGATTTGCACTCATTTTCATGATTATGTAACAGTTCCAGTGCAGGAATCTATTATTCCACAGATTATCTCGGTATTGTCCAGATTAACTGAAATGATTATTTAAAGTAATGATGAATGTTTTATTTGTCACAGTTAGGTTGGCCTAGCAAGTGTGAGCAAATGAGATATATTCCTGTCACTTACAGTAACAGAGCCACTGAGTTGATCTGCGAGTTACCTTTTGTAGCTTTGTAGCTCTAGCGGTAACATACACACTTTGTAATTTGTTTAATATTTTTATATATACTGTTGTTTATTAATTACACCTGTGACAATATCATACTACATATAGTTTGATAATTCTACCACAATGGTGGCAAACAAGCATGCGGTCACTTACAAGAATAGCAACCATACATGAGAGTTACCAACAAATTATCAGAAAGCTCTCGTTTGAGACCATATTCTCTGTGACCGTTTATGTTCTAAACTGTGTAGATAAACTTACTGTTGGTGGTAAGTGTTGGTATGGTGGGAAGTTGAGTAAGATTTATTTTTAATTAGATGATAATAAAATGTTTTCATTAAACAAAACATTAATCAATCAACGCATGACTTCGATAAGATAGAATTCACATGTAAACACTTCATCAGTTTTTACAGTAGTTCTTGTTTTATTTTCAAAGATTTATCATGCATGAATTGAAATTAACGAATTACCTGTATTGAGTCATTCCTGTTGCCCCATGGTATACCTTGCGTGATATGGGATTCATCGCTCGGTTCAACGCGACCGAAGCCACCATACTTTTTGCTATCAGAAGACAATACAACCTACAAGAAAAACATATAGTTATGTACGATTAAATTATCTATAGAATTTGAAGTCTTCAATAATTTTTATTAATATGGTGTGAAAATAAGAAATGACTATAAGTGCAGCAAGTACCTTATAGTTTCCAGGGATGTTGACACCGACTCTATAATCAGTGAAGCTCTGTGATGAGTGAAAATTAAACACGAACAGTAGACCAGCGCGATCGAACGCTATTACCTTATCACCTTCATGTTTACATGATATATAACCCTGTAGAAAAACAAAAAGTTAAGACTTTTTTTATATTTCGATTTTATAATTTGACAAAAATTTGGCCTGGTGGTAAATTACTTGTCATCACAGACATTTTTATTACTTTTGAATCAATTTTTTTTTAAACAATTGTGTCATTACATAGTAAATTGATTTAAATCCTTGTTAATTGTTTATTCTTCTTAAGATTTCCAGTTTTTATACACCGAGAATGAAGTTTAAATTCTGCGGTCCATAAGGTTTTTAGTTTTTTCTTATGAACTTTATATTTTACAAATACAAAATTTGAAGTTTATATATGTATATAGAATATGAATTAATAAAATATGAATTAAGCTCATTTTCAAATGTAACGACTCAATCATTGAGGCATAAAGTAGCTTGCTTAATGTGGCGCGATGTGTGAACGTTTACGCAGAATTGCTTCCCAACCACATTCTAGCAATCCGCACCCGCATTGGTTAAAATCTATCACGTAATATTCAAGGGCACGGATTGGCCAAAAGCGGATTACCAAAAAATGACGCGGCGCTAATAATGATAATGACGCCTAAGGTGATAAAGAAGTTAAACTTTGTGGAAAACTGGTTATTAAGTTTAGATGCTAGCACATCTACAGGCGGTTGGTGATAGGTATTCAACTCGAGGATGGTAGTTAGCTAGATGGTTATTAAAAAATCGTATGCTTTCGTCAAGATGTTTTCCTTTAACGAAAGCACTGCAAGATTTTAAACAACATCTATCAGAGTGGTGAACAAATTCGTTACCAATTAGACAACCTCGCTTCAAACCTAAATTGTATTGTATTTACAACGTATATTCACTTTTTATTCTAACCAATAGGTACTTTAACATCCATAAGTTGACTTATTAAGTTAAATTAAAAATAAAGATAATTTAACTTAAGTTTTGTCTGTGTAATACAGACAGACAGTGTCACAGACAATATTCAAGTATAATATTATTAAATAATCTAAACGTCATTAGCTTCTTGGTTTATATTAAACAAAAAATATATTTATTTAATTTAACTTAATAACTCAATTTATGGATTTTGCAAATTTCATAATTGCAATTGACTGAATTGACAGTTAACCGCCTTTAACTATATTAAAAAGGCAATGTACAATACAAAATGGTATCCATGATATATGGCATGACCTACAACTATTAACTTCTTCTCTAACTTCTTTGTTCATAAAAAAAAATCATTTTGTTTAATTTAACTAGTTGATGTTATATAGTTTTAAACAAGTCACGTGAATAATTAAAATTGACTGATATAGTAATAAACCGTTCTTAACGATATTACGAATAAAATCTCCAGTATGCATAGTATTTGAAATATGTAACATGACTTTATAGTCATGTGATAAGTGTACCATATTTCTCCTGAAATGTTTAATTCATTATTAACAAGTTAACGTAGTAAATATGTTTAGAATTTCATAAGTTATATGAATTAACTCACCGGATCCGATCTTAACCAACCATAGCGCTCTTCTAAAGTGTTCATGTCCTTATCGAACTCGTTTAGAAACTTATATTTAAGGAGAGGATCGTCCACGAGGTTCCACTGGCGACGTGCGTAATGGTAAGATGAGTTATTGCCGGCTCGAGGGAAATCTAACCATTCGGGATGCCCGAATTCGTTACCTAAAGAATACAAAATACTGTTGAACCCTGCTGACCATAAACGAGATCTGCCCATATTTGTCTTACGAGTTTAGTTGTATATCAGTGAAGAATCATAAGGTTAGATTATCATAAAGTTATCGGAGCTTTCGGTAAAGGTAATTGTATATTGTAATGAAACTATAGCAGGGTATAAGCATTTTCTAAACCCGCCTTTTGATTTTGATTTCTCCTCTAGATTTGGCGTGTTTACTATCTTAATGTTTACCCAGAAAGTATAAAAAAATCGACCCGCAAACTTTATAAACATACACAGGGACTAGTTTATTCTAAATCGTCACTACCAAAAGTAAATCTTTTAACTAAAGCGTCATAGCCCCTAACTACGATTTCACAAGAACAAACTGATAGCAGAAATCGCCGTATATCAGCTTCAAAATGATAAATTCAGATTATATAGTGCAGTCAAAATCAAACTTTAGGTTCAAGCTCTAATTAGGTTATACCAAAATCTTCTTAGTAATAACTCTATACAGAATATGGTGTCCTAGTTTACATTATATTATAATACATAAATAGGTCATTTTTCGGTAATTATTCAGCGACTTGTGATATTAACACGCTCTTAAGTACATATTTTTGAAGGAATTCTTGTTTAGGGGTATGGAACAGTAATCGAAAGTAATCCGTTACGCTCGTGTCGGTGACACTGAATCGGGTTTACTTGGCTCCAGCCGTCATCAACAAAGTTCATTGTATATAATAAGGAGTGCATTCTTCCAATAATTATATTATTTATGCTTTACACATAAACAGTGTAGTATCTCGAATTTGTGCATATTTCAAAATTACTATTATTAATTGAAATGTAAACATTGATAAGCCTGTATGAACTTTAATGAGAATGTATTTATAATTTTTCACTTCTATCGTGTGGTTTTATAAGCCCAAACCTATTTTTTTTATTTGTTTGTTTTTTATTGTGGGTTACGTGGAGGGAGATACTCACCAATAAAGTTGAGATATCCTTCACCTCCGAGGGCGTGTGTTATCAAACGGATCATACAGTGAAGTGCCAAACCGCGTTCCACCACAGCGCTCGGCTCACTGAGAGTGCTCATGTGACTGTACATGGCTGCGTCCATCAACCAAAATGCAATCGTCTTATCGCCCACTAAAGCCTATAATCGAATAACACAATTTAGACTCATTTTCAGAAAGAGGCCGTTTGCTTAACCGTGGAATTCTTAGAAACCGATCAACATCGCTCGGTTTTCTTATTGTAAAATTCGAATGTACCTACATTGTAAAATGTATTTGTAATAAATTATATTTGTGTTATTTATATGGACAATAACAATAACTAATAAGCTATTTTTAAATATTGAGAACTCCGATTTTCACAGTCATCTTTTGTACTACCTTGAAGATATTTTACGGAGAAATTGGAGAAAAGGAAATAGTCCAATTTTTTGTAGTCTGCCTAATTGTCTCGTTACTTTTCAAAATGAGTTAGATGAAATTTTAACCGTTCCTAATATTTTACGTTATTTTTCAAAATTTTCAAATTTCTACTACATCATAAAAACAAACCTTATGAACAGTAAAATTTGAACTTCGTTCTCGGTGTATATAAAAATTGGAAATCTTAAAAAAAAATGTTGTATGAACGATAAAAATTGGATTTAGCTCATTTTGAGTCATGTCCATATATCTAAATATGAAACAACAAATATGTAATAAATCCGAGTAAAATGTTAAATCAGCAAATATATTATAAACTATTTTAGAGACCTGATCGTGACTCTCAGCGTAGGCTATGGTCCCCTCCATCCATCTTCTGTTTGTCAGCGTGTGGACTATATGACCCATCTTCCAATCCTCGTCGCGTTCCTCTTTCAGCAGCTTGATCCACATGTCCGGTATGGCCATACCGAGCCTATAGTCAAAGCCAGTGCCTCCCTCGTTCACTGGCCTACATGACGCTGGCATCCCTGACACATCCTAATTAAGCCATAAAATAACATTCTACTTTAAACTAGCAAATACCCACAGCGTCACGTTATTTATTATCGAAATCGACAAAACATCAATATATTAATGCACTGTTATTTCATGGAAATTCTAGATTATATATTACATATAACAAGTACATGTTTTTATTATTGTAACATCATTGTAAATGTTTATATATATTTACAAAATAAATTGTTGTTATTTGTCACTCAGATCGTAGCCTTTGTAGCGAACCTGACTCAAACCTGTCTGATTTTTGAAGTGAAACTTCTAATGCGACTTCTAACAAGGTTGCGTTAAACGTTTAACGCTACCATGGAGGGGGTATGAAAGCACTCTTGGGTTATACGTTCAACGCTCCTGGGGAGGGGGAGTAGAAAGAGACAGAGCGAGAAAAATAATCAAACATTTCGTACCTTACTTCAGTTATCATAATCCCATTGTAAATGTTATAGATTTGGATATTTCTCCACTCGAAAATGATAATTAAAAGATGCGATCAATTGTGAATTGTAAGCAATGTTAATAAAGTTTGTCTTAAAGAAACAATATGATTTCATTAAAAATCAATTTCTACCCCTTCATGTTTTCTTTTCCACATTACGAAGTTTCACTTCTTCCGCGCGGAGGGACTCCACGCACTATTTTTTTTACTACTTTATGGTTTACTTTAGGCATTACCGTATAATCCACAAACGGTTTTATGCTGTTTGTTTTTAAGCTTATATGTATTATAATTTTAAATGATAAATAGTAAAAATATCGATAAAAAATCAAGATGCACTATTATTAATAACACATACTCTGAGAAAATTGTAACTGACTACCTATTAAATGGTTCATATAGACACAGCTTAAAAAAATCAAAAGGCATAGGCTTTCCAGTACGGTAATAGGAAAGGAATATAATCTTAAAACCTAAAAATACACTACAAGACATAGAATTCGAGTTTTAGGAAATTGTTAGAATAAAAAAGTTGTGTGTAGTTTATTCGCGGTAGAAGTAAAACTTAGTATTCTGATTAATTTGAGATGAATACACTATGAAGGTGGTAAATATTACTTTATTATTTCGTAATATCATTACATAGTATAAAACAAAGTCCCCTACCGCGTCTGTCTGTCTGTCTGTTCGCGATAAACTCAAAAACTACCGAACGGATTTTCATGCTGTTTTCACCGGTGGATAGAGTGATTGATGAGGAACGTTTTAGTATATAATTTGTCTAGGATTTTTTCATAATCAGGGCGGGACAACGTCTGCCGGGCCCTCTAATTTTTATATATATTAACGATTAACACAACACAGAATATTTTTTTAAAGTGAGCGACAGTCACTATGATTCAACAGACAATAATATGGAATAGATTTAACGTTTCTCTCTCTCCCTCTCTTTGTATATATTTTGAGTATATTAAGAATATACTATCACATTCTATCATACCCTAAAACCTATATAGCTATCTCTGTTTCGTTACACATTTTTGTTTCATAAAATTCAATACACACCATTCCAAAAGAATATCCAATTTCAAACAAATACTTACCTCAGCAATAGTAATAGCTCTACTGTCAATGTTGTGTGTAATTTCATTAGCGAGCATTAGATAGACTAGAGCTTCGGTGTCCACGTTCAGACCATAGTACTCATCGTAATGGCCGGAGAAACCTTCACCGATTCCACGACTGTGATATAACATTGAGGTGACACCGTCGAATCTAGAATTATAATGATTTTGATGGTTTTTTTGTGAATGGAGACAAACGAACATGCGGGTCACCTGATGGTAAGTGATCATCGCCGCCCATTGCCACCTGTGATACGAGGGGAATTACAAATGCGATGCCGACCCTTGAGAAAGGAGTAGGCTAGATTCTATAATTCCCAGTACACACTCTTACTAAACACTGTTGAAGCAAGCAAGCTTTACAGTGAAAAAAGTACTTCATAGGGGACTAACTTTAGCTTGCGGTTTCGCTGGCGTTAAAGTAGATTTGTTATATGCCTCGGAAATATAGTTAGTAATAGCTTAGTATAGTATGGGCATGTCATGAGGAAAAATAAAAACTATGTAACTACAGAAGTTTTAAGAATGATGGTGGCCGGATTAATAGGAGTAGAGGAAGACCGAAAAGGGTGTGGATCGATTGCGTGAAAAAGTATGTGTATAAACAGTGAATACTTAGATGACATCTAACAGGGGAGAGTGGAAAAGGAAAACATATTATGGCGACCCTACTTAGGCGGTATAAGAGTAAGAAGACGATGAAGATATATTCCCAAGGAAACGTAATTTTTTCTCCATAGAAAGTAGCTAAGTTCCTTTCTGTGTATGCAAAATTCTATGGTGACCGATTGAGTAGTTACGGTGTGAAAGCGAAACAAACTGACTATTACATTTATAATATTGATAAGGATATGTGGAAATGACCTGAATTTCTGTAAAATGACCCACTCTTTGTACATACGCTAAAGAAACAATAAACGACTTTAAACATTATTATATGCAGTTTTAATATAAAAAGAAAAATAAAAGTCAACTTCCTTGCCATCTCTTTCTATTACTATGGGACCATTCAAGTATTTACGTAAGCACTGATTAGGTAGTCCTTGATTTGCTTATTTTTGATGACATACGGGACGGGTGATTACGTCAACACGATTTTTTTTAATGAACTAGAACAGATTTAAAAATATTTATATAAATTTTTACGTCAGCAGATGAGTTGGGGGGGGGGGGGGGGGTAAGAGAATTGCTTACTTTTGCTGACCAGGGGTAGGGGGCGGACAGAAATTACAAATAGACTGCTTACGTAATACTTAAACGGCCTCTGTGATATTTTTCTAAGCTGTGATTTACTAAAATACATTGAATTAAGCCTTAAATTTAAATAGTATTTTTGATTTGAATAGAAAGCTTAATTTAAAAAAATGTTTTAAACAACAATGATTTTAAGAATTTCTTTTTTATTATTGCCTTTTTACAATGCTGAGAAGCCACTCATAAATTACGTCACACATTACGGAGGTTCAAAGAGTATATACATATATATACATACATACATACATATATATATATATATATATACATACATACATACATATATATATATATATATATATATATATATACATCATATATACATTATATGACAAAGAGAGGAATGAGTACTAAACTTCATGATGTGAGATATAAAAGTCTAGTATTAACATTTTAAACTGGAATTCAAAGTTTGAATATATAATTGAATCTATATGATATTATTATATTATACTGGGTGTTAGGTTAGACGCCGGCAATATTTTTACACAGCAACATCTATTCGTTTTTGGTTCTAAATCAATTTAAAAAATAGGTGGTTATATTTGACCTAATTAACTCGAGAAACGCAAAACTGATATACATTCAACATCAGGTGATTTACATAAAAACGAACTCGTGTAATAAATGAATCACAACCTGCCTCACAGTTCGGCCCGCGCTCCGTTTCCCATTGTTCGACCATGCGGCATTCCGAGGGTAAGCAGTTACGTAACGATTATCCTTGAAAAGAGCCCGTTTAAAATTGTTTATTGCACCTAGGCGTGATTTATTTACGTTTAAAAGTATCGTTCCCATGCTTTTAAAAGTTTTAGAACAAACTTTAACCAAGGTTCTCTTTGTTGTTCATTAGTATTTGTTTTGATATTATTTTATATGTTAAACGTGACCATAAAATGTCATATCCTGGAATACTGCGAGGGTTTAACCTTTCACCTTGTATATTACATATATTATTAGGTATATGATATTATCCGCGTAAAATTTGAATATTTCATAATTTACCTGAATCCGTCGAACATATATTCCTCTTGATACCAACGAAGATTTGATAACAGAAACCTTAATACTTCTATCCTGAAATGATATAAGATATTGATATAATAAAAACTTATATAACTGAATACCTTACTAGGTAATTTATGTTGTATCTATGTTCACAGAGAATTATTGAATGACTTGGGTCAATTATTACTTCAAATTAATTTCAGAACGATAAAAAATACTAAACTATGTTATAGAAAAACAATGCTTTGAGAAAGATCGTGGGACACGAGATAGAAGTGAAATTTCTTACGTTTTCTATTTAAAATTATTAATGATTGTTGTAATTAAATTTATTGTTATTTGGTATTTTTTTCAATAATAATTATGGCGCGGTTGCAAAGTTAGTCGTTCAATAGGGTTGCTACCTTTTATTCGACCAAATGAAGTATATTGATTGTCAAAGGAGGAAAAAAGTGTGTCGCGTAAAAATAATATAGGTTTTAAAATGGATACCGAGGCAGGACAGTAAGTAGGTCTCGTCTTAAGAATACAATATATATTTTTCGTTTTTGAATATATGATTTAAATTAAATCATAAAAAAATATATGAAATACAGTGGGCCCTGAATAATTACAATGACATCCCGACACTTTTGCATTAAAATATATGTGTTACTAGGATTTATCAAACCTTTGTAATTAAGACTTGATTTCTTAGATTTTATCGATGTTTACCTCTATAATTGGAACTTTGTAGCTTAATAGCCCGTATATGTAAGACCTGTTGTCAAGTTTAGACAAGTTATGATATGTTTGTTTGTTAAAGTGTTAAAAAAATATAGGTCCCTTCAGATCCTACTTATCTAGGTTGCATTGTAATAGAAGTTACTTGAAGTAGTGTTCAATAGTTTATTAAAAGTACAAGTGGCAACCCTACTATCAATAATGCACTGTCTGTTGCACTAACAAAAAGCGATGATTGTTCAGTGGTTAGCGTATTCTGGCACCGCGTCAATCAACATAGGTTCGAATCCTTGCGAATAATCGTGAGGAAACTATGGCGTGGTGGTAGGGCTTTCTCTAAGCTCACTTGGCTATAAGTTGAAAATCTGTCGCCAAACACCGATAGATGTGTTCCGGCAGTTGTACCTTTGAACTAGTCCCTTTTTAGGTAGCGTGTTTACCATCTTACACCGTTTACCGTCGCCATTAACCATCAGACGAGATTGCGGTCAAAGGCTAAAACCTATAAGGTATATAAAAACACTTCTCTACGTTAGTGGTCGGCAAACAGCGGTTCGCGAGCCACATTCAGCTCTTTCTCTCTTTCACTGTGGCTTTAAAAAAACCTGTTTAGTACACGGAATATTACTTATTAACTCGCCTTGTAAAGGAAACGTTGTTTTCAAACGCAAACCTACGAAAAAGCTCATTTTTAGAAAGCAACAAAAACACGGCTAATTGCTCGAAAAAATACGTATTTAGCAAAGGCAATCGCGAGAGCGTATTTTTAATCCCTATTATTTGCATTGAAATAAGTTTAAAAAAAAGGCGTTTGAATAAACTTAATTTTTGTATTTTTAATATTTGGCTCATTTATATGACTAGTTAGCCGTGGCCTAACTTTTACCTATGATAGTAGCTTAGGTTTAAGTCCCACGAAAACGAAAGTCTCCCTCTCTTTCTTTATATAGTTGTGTATCGTTTTTTTGTGTTTGATCGTGTACTGTGAATGTTTGTGTAGCGCTTCCTTGTAGTATAAACTAATTTTAATATTAACATTGCATTTCATTTACTTATCCTGACGCTTTACACATTTTGTTGCTTCATCCTATGCTCTTGTTTATAGTTTTTTTTTTCTCGAACTGACTACGCTAGGGGGGGGGGAAAAAAATTTTTTTTTTTTTTTTTCCTTGGGGGCCAATTTTTTACTTTTAAAAAAAAAAAAATTTTTAAAAAAAAAAAAAATTTGCTCAACATCTTGAGCCAGCCCACTCATTTTTAAAATTAATTACGAGTAAAAATATTTGGTTGCAAAAAAAAAATTTTTAAAGGCGTTAACTAGGAACTTCACCGTTCCTCTTTTTTTCCAATTAAAAATCCCAAATTAAAAAAAAAATTTTGTGACTATTGTTTTAATTTAAAAAAAAAATCAAAAATAACATTTCCTTTTTTGTTTTAAATTAAATTTTTATTTGGTTTGTTTTTTTTTTTTTTTTTTTTTTTTTTTTTTTTTTTTTAAATAAAAAAAAAAATTTTTTTTTTTTTTTTTACTATTTTTTTTTTTTTTTTTTTTTTTTTTTTATTGGTGGGTTTGTTTTTTTTTTTTATTTTTTTTTTTTTTTTTTTTTTTTTTTTTTTTTTTTTTTTTTTTAAAATTTTACCCCCCCCCTAAAAAAAAAAAAATTTTTTTTTTTTCACTCCACCCTACTGACTACGCTATTGACCTAGCAAGGTCTTAACAGCTTCACCGGACTACTTTGTTTATAGTATTTTTCAGGTTATACATTTCTACGAGGCTGCCTTATTCTAAATCTAAATGCTACTTTATTTGGTATAGACTAAAGTGTTATTATTATTATTGTTTTGTTCATTTGTATATCATAATTATTTTATTTTCATTTCATTAATTCTTTGTTGTTTTGTTCGTCACCGGCTTTGGTTAAAGTGTTAAGAAAAATTACTCACTCTGAATAATTAAAGAGCCTGCTGTCCCACAGAGCGTGCGTGCCTCTCGGTCCATCGTGAAAGTAGCAAGCGTTAGTACCATCGAATCCATTTAACCCGTCCAGAGTATTCTTAGAGGCGTGTGAATGGACCACATCCAATAAAATATAAAGTCCTAACTCGTGGGCTCTGTCAATCAGCTGTTTCAATTCGCAGGGGGTCCCGTAACGACTATATATAATTTTAATAAATCAATAGTAGTAGACAGTAGTTATATACTACACACTAGCGGTTTCCTGCGGCTCTGTACGCTTTTCCGTGCAGTTATTATTTTCGACTCTTTATTTTATATCTATACGTATACTTGCGACTTTATCTGCGGCGTTTTTAACTTAACAATACATCTGATTTACAAAGTAAAAACATAAGTACGACACCGCTTGCCCCACTTCGTCGCTACAAGAACGCACACATGAACGCGTAGTGCTTGTAAAAATAATACTTCCATAATTATATGAAATAATCATATCGTGATAATTTGATTTGATAGTTGTAATCTATCCAGGAATTTTTGGATGATGCGCGCACATTATTGCGAAAATAAATAATGTAATTCGCAATTCCTACGCAATGTATAACATATTACTAAAGACATCATTATTCTGCTGTTTATTATGCGTTATCTGTTATTATTATTCATAATGACATCGCTCGGATGACGTTATCGTAATGTGTAAGCTTTATGCATTACCAATAGGTGTAAAAGAGATAATACTCCACGAATATTCATTTCATAAACGTGTCTTTGTTACAAATTACTTTCCAGCAGAATAACTAACTACAGTTTATAATAATTCGATATATAGCCGTTATTATCATGTATTATAGTGGTGAATAAATCGAGTTTTTACAACAAATATTTCATATCATTACATAGTATAAAACAAAGTCCCCTACTGCGTCTGTGTGTCTGTCTGTCTGTTCGCGATAAACTCAAAAACTACTGAACGGATTTTTATACGGTTTTCACCAGTGGATAAAGTAATGCACGAGGAACGTTTTGGTATATAATTTGTCCAGGATTTTTTTATAATCAGGGCGGGACAACGTCGGCCGGACCCGCTAGTATATTATATATAGCAGTGCCCGCGAGTTCGTCCGCGTGGAATCTTATGTAAAATCAGTGATTAATAAAGTCATCTGAAGGTATTAAGTTCATTTATTTATCTAGTTTTCTCTCGTACTTATCTTATCTTATCCACGTCGTCATTAAAATTACAATAATTTTTGATAGAGTGGACCGATTGTAATGAAACAAAAACTAAGTTATTCTCGAAGATATGCTTCATAATTCACAATAACCCTTGTGAACCAAATGCTTTAACAGTGATGTGTGTTCATACAAACAAATAGACAGACAGACAGACATTTCTAAAAATTATTGAAAAGTATTTTATTACTTATTCCTAGATAAGTGCAACATTTTTTTTTTACGAAAATCGAAAAAGTACATACACTTTAGATTTACATTCTTATTATATGTACCTATAGACTAGCTGTGCCCGCGACTACGTCTACGTGAAATTGAATACAAAAATATAGTGATTAATAAATTAACGTAGTATTTTAATAGTTATGCGTGTCCTAACAAACCGACAGACGGATGTTTCTAAAAATGATTAAAATATATTTTATCAGTTATTCCTAGACACCAATATTTTTTTTTTAAATCTAAACAGTACAGACACGTTAGATTTATATCCTTATTATATGTATATAAGATGTTTCAATAAATCTCGCTCACCTGCTCGCAGCAAAGAAACTGGTCACTTGGTATCCAAAAGAAGCATAATACGCGTGTTCCATTATAGCCATGAGTTGTATAGCGTTATAGCCTTGGTTCTTGATCCTCGGGAGAACATTATCTCTGAATTCATTATAAGTTCCAACTTTACCTTCAGGCGTTGCGATACCTACGTGGCATTCGTAGATACGTAGCGACTTCGGTTTATCAACTTTTGGATGTTTAAACTGATATGGCTGAAGTGGAAAAAAAAACACTTGCTAAACTTCAAACGTATAGTCCGAATTTCCTAACTAATATCACAAACGTGAATGTGGGTTTGTTTTGACTGTTGGCTTTTATGCTTTAACTACTCAACGGAGCTTCATGAGCTTTTGCGTATACGTTGTCAGGGGGATTTGCATGGTAGGGCTTTTTCTAAGTTCATATCATATCATCATATACCTTTAAATTATACTTAACAGGGGTGCATAAAAGAACATACGGTCATAGTTCGTCAAAAAAAAAGTACTGTCCTCAAAGGATAGGTCAAATCACCATATATTATAAAACAAAGTTCTCTGCCACGTCTGTCTGTTTGTTCGCGATAAACTCAAAAACTACTGAACGGATTTTTCACCTGTTTTCGCCAGTAGGTAAAGTGATTCATGAGAAAGGTTTAGATATATAAAGTCAAGCCTAGGTCCATTCCCTCGGCGTGGAGAGTGCACTGCTCGCACGATACAGTGACACAAAATCTTACATCACTCAGGTAGGTCGCGAATTGCATGTGTCAGGCAACAGCCCAAGCCGAGGTGTGTCGTGCACCCCTGAGCTACTTGTCAAATAAAATCGGCTGAGTGCCTTAAGCGCTCGCCTTAGTAGTCCGGTGAAGCTGTGAAGACCTTGTTAGGTCAATAGCGTAGTCAATTCGAAAAAAAAAAGATATATAATTTGTCAAGGTTTTTATTTTCTTATCAGAGCGGGATAACGTCCGCCAGGCCTCTTAGTCTATATAAAGGCTAGCGAGGCCGCAAATAAAAGCTAATGCAGTATATGTCATGTTATCCTTTATTTATTGATTTAAGCCATACATATGGGCAACTCTAAACATTATCTTTGGAGTTTTAACCCAATTATTGTTAACAGAAGTCGAAATCAATATAAAAGATTATTTTTAACTGTTACGTTAATAGTAATCATTAATTTCATATCTACGTATCAAGTTAGGTAGTTAATTGCCTCTATAAAAAGAAGAGGCCAAAGTCGTAAGAACAAAATGGAAATTTAAATTTTCGACAAATGAGAAGATAAACCATCTTTGAAACGTAGATGTTAACGTAAAAATATCAAACACTTAAAGCTAACAATGTAGTACAGAGAAAAACAGATAGATGGCGAACTAAACGAATATCACAGACACGTTGTTACGTGCACTTAATAGTAATGAACAATAAATTTTATGCTCGACCAGGCAGTTTGATGTTCCACATCTTTTTTTTTTTTCGAACTGACTACGCTATTGACCTAGCGAGGTCTTAACAGCTTCACCGGACTACATGTTCCACATCAATATAGCTTCTTGTATGCGCTATACGTAAGTTAACCGATACTAAAAAGTAAAATTTAAAGATTAAATGACATACAACGCATAATTCTTTCTTTTTTTCTGTCTAGCTACGTATTTATCTCTATCCTTTACGATTCAAATAAATTTCATTGAATTTTGTGATAAAATTCGAAATTGGAGTTTTACTTTCACACAAAAACAGAATAAGAACAACTTAAATGTTTAATTAATGTACAATATTTAATTACTGTTAAATAAAAATCGTGTCGTTACATTTCAAAATGAGTTAAATCCAATTATAGTCGGTCATATAACATGTTTGATTTTTTTTTTAAAGATTTCGAGTTTTTATACATCGAGAACGAAGTTCAAGTTTTGCCGTTCATAAAGATTACTTTTTTGACGTGATGACGTTTTATAAATCTATTTCGTCCGGCAGCACGCATTGCACGCGCATGACTAATCGTCACGTTCCGCCTGAGGGCTCAGTGGAAGCGAGAGCGCGGAACAAGCGATAGAGAGGCGCGATCGGCCTAAGCGTTCGAATTGTATAGCACCTATCTACATATATCTATACTTAATATTATAAAGAGGTAAAGTTTGTGACGTTGTAGGGGGTAATCTCAGGAACTAATGGTCCGATTTGAAAAATTATTTGAGTGTTATATAGCTCATTTATCGAGGAAGGTTATAGGCTATATGTCATGACGCTAATACCAATAGGAGCAGAGCACCAATAAAGAATACTTCAAAATCGGGGGTTTTTCCCCTTGAGAGCTTCCGCTGCGTGTTAGCGTTAGCCCAAAGTAACTACTCCACGCGGACGAAGTCGCGGGCAGAGACTAGTATAGAATAATGCAATTCAGTTCATAAAAGTATGCAATTTGTTTATGACGTTATCACGTACAATTATCGTCCGTAAACCGACTTTACAGAGAACCAATTTTTTTTATGCTCTTCCTAATTTACATGTACAAAATTTGAAGACCTTGAAAAACGTTTTTTTTTTCTTTCGAATCGACTATGCCATTGACCTAGCAAGGTCTTAACAGCTTCACCGGACTACAACGAAAAACAACGTAAAATATTAGGAAATGCTAACATTGGATTTAGTTCATTTTGAAATGTACTTGAGTAGTAAGGAAAGAATTAGCATACCTGCTTTGGGTTATATATAAACTGTTGATAGGTAAATCCTTCGTGAGGTTTCACGTAACTAGCCCACGGTGATACTCTATAGAGGCTCTCATTGACTATGATTTGCACTCGGCTTTCATGTTTCAATGGGCAAGTACCATCGGCATTTGCCGGGATATGGAGTTCCCATTTACCATACTCCAACTTTCTAAACGGATGACTACGTGAATTCCAACCATCTGTAAGGTGTAAGCACAAATTATCAATACTAGAAACAGCCCGCGACTTCGTTCGCGTTAACTACAATTTAATAGGTCTTTACCTATGAAATTGCCGTTCTGCAGTACTGGCCATTTCAAATCAAAATAATTTTTGTTTGGCTAAGAATTCTAATTTCAAATTAATTTTATTTTAAAAACATGGAATTCTTTTTCCAAAAGTAGTCATTTGTTTATTGATTAGTGTTACATTCTCATCGCATTTCAATCTTTTTCGTCATCATGGATACGTTAAATATTCGAGTAATTATGGAATATGAGTACCGTCGTGGCAGCAACGCGGCACAAGCGGCACGCAACATCAACGACGTTTACGGAGCTAACACTACAAACCAACGCACCA
This sequence comes from Antheraea yamamai, assembly GCA_036509395.1. Taxonomy (NCBI): domain Eukaryota; kingdom Metazoa; phylum Arthropoda; class Insecta; order Lepidoptera; family Saturniidae; genus Antheraea; species Antheraea yamamai. The sequence goes on from AP028426.1 coordinate 4,898,343, forward strand.
CCTGTTATTGGTTTGCTCGCTACCGTTCTGGGAATTTCGACCTGAAAAATGAACCTCGCGGTCGTCCGAAGACTTTGGTCGACAATGACGAATTAAAGGCGATTGTGGAAGCTGATGATATACAATCTACGGCTGAATTAGCAGCAGCTTTCGACGTTAGCGTCAAAACAATATTGGTCCATTTGCGTCAAATTGGCAAGGTAAAAAAGCTTGACAAATGGGTGCCCCACGAACTCAATGATCCCCAGCGCGAAGTACGCGTCGAGACGTGCCTTGCACTGCTCAACAGACACACAAATGAAGGAATTTTGAACCGCATTGTTACCTGCGATGAAAAATGGATTCTGTTTGATAACCGCAAGTGCTCAGCAAGTTAGTTGGATCCTGGTTCAGCACCTAAACAATGCCCTAAACGAAAACTTACCCCTAGAAAAGTGATGGTCACTGTTTGGTGGTCCAGCGCCGGTGTGACTCATCACAGCTTCTTACCAAACGGGGTGAGCATTACCGCAGATGTGTATTGTGAAGAACTGAGCACAATGATGGAGAAGCTGGCACATCTCCAACCAGCATTGGTCAATCGCTCGTCTCCCCTGCTCCTGCACGACAACGCGCGATCTCACACTGCACAGCAGACGGTCTCCAAGTTGCAAGAACTGGGGTTGGAAGTTCTCCGTCATCCGCCCTACTCACCAGACCTTGCGCCTACAGACTACTACTTTTTCCAGAATTTGGATAACGCCTTGGCGGGAAAAAAATTCAATACCCGAGAGGCAGTACAAAATGCCTTTGAAGAATTTGTTGCCTCCCGTCCAGCTGATTTCTTTAAGAAGGGCATCAATAAACTGCCACTGCGTTGGCAAAGATGCATTGATTGCATGGGTGATTACTTCGATTAATACAAATAAAAATACATGAAAAAAATTCGTTTAAATTTTTTCATACAAAACGGTCATTTCATAGGTAAAGACCTAATATAATTAAATTAGAATAAGAAATAGTCATGAATAATGTAGTATTCTATTTTTGAAATCATTTTCAGAATCTGATTAGTTGATCCAGAGAAGACCTACCACATTCAAACTCATAAACCTTATCTCTTCATAAAATTACTATCTATAGATAAGGTCAAAAACCAAAATCAACCAAAATAACTTATAGTTATGAAAAAAAAATTAAAACTTTTTGACAGTTAATTTCTTACGTAATTACGAGTAATCTCAGTGGCCATAGTTGCGGCGATAATAGTTCAATGCTAACTCAATCCTGCGATGAGGCACTGCTTTCAATTAAAGAAAGCATTATGATAAAACCATTGTATGGTGGTCAAGTTATTTTATAATGACCATTAGCTACCTCCATTAAAGTCTGTAGCAAAGCAAATGTAGGTGTGGTTTCATAGGTGCACTTGAACTCCAATCCTTATCTGAGTTTAGTGTAGTACAATCTTATGCCACATTCTGCCGCGCAATTTATAACGCAGTAAAGAACATATATACATACTAATCTTTGCGTAACGAATTGCAGGTAAACACAAATAAAATTTCAAATTTGACCGCATTTTTCTCGAAACCGTTAACATGTTCTTTACTGCGTTTATAAATTGCGCGCCAGCAAGCGAGAATGTGACCAACGCTATAACCAAAACAAAAAGGGTGTATGTTATTGTGAAATTGTGTGTATGTTTTTGTGGTGAGGCTTATTAAAGAATGATTCAAATACGTAGCAAAGATGTAGTTAAATTGATTCACACAATCATATACGTGCGTGTACATTATACGATTTTATTTTAAAAACAAAAGACATACTAAAGTCTCCCTGTAGATGTATAGAATGGGCTCCAGGTGCCCATTCTCGCCACGTTACCGATCCGTCCCCGTTAAATTGAGGCCCGTAATATTTGTACCCTTTAGTAAAGCCTTCAATACTTCCTTCCCAAGATTCGATACGGTCCCAAAGATCTCTGAAGCAGGCATATCTGAAAAAAATTACACACAGATCTTTTAAAACCAAGGGCGAACTATCGATAATAGTACAGGATGCGCATATATAGAGCGCGATTACCCAAAATCGTAAAATACTACTACTTTCGATTAGTCGTTTTGAAGCATTTGTGAGCAGCCAATGCATTTCACTTTGCTTTTATATTTTACCTATTTTAGTGATATCCGAAATGAAAATGACGATCGTCACTAAGATAACACCTGTTTTTGAAGTGTGTATTATTTATCATCGGTGAAGTATGACGCAAAAAATACTGTAAGCGTCCAGTGCAGTGTTAAGTACCGTGTGTCTGAACACGTTATTCTTAAAACCCATATATTTACTACGCAAGTATGCATTCTTGTTTTCGAAATTGCCAAAGACATATCGTCACATGTCCAACAATGTGACATAAGTTTATTTAGTAAACTAGATCTTTTACAGTTTTATTCTTCTCGATAGAACATAAATAGAATTGCAATGACAAATACTTATTTAGAAACGAATTAAGTTACCAGTGTCAACCCTAATATTAGCGAAGTATACAGAAGCAAATGCTGCGATATTTCATTTTTTTAATGAATTCTGATTGTGTAAAATTCTCTCAAAAACACTCATTTATATGGATATTGGGGATTTATTCAAAAATTATATTCTGCAGTAGGTATTTGAGAATAACGTTAATGTTCATATACACGTAATTTATTTCTAAATGAATATGAATCTAGTGAATGTACAGTGATTAAAAATAACGACTTGGTTTTTTTGAGTGAAAGTAGAGATTACCGTTTCGGCATTTACATGACTCATATAAGCATTAAACTTATAAAATGCAACTAAAAATTACAGGAATAATTATAATTAGGACTTCGTTAAGTTATAAATATGAGACTAAATTTAAAAATTAACACCACAATGCTCATTACAATCAGAGGTCGGAAAATATTTACATATTACATTGTTTTTAATGCAAAAAAAACTTTTATTCTTATTATCTGTTATCGCATATAGGTAACAACTACCTTGATAATCTAGTATCATAAAATACAGTTTTATCATTATTTCGATACAATGTTACACTACTTTGCGTAAAGCGTAAAGTAAAGCATATAAAACTTTCATAAAGATGAAGCAGTTTTCTACAACTTCTACTATTATCAAGTTGACCTCTATATTTGACATTGGTTCGGTCTTATGTCATACAAAGCGCTTTGGCCGCTATGTCTTCTAGTACGCTAATTAGAATGTTTTCAATTTATTTACACAAATAGATCTATAAAAGCTGTTTCCAAAACAAAATGTAACTTACAGAATTAAAAATATGCAATATTTCATAAATGAACCGTTTATTAAGAAACAATACACTTAAAAAAACGAAATAACTGTTAATACATCGACAAATATATAGAAAGCGCTACAGCGCTGCTTTACATGTTCATAGTAAACACGGCGATTTAACCTCTAACATAGTATTTTTGTGACAATATTGTGATAAATTCACTAATTACAGTGTTTTTAACCATTCACAACTATACATATACTGCATAAGACTCACCTGCGCCTTATTTCACGTTCATAGGGCTTTAAATAACCATCGCGATCAAATAATTTCACTATATCGGGCACAGGAACTTGCATAGGATCCATCGCGGAATAATTACCTCCCATTATGTCTATATAGTTGTAGATACGTTCGTACGGTCTGAAGTGCGCAAGCGTCTCTCAAAAGCGCGAAATGATATCGCGGTTTAAATGATAGATAATATATGGACTTTTTATCTTGAACTCTATTAGGTGTTATTTAGATAAACTTGGGGTCATGTTTTTGTATATTATTCGAAGACAAACTTCAACTTGTGATTTATCCATACGTAATTGTTACAGAACTCATAATAAGTGTTTTTTTTTTTTTAATTTGATTAGTCTAAAATTAATCTTGATTTGTAAACATATAGGTGAGTTTTTGGCGGGATTTTAGTCTGTCATGTAGTAGATTTTATATTTTATTCATAAACTTGTGTTACTTGACTCTATATTGTGTAAAATTGGTGGTGTTTTATGTAATATAGTTTGTTTATTGTGCATAAATGAAGTGAATGGAAAATAATACCATGGACCATGAATTCTGAGATGCCACAAAAACTCCCAGGAAAGTTCTAACAAGATGGCCACCATCTTGTTAGTTCATTGAAATTATATCAAGAAACTTGTAATATTGATACTTACTTGACAATGGCAGTAATAGTCTATTAGAAGACTGGTAGCCAAAAATAAAATAGAAGAAGAACTTGTAATACTATTAACTACTCGACAATGGCAGTAATAATCTAAAAGATTGGTTGCTAAAAATAAAGTTAAAAAACATATAGGAATCTATAGGATTTGAATTTGTAAGCTATCTTGAAAAAATCAATATTAAAGACACTTAATGCAATTAATAGGATAGTAAGCTAATGTTATGTTATTCTTTTTGAAAAGAATAAAGTATTAGATAAATGTTGCATGTTTTTAAGTATAAATAAGACAAAAGAAAAATCAATAATTTTGAATTAGTAACATTGAAATAGTAACCTTTTATGGGGTATAAAAAACAAAAAAAAAGTAATATCTATACATATAATAAGAATGTAATCCTAAAAAGTCTGTACTTTTTCGAACTTCTGTAAAAAAATTGTTGCAGGTTTCTAACAAAAGTAATAAAATAAATTTAGAAATTTCTGTCTGTATGTGTGAACACGCATCACTACTAAAATACTGCGTTCATGATAAAACCTCCTCAAGAAAACCATAATGCATATCTTTCAGTAACATATAGTCTTCTTTTCATTAAAATCAGTTTGGTCTATCAAAAGTTATTGTCATTTTAATGATGATGCAACTTGAGTGTGGCAGAAAAGTAGATAGCAATTAGACTAATACATTCAGATGACTTTATTAGTCACTGTTTTATACATCAGGTTCCACACAGAAAAAATCACAGGCACAGGTAATATATAAATAAATAACTAAGACACACAAATAATTACATACAAACATGACAAAAAATGGGGACAAACCCTTTTTTATACATTAAAGCATTGTGATTAGGTAAAATTATGTTACTTAAAACTGTAAACTTTACTTTTTAAAGGAAAGTTAGTTCACAGAAACTTGGAGACTATTCGAAGGCTATAATTATAGTTTTTAAAGTACATACAAAAATTTTAAAATAATTGTGAGCATAGAATAAAAGAATAGGTTTTTGCATAATATTCATTTTTATTTAACCTATTATAAACTATCCTACGATACAATAAAACTCTTTAAAATATATCTGAACCCGTCTGTTTTGCTTTTGCAACTGCTTCCTCTGGCTGCAATTTCTCTTCATCTGATGGTTCTAAAGGGTGTCCTTCCTCATCTAATTTCCCTGCCTTAAAGTCTAACACTATTTTTTTACTATACACAGCGTCAAAGAGTTGTTGCGCTGTGAATTCACTCTGTATAACATCAGCCGCTTTATAAGAAACGTACGGCTTCAAATCAAAATCTTTCAAGTCGGGTACAATTATTTCTGGTATCATTTCAGGTACGGTAATAAATCGGCCATTCAATGTATATCCTACATCACGAACACCGCGTTTATCGATTTCCAATTCTCTGCCTTCCTCTAATTGTCTCATTTTATGCAACCGAGATCCTCTCTTATTCGGGAGCACAAATTTTCTAAAATTCCGTTTTCCCTCTCTCGGAGCCGTAATTGAAATACTTCTTTTTGATACATAATTAACTATATTGCATATTTTAGACATTTTCCTTTTGTTTTCTAGATTTTTGTCTAACAAAAATATAAAGATTTAAGGTTATCTAAATGTCAAAGTAGTTGTCATTGGACTCGTTCAGAAACTAACAAAAATATTTTTTACATAAAATATATATGTTATTTATTATATTGGTAATGTCATGGTTGTGTTATATCGTTTATTATCAGAAATATTTTAATTTTCAATGTTTACTAATTCTTAAAATATGTTAGCTCTTGTAAACAGAATGTATTGCGATATTAATTAATTCGTGCATATAATTAAAGTTACAGATACTCCACAGAGTTCGATTTCAAAGCATCAACAGCACACTTTTTTCATAAACTAACAATGTTCACAAAGCGCCCTGGTGCGTAGAGATTTTTAGGTGTCAGCCTAACTCCTGAAACGAAATTCAAATACTTCTTTCATTTACGCTATCAGTGTAGGGGCGTTGCTACTGCTGTATCAATGTTACAGGTCCTGGATGTGTTAAGAAAAACTTGTAATCTCGTAATATTCCACGGAATTAATCATGCATTTCATTCCGATATTGCCGTTGGATGAAATACGTTGGGTTTTTAGTTATGAAACAATGTTTTTGACAGAAATACAAAAAAAAAATAAACCGCCTTCGATGTGAAAGATAAATAAGGCACTAAAAAGCGAAAAATAACTGAATTATTAAATTAACCAAATTAAATAGAAAATATTGATATTCGCGCTACCTAATAATATATTTGAAGTCAATGCCAACCTAAATTCATATCATCTACATACAAAGTTTTGGCCCACTCTCGTGTCCCATAGTATCTGTATAGTATACATACTTTATTATCTGCAGCAAATTTGAACTGTAGGTTGGCATCGACTTCAAATATATTATTAGGTAGCGCGAATATCAATATTTTTTATTTAATTTGGTTAATTTAATAATTCAGTTATTTTTCGCTTTTTAGTGCCTTATTTATCTTTCACATCGAAGGCGGTTTATTTTTTTTGGAAAAATTTTTTTTCTCCATTTTTAGTGTCCGTAAATATATTTGGTTTCTAATGGGTATAATAAATCGGTTCCAATTTCACGAAAATACGTAGATACGAAGTGGGTGAAAATCAAATAAACAATATTTGACCCCCTTAGGGGTTGAATATTTTCTTCAAATTTATATGGGACTACCTCTGAATATAACCAATTCAAATAAAAAAAGAATCATTAAAATCGGTTCATAATTGAGGGAGATATCGATTAACGTACATAAAAAAACGTACAACCGAACGGTTAATAACCTCCTCCTTTTTCGAAGTCGGTTAAAAAGAAAAAGTTTTTAACTCAGCTGCAAATATCACATTTTATATTGTTGAATAGGTAGGTACTTTCAATATAACATTGTGAAGAATGATGCCAAATATTGTTTTGTTTTAACTCAAAGGAGTTTTCTATCATATACCCACTCATTGTGTTATACCTACCGTGTCGCGGCTTACATCATTGATAGCCATGGAAATTATATCTATTATAATATAATTATATCGTGATATAATATTTTTTAACACAAATATACATTTCACAGGTGATTTATAAGAACCTACTTTTACAAGTTCGTGTTTCTACAAATAACGATGTCTTTTGGCTCCTTTGTCAGTGATATTGTAAGTAAACACCTTTTTACTTATAATACAATTGTTTAACAAGCGTATGAATTATGATATGTTATTATTTATATCATGCAAGGATGTACGAAACGTTTGGTAACACGCACAAGCACATAAGACCAGACCTTTCGACATGGTCCTTGGGGTAATTAAAACCCAATCGGTGTTATTACAAAAAAGTTAATATATTGAATACTTGTTTTAAAAAGGTTTCGTATTAAATGCACCGCGGTCGCTGAATATTCGCCATCTTGCTCTTTTGTCTCGCTTTGGTTACGTCAGGTTAGACTTGCGAAAAAGGATAACTGCGAACTTGCCTCGGGCGAGCGCGGTGCATTTATTACGAAATCTTTTTAAAGCAATTATTTAATACGTATTTAACTTCTTTGTAATAACACGAATAAGTTTTAGATTACTAACAAATCGTAGACAACATCCCTAAAGTTTCAACCTGTGTGCATTCAAGATATCATGGTATATATATTTTATAACATTTATATTATATAGAAATAAAATACATCATTCACATGTATATTTTTATTAATCATCTTATATTCAGGACAAAACACCAAAAAAAAACATTTTTAGGATAAAACAAATTAAATCACTAAAGGATCATTTAACTGCCTTGAAAGTTCTATTAATATGTACACAGAAAAGTTTGAATGGATATCAACAGTATACAAGGCATTTTAAAATCAAAGTGTCATACAATTAAAAACTGAAGTTCTGTCCGTCTCTTGTAATATGTGTAATAATCACATTTTAAAGCAGGGATTTTAAGTATTATAAATCATAAGAGGCGACCATAGAATTAACAATATTATTTAAACAAAAAGTTAGAACTATAACAACTTCTTGGCATAAAAAATCCTTGGAAATGAATACTCTAAAAATTTTGTGCTCATACTGAACACTTACGGTTTATATTGAACTATATTGGCACTGAAATATTCCAGCTAGCACCCAAATGGTTATTTTTCCGATTTATAATTATGTGACTTACATTAGGCCATAACTAATTTAGCTACCTAACAGTTGAGCAGATTGTGAATACGTGAAGTAGGTATATTGTGAGTTCAATTTACCTATTTAGAAAAAAAGATAAATAAATCATTATACTAATTGCAAACTTTAAATTATGGGAAATGTTGAAATTTGTGATATAAAAACGATTCCACAACAGCATCCTCGATAAATTATTTATGTTTATTATATACAATTAAACTCTTGAAAAAGTTTCATGTATTTTAGTTCGACTCAACAAAAATTACAGAAAGTATATTATCAGTTGATATACCAGGTGGAAGGTTAGACACTCGCAGTATTCTAGGATATAACACTTCATGATCACAATTAACATATAAAATAATAATATTAAAACAAATACCAATAAACAACCAAGAAAACCTAAGTTAGGCTTTGTTCTAAGACTTTCAAAAGTATAGCTACAAACGTGTAAATAAAATAAAAATCTAAGTGTAATGACCAGTGCCAAAAGCTACAATGGGCGACCCGGAGGTAATACCTTTCAATAGTAAAACGGAAGAGTAGGGGTAGTCCGAAAAAGGTATGGATAGATTGTGTAAAAATAATATGTGTGTAAAATGTGTGAATACTAAGATGACATTTATAGGCAAGTTTGGAAAAGGAAAACATGCTGTGCCGACCCTACTTAGGTGGGATAAGGGTAAGAAGATGATGATTAAGAACCTTTTTTTTAAATTGATTTAGAACGAGAATCGAGTGCACAGGTGCTCTAAAGATATTGCTACTCTCTAAACAGTCACCTGGTATATACAAGTATATTCCTCATTGCTGAGGGTAGACTTCAGATCTTATATATATAATAGGAATAAATAAAGCTGATATTTTGAGTTTCAGTGTTGTTTTATCATTTTCCTAAATTTCATCAGACTTTTTTGGAACCATTAAATAAACAGTAATGGGTTATTCTACATAAATTGTAAATGATAATAAAATTTGTCTTTCACCATTTTTCATATATATGTGTATTACAAATAAATAGTAACCATTTCAAATAATACAATAGAATAATGTATTTCAAATGAAACAATCAATTGTGAACATATATAAAAATGCCAATTTGGAAATGAAGCATCTTCAATATAACCAAATCACATAATAGAATTAATATATAATTTTAACTGTACATTAATTTACACCCAATCAATTCCCGTCACAGAACATAATCAATATCTCATAGAGATACTTCAATGTTTAAAAATATTTCCATCAATACAACTTTTAGTACTTCTCTAGGTTAAAAAAACCTATACAGGTCATGTATCAACAGGTCTATCGTCGTGGTGATTATTGTCTAGTTCCTCCAGCGTGTCGCTTGAAGAGTGCGTCATATCACTTAGTTCATCTATTTGTTTTTGTTTCTTTCTCACGTTCCAATGCAAGCACTCTGCTAACGAGTCAAACCAGTCAGATATTTGGTCCTGGGCGCATATAGACGGAACCGGGTACACCGATGTTGTGACATATAAACTGCAAGTGAAAAGAATGAAAATATTATAGAAATTTATTCCTACCATTATAAATAAAAAACAATATTATAATCATCTTCGATTTAAAGTCACATTTTTATGTATACTCTGTTTCAATTTAATGTAATAAAAAGCTAAAGACCCCTTGAGAAACACTTTGAAATCATTATAAATGAAAGTCATTTACCTAACTTAAAACAAGTATTTCAGATTAAAAATTAATGTATGCAAACTCATTGTTACAAAAAACAACAAATAAATCAACCTCTTTGGGAACCAAAATTCCAAAAAAAAACTGAAACCAAACTTTGCTATAACGTTTTCAATGATGGCTAGCCTACCAGAATTATGCACTCCATTATTGAAAGGTTCTGCATGCGTCGAAGCAGAGTTCTATTTTGGACATTAGAATGAAAATGAAGTGAAACAAAAGAAAGAAATCCTAAAGTTTATGTTACTGTAGCGTAATCATATGATAGTGAGTCTATTTGATTTTTATCTCTAAAAGTACAAAATAACTTTTCTCTAAGGCAAGCAGCATTTGATTAACCTACAGAAGTAACAATATAAAAAGGCTCATTCAAATTACACATATCTCTGTGTTCAAACATTTAATGAGTGCTGACAGATAAAACCATTTCTTCTAGTTTTATTTTCAATACACTGAATTGAAACAGAGTGAAAGTCATCGCCAGTGCAGTAAGAAAATACACACACAGAAGCCAGGAGAAATATCTTCTAGGGTCTATTGCTATATATTACTACATTAATTATAAATATGTGGCAAGTAAAAAGCAATGTGGTATGAATTGAGCGAGCAGTGTTAATAATATGAGTTAGACAAGTTAAAAATACACAAAATATTCTTTATAAAATTATTATATCAAAATATATAACCCTTTAGTGTTATTAATCTATTAGCTAGTACGGCATTGATATCAAACTTTTGAGACTTAACACCTGAATGCTATTTCTTGAAAATATTTTCTTTTATTTGCTTGAAATTTGCATATATTTAGCTAAGAGACTTAATATTCGCAATATATCTTTCTATATTCCACTATTCTAACTGTAAGGGTTGAAAAACATCAGTGACAAGACAAAAGGGCTTTTACAAATTCTGTTTTCTCACAGCTTTACTGATCAAACCACATTTCATTGTTCTCATAAAGATTTTACTTGAAATATTAACAGTATATTCGATTGTTATTCTCCAAAAGTATTTCAATACCAATTGAGCTCTATATCAATGGCTGCCAATACTTAAATATTTTTTCAATAACAGCAGAATGTTTGAAATGTTACAGCCACCGTATGATATGTGTGTCAGATTTATCGTTACCTATCGCCCGGCCGGAGCATCAACTGCGACCGTCCGTCGAAAGAAACGCTGGCAGAGTTACGAGCCTCTAAACTAGGCGTTATCTGAAACAAGCCCCGTATTTCTTCAAGTATTAAACCATGTGCGTATATAATATAACAGGACGACGCGATAATATTCGTGATCATTTTAAGTCCCTGTGACAAAAACGGTGCGTCTTTCAGAAAGGATCTCGAGAATAATTATATTGCTAATTATTTATAACACAGATATTTTATGCTAATGTTTAAAAATGTCTATATGAAAGTTATAAATAAAAAATATAATAGCTATTATTAATCTACTCTATATTATACCATTTTTTATGAACTAAGTACTTTCTATTTTTCAGTTGCCGTACTAACTGGGAAGCTTAATAACTTTATTACTTATATATACATAAGGAACCAAATAATACATAGGTAATTTATAAATATAACCTTAAATATTTACATTTTGAGGTTATTTTAAAACGTCACAATAATTTCGTACGTCATTCCGTACAATACAGATTATGCGTTTTAATACAGATAATTATACAACCAATTAGAACTATTAGATTAATCAAACAATGTAAATGAGTATGTAAGAATATTATAGGAAGCCATGCGAACGGTAAGCAGATGCAGTTATTTACTGCAATTTTTTATTTATGTTATCATATACCAATCTCCGTGCTGCAACGCCTGTCGGTTCCGTCCATCGAATGATACCCACATCGCGTTACGCGCTTCCGGGGACAGAGCGATCTAAAACGTTATCTCGCTGTTACAAGGCTGTATAGGAAGAGATAATACCGCCATAAGAGAACAATGGTTTTCGTTCATAGATAAAATTACGCTGAAAGTAAATAGAGTACCTAGGTCGTTATTTACACTTTAAAATCAAATCGTTTAAGCATAGACAAACATCTGTAAAAAATTTCTACCAACGTGGAGTTGCTTTATGGAAATAACTCGATATATAGTATCGTAACAATGCAATAAGTAAAAGGTTATAGTATAAAATATATTAAGTTTTTAATCAAAGTTTTGTTACTTTAAGTGGTTGGTCAATATAAGCAAAAGTATCATGAAAAAGATATTATTTATTTTTTACAGAATCAACTCCACTTTTAGAAAAACATTCATAGACGTATTTCTGATAAATTCGAACAAAGGCAAGTTGATTTATTCATAAATGGTATCTGAAATATTTATTGTTTAGATTAAATAACTTAGTATTCCGATAAAAGTGTCTAACCTATATACCAGATGTGCACGTGCTAGTAACAATTTGCAACATGTATAGGCAATATAAAAATTACTATAATTTTCACAATATGTAATTTATTTCTAATAAAAAAAGGTAAAACGGAATATAGTATTGAAATGGAACTGTTATGGATATAAGTTCCGTATGTTTCTAAAAGATTTCTCTTGTTAATAACAATATTTAGGTATGGAAAAATATTATTTCGGTGTACTACTTTTGAAACGAAGTTCCTTAACGCATGCAAAGGAGTTGACGTAATCATCACGTAAGGAAAAAGCGTTGGACCCAATCCATGTGAATTTCTTTTTCTTGTATATACTGGTATGTGTGTGCGTGGGAGTATCGAAATTCGAGCAGACGAGTATCATGGTGCTGCAGTTCCATAACTTAATCTTCTTTGTATGCAGTTTTATATAATTTAAAACACCAAATTTACATAATTCATTTTTTACTTACGTGACGTAAAAATACAAACATAAACAATGTAAATCTCAATATAGAAATACATTCGGAGTTGAAGGGAAAACGTATTGGACTTCGTTCCTGACGGGGTCTCCTAAGCTTACTCGTTTTTTTTCCTTATTATAGATAATTATGTATTGTGTAAGAAAATAAAGGCGATATGTACCTTCAATTCGACACCAGCCGGCACAACAATTGGCCTGAAGGAGAGAGAGTGTGGACAGATTGGGGTGACCATGATGGCTGGAACTGAGGGGTGGATCATACTAGCTCCCGCCGCGACTGCGTACGCTGTGCTGCCGGTCGGGGTCGATACTATTAGACCTGATAACAATAATAAACCATTACTAATTGAAACATTGTGAATAAATATAATGTGTTCAAGTTTTTCAGTATTTCCTTAATACTTTATAGGTTCTTGCGATTGACCAGAATTTCTTTCTTTCACAATGTTCTTTATACCGTTTTCTTTCTAGCTATTTATACCAGGTGAAAGGTTAGACACTCGTAGTATTCTACGATATGGCACTTCATGGCCACATTTAACCCATAAAGTAATAATATCAAAACAAATATTCATAGACAACAATGAGAACCTTAAGTAAAGTTTGTTCTAAAAATTTCAAAAGTATGGATAATAACTTAAATAAACCTATGTTGAATGACCGGTGATAAAATGAGCGGCGACCCGGAGTTAATAACTTTCGATAATAAAACGGACAATAAACCCTTTTGTTTGTTCAAACTTTGAAAAATTAATCTTTGTTAGTTGGTTGGTTTCATTTTCATTTCACGTGACGGTCATTGACACTGTGCTTTAACATAGCCGCTTTGAGGATTGAGTATAATTTTTATATGTTTCTAGATAATGAGGTCAAATATTAAGCACCTATTTTTTTAATTGATTTAGAACGAGAATCGAGTGCAGTGTGTCCTTCATAAATATTGCTACTGTCTAAACATTCACCTGGTATACAGACGAAAAACAATAATTCTATCGTAAGAAAAACCTTAAAAAAGCGAGTGAAAATTTTACAAAATTATTTGATGAAATACGAACGTAACGTTTCAGTAGACACTTTCGACCCCTTATCATATCTCATAGCAGTAAGCGATAGCCCCTTTCTCCCTATAAGTGCGAACGTATTTTGTGGACGACCCCTAAGTGGGTACATTACACCTAAGTGTATTGTGGTCACAATTGTCATATCTGCTGTAATACTGTATGAATATTTAATTATTTGATACACATTTAACCTGTTGGATGATTTTTTAAGATCAATATCTCAAAATGGCGGACCATGTTTTTAAATATCTAGTCACTTTTTTTAAATTTTGTTTTTATAAATTTACATTACATAATTTGTTATTGTTCATGTTTTTGAATTTTTTTAATAAACACAATATTTTTTTAAACCTTATGCTGCCAAACTGTCTTTTGATCTGTGCCTCATAAGGGCTACATTCGCTTGTATGGAGCTTAAATCTTTTTGGTTTTATACAGTTCCGGGGTTAAGGGGATGAATACGAACCGTCCCCTTGTACAGATGTGATGTGCTTCCCGTCGAGGAACAAGTCGATATTGGAGAGGTAGGGGGAAGGACCACGGTCGACGACCACCTCGTTCAGAACCAATATGGTCGTCGGTTTCTTCTTCTCTTTATTCGTGTCCTGACTCTTCCGTAGAACTACACATTGCAGACGCGATCGGAGCGTCAACGCGGCGTGACCTGGACATTAAATTAATTTTTTTTTCACACTGGTATTGCAGACATGACCTAGGTCAGGGGTTCCTAAACTTTAAAGATAACGGAACACCAACCAAATACTTTTTACTTTACGGAACCCCATATCAAATGATTACAAATCAACACTAAAATTTATATAACATTTTTTTAAGAGATGTGTAATACAATTGAAACACACCATTCTTAACTTAAAGTTTTAATGTGAAAAATGAAATTGTTTTACTTTTTTATGAATAATCGTTTTATAGTGCGGTATTATGTCCGACAATTGTATGGGTATATTTAGGATAGCATCCATTCTTGACATGTATTTGGTTTTTGTATAAATATAAATTTGGCGGAACCCTGGTGACTATTCTACGGAACCCAGTTTGGGAATCCCTGACCTAGGTAATAATATTTCATTAAGTCTTATATTGTACCTAACTTTTACCTACAGCTTTGCCCGCGTTAAAGCGTTAAGAACTATCCGAGTGCATGACGATATGATGACCACGATAACTGTGCCCGTGGTTTTTTCACATATGAAACAGTGGAACCCTAATTTTGAGTTATTATTTCCATGAATATGAGAACAATATGCTATTACTTTTCTATTTTAAATACGATATGGATCGATTTTATTTTGTTTCCTTCCGATTTTGTACACAAAATAATGTATACTTTCTTTAATTTTCATATTTTTTAAATATAATAAAATTTTCTATATAAATCGCTACGTGTTACTATAAATTGGTTCAATACGAAAAACTACTTCCGTAAACTTCGACTTAAGAAAAGCCCATAACACGAGAAGGATATCCCATAAAAAAATGAGTGTTCGTATTCATACTTATTAAAAGTAAAATTGAGTCGTATATGAGCGAATTCTAGAATCTAACTTTTTTTTCGATGTTGATAAGGTTTTCATGAAATACGCTCTAAGTAATTATTTACGGTCACGCTTACGCAGGGCTGTAGATAGAGTCGAATTTGAGGTAGGGCAACATTGGTTACAGGTAGGGTGGAAGTAAAAAAATTATCATAATTGATTTTTTAAAATCTCAAACTATGAACAAACAATCTACTTAATTAGAATAATATCTTAGTTTTTGGTATTTTTAAGGTAGGGCTTTGTGATTTCAGGGTAGAGCATTGCCCCATAATGCCCCCCCTCCCTAGCTACGGCTGTGTGCTTAAGTAACTTATATACTTTGGACGAACAAAAGCGTAAAAAATCAATGTGGGAGAAGATACAAAAATAGTTAGATTAATAAAATAATATCTTAGTATTTGGTATTTTTAAGGTAGGGCTTTGTGATTTCAGGGTAGGGCATTGCCCCACAATGCCACCCCTCCCTAGCTACGGCTGTACACTTAAGTAACTTATATACTTTGGACGAACACAAGCGTAAAAACAAAACAATGTGGGAGAAGATACAAAAATAGTTAGATTAATAAAATAATATCTTAGTTTTTGGTATTTCTAAGGTAGGGCATTGCCCCAGAATGCCCCCCCCCCCTAGCTACCGCCGTGCGCTTAAGTAACTTATATACTTTGGACGAACAAAAGCGTAAAAAAAAACAATGTGGGAGAAAATACTGAAGTAGATTAATTATTACTTAAATAGAATATTAAATACTACACATGTAGAGTGGAAACAAAAATATTTTTTCTGGGCATAGTTTTCTTTCTAAGTAAGATATGAATATAAACATAGCTCACCTTCTAATACATTCATCACTTGATCTTGAAAGTTGTTGAACTCGAACGGTGTGAGGAAGCCTAACGAACCTAAATGGAATGCCATCACCGGGGGAACGGATTGCTGCAAACAAAACTATAGTTTATAATATCCGCTCTGAATTTTTGCCGGGGTCTTAGAATGTCATGTAGTGGATTTTATATTTAATTCATAATCTTGTGTTACTTGACTCTATATTTTGTAACATTGGCGGTGTTTTACGTAATATAGTTCGGTTATTGTGTGCAAGTGAAATGGATGAGACATAATACCACGGAGAATGGATTATGACTTGCCCCAAAAACTTCCTGGAAGGTTCTAATAAGAAACTTGTAATAGCATTACCTACTCGACGATGGCAGTAACAATCTACTAGAAGATTTTTTATCAAAAACAAAACTAAAAAAAACTTCTCTGTATCCCTGACAACGTATAAGCCAAATCACACGATGATCGGGTGACTAGTTTAGGCGTGAAAGCCTAACCAATAAACAAACCCAATTTCGCACTTATAATATTAGTAAAGATAATTTGTGATGAAATACAGATATCTCTTTATTAAATACATAAGTGTTTATTTAAACTAGTGATCGTCCAGTGGTTGCAATTCGATCATAATTCTTTAAGTATATATTTTTTTAAGTTTCAATATTATTGTTTTTTTTTTAAAGAGTGTAAAAATATTTTTGTTCTAACAAACTAAATCCAATTTTTATTGACACAAAGCTCATCAACAGCTAATAAACAAAAAAAAAGTTGGTTAACAAGCAGCTTATCTTTATATAGAAATTTATATTAAGCGATGACGTAGTGGGTTCATTTGAGTATTACGTAAATACTAAAGGGGGACCTTTGACTTGCTTGCTTATTTTTTATGACGTAAGGGATGGGTGGTCTGGAATGGTGATTACTTCAGCAATATTTATTATTTACTTTTTCAGATTTTCTGTAAAAATTAAATTGAATTGAGGTGTCAGAAATTACCAAAATCCTACTTGCGTAATACTAACGGTTCCGTGGATGTTGAACACCTTAAGGTCATCGGCCTGTCAGGATACTTTACCATGCCCGTCTAGTTATATATGGCCTTCAAGTAGAAAACATGGAGTCAATCGCCTATTATAGGTAAGGCACGTGAATTGCTATCATACTATCGTCTTAACATAGAATGACATGATCAAACATTTAACAAAATCACTTACTTCTACAAAAATATATAGTTATAATTGCCAATAGACAAAATACTACGCTTACCTGGAACAAGGAACTAGCATGCAGTAGTGTACCATCACCTCCCAGACAGATAATAAAGTCGATTTTGTCCGTGAGATCGTCTGTGCCCGCTCTGAAGGTCATCAGACGCTCTCTCACCGACGAAAAGTCACCGTATTCGGCCAGCAACGTGTCTTCGAGCACAGCCGCCTCCACGAACACGACCATACTTTTGTCCTGGAATTATTAAACAGACATTTTTATACTTTACAGGTATGCTATGGTAAACACGCTAAACCTAGAGAGGACTGGCTCTCAAGTGCGAGTATCAGAACACATCCACGGGTGCTTGGCGACACATTTTCAACTTGAAGGTGGTAGTTAGCTAGACGAATATAGAAATACTACCTACACCATACTATGGTTTTATTTTTTACTAAAAGCACCGACTGTCTCAAGGATTCGTACATACGTCAATCGAAGCGGTGTCCGAACATGTTATCGACTGATCGATCATCGTCTTAAGAGGTGGATAGTCGTATGACGGAGAACATACTAGAAAGTGTGGAAATAACATCGAACTTGGTGTTTAAGAAAAAGGATAATATGCAAAATCTAAGCAGATATACTTTATTCAATTTAGGCTTGAGAAAGCGCTTATGAACGTCAGAACGCTACACTACTACTAAAACTTACTAAAAGCAATCCACTTATCGCTAAGAACTAGCAGGAAACTCGATCTGGTTTATCTAAGTTATTCTAAGTATGTCCTATATCAATAAATTAGGCTGACTCCAAAATCTTAACGAAATAGACAAAAGCAACATAAGATTTTTGAAGCAAAACTGTAATAGTCAGTTCTGAATGTTTCCTTTACTTTTATTTTACAACATACTTAGATCTATTTATTTACATCTATATATGTATGTAAATAAAATTGTGTTGGCTGTTGTGTGTTCGAGCTAATTTCTAAATTGGCAGAACCGATTTTGAGTTTTTACTGTCAGATTGATAACTTTTCTGCCCATTATTTAGGATCTTAGGTTAAATAATTATGGTATTTCATAGGAAATAAGTAGTAATGATACAAATACAATTAAAATAATTCTCATGAATCGATAAAACCATTTTAACTAGAACGGAATCGCGAGCAACTGTTACTTTCTAATATACGGTGGTAGAGCTACGCTGAAGCTATAAATGGTTTCAGCATGATTGGGTCGGCTTGCCCGGGGTAGTACCACCCTCTCACAGACAACCGACGTGAAGTAACAGTGCTTGCATTGTTGCGTTTGGTTCTGTCAGTGAGAGCGCCGGAAGCCCATCTCCCCTCCCCTTCCCCTTCCCTTCCCCGTCCCGTACTCCCCCACTCCCCCAAGACAGGTTGGCAACGCACTTGCGACTCCCCTGGTGTTGCAAGTGTATATGGACGGTGAGGATCACTTAACATCAGGTGACCCACCTGTCCGTTTGCCTCCTTTGATATAAAAAAAAATAATAATAATATAATCATTATTAGCGTTTACAATAATAAAACCGTGTATTTTTTACGCAATCGTGATTCTCATTTGAACGAATGAAGTTATAACGGACTGAAGTACCAAGAACAGTAAGAATAATATATACCATCGCTAGAAGACGTACGCTCGTGGGAATGGCAAAAACTACTCGATGACGTCACAGATATGTTGTGCATGTTCACGATGACTACACTAATTTAGATATTTTTTATAGGAGAACAATATCATACAGAACTGTAACAAATGTTATGATACAGAAGGAAGACCATTTTAAAATTGTTCTCATCTAAATTATTGTTACGTGCAACAAAAAAGAGTTAGTTGTTCGTGAAAAAATTCTTTCATAGCGTCTGTGAATTCTAAAGAGCCAATAATGAATCTAAATTGGTTAGAGAATTATAACACCATAAAAGTACATTATAGCTAAGCTATGCGACGACGGTACAGGTCGCTAGGAGCAGGTAGAAGGGGGAGGCGGAACGCTCGCCTCCTCCCACTACCGTAGCCAAACTTGAGGGGATGGGTCGGGGAGCCTATCTCCTCATTGCACAGGTGAGGCTGACGAGGGGAGGCGACTGGTTGTGTACCCAGTAGTCTCTCTAAAGTAGGACCTGCCTGGCGTACACTCGTCAGGCTGCCCGCAGGGGCGGTTCAGGAAGATAGCAAGTCCGATCCCTGGCCGCCCCTACCATGCGGCGGACAGTATACAGTGGGGTTTTGGTCCGTGCGATTCGGAGATTAACCCACTCCACCCCCGAGAGGATGGCGTGTCTATAAAGGATTTCCCCACGTTAATAAAAAAAATAAAAAGAAGGTCGCTAGTTATAAATAAACACGTAATTATAATGTTTGTATGGTAAACATATAAAATTACGATTAAAGTATGATACTGTACGGACATTTTTATTTAAGTTTTAATCTATTGATTTACAATCGATTTAGTTATCAAACCGAAAGAAAATAATTATTTATCTCTGAAATAAAAGTGTCACCGCACTTTGTCCCTACCCATCTGACATATATTTATGATATGCCCCATTAAATATTACTCAAATAATATGAATTGGCAACAAATGTGGTGGAAATTTCTTTACATATATATGTAAAGTACATTCTTCTGTTCATGTATATGTGACTGAACTTCTCCTAAACAGCTGGACAAAATTCGATGAAATTTATTGTGAGTGTTTTCAGGTGGAATGGTTTAGTTTCACATTTAAACCAGGTAGATGGCGCTGCGGTTCAATTTTAGGATTTTTTTATCATCAAGGCAGGACAACATCCGCCGGGCTCGCTAGTATTCATGAACCATCACTACATATTATAAAACAAAGTCCTCTGCCACTTCTGTCTGTTTGTCTGTTCGCGATAAACTCAAAAATTACTCAACGTATTTTCATGCGGTTTTCACCAGTAGATAAAGTGATTCATGAGTAAGGCGGCTTAGAAGTATATAGTTTGTCAAGTTTTTTTGAAGTTGTACTTCTTTTGGCGCGTTAGGGAAAAATGATGAGAGTAAATTTTTATGATGCGCGCGCACACCGTCACGAAAAACCGACACCCTGAAGTTATTACGATGCACGCGCACATCGTCACGAAAAACCAATACCCTGAAGTTAGTTATAGTCAACATTTTGTTTCTTTGTATTTGTTGTTTGTATTTCTTTGTATTAAATACCTTTTTTCTATTGTTACGCCAAAGAAGTATAACTACTATCGCGTGTACATAAGTACACACACACTTTTTTTTATTAACAGGGCGGGGCAAAGTCCGCCGGGCCTCCTAGTTATTTAAAAAAATAACTCACATGAACGAGCCAGTGGACTAGTTGAACGAATGGCGCCAGAATCGTGGCGTCGTGCACCTTCTTGATGACCAGCACCGTCAGAGGCGGTTTGTACCAGGTCAGCCTTTGTGACGCCGGGTCCTGGATTTGCCTGGAAATTTAAATACACAATTTTTTTCTCCTTTGATTAAATGGTGATATCGGTATAAGAGATGATGAACACGTTAAATAAAGTACAGCCAAAAGCTGTTATAACGATATCGAAGGGACCACTCATATTTAGTAGTTAAAGCCGATAGTCGTAACAACCGGTGATGTTTTCGAGATACAACATTCAGCCGGGCCCTTTGTTCCGGGTCAATATAACCGGTATGTTGTTCTTATTGGTGTCGCCATAAACGGTTTTTACTCTACTACCTTTCGAGTGCAGCTGTGGGAACTCACTTATAAGTGCTTACTAAAAGATATTCAACTTGGGTGATTGCTGGTTAGGTGGGCTTAGAAAAGCCCCTACTACCGTGCTATAGTTACATCACAATGTTTTCCTTCACCGGAAGCTGCGACTCAGTTGCAAGGATTCGAACCTACGTCCATCGGCGTGGTATCAAATAACATACCTACTAAGCTATTATCGATCACGACCACAAATGAGTCGAAATAAAAAAGAAACATTATGAAAAGCTCGTTTCTCGAGATTCGCTTGTTGTTTACGAGGTTTCGACTGATTAAACCGGTCATATAACGAGTTTTATAACCTTATTGTATACTAACAGGTGTCCCAGACGTTCTTCTCGTTAAAATGGTATTGTTATTAACATATAAACTATATGTTCCTTCTGAATTAATTTTACCCTGTTGCTACGTTACCCTATTTACCGCTTTTAAGTCGCGTCTGTAAAATTTTATCATTATTGCTTAGCCTCTATGGAAAAGCGTAGTGCTATGTAATATAATATTCAGAAGAGTCTGGTAAAAATCTTTTCTGCCGTTTCGGAGATTAACACAGACCAACAACAGGCCGTTCAATGTTATTTATGTGGGTCATTCTAAGTTAACATTTTGGCTGCTAGACCGTAATCACATGTTTCTTTCAGGACGCCACGAAAAATTTTTTTTGGGCAACAAATCTTCTAGGTCATTAGTGACATTGTCGAGTAGGTAATAATGTTACATATTACAAGTGTGTTGTGATAATTTCGATGTTCTGACAAGGTGGTGGCACCGTTGTTAGAAATGTCCAGGGACTTTTTGTGACATCTCAGAATCCATAGTTCGTAGTATTATTTTCAACCTACTTGTGTACATTAATCGAAATATATTACGTAAAATGCCACCGATATTACAAAACATAGTCAAATAACATATGATTATGAATAAAATATAAAAGCCACTACATGATAAACTAAGATCCCGCGAAAAAAAACCGGACGACTGTTCACAAAAGGAAAAACACATTTAGCACTCCGATCACAAATGATCACCGTGACGTCCCAAG
The DNA here is from genome assembly GCA_036509395.1 of Antheraea yamamai. Lineage (NCBI taxonomy): Eukaryota > Metazoa > Arthropoda > Insecta > Lepidoptera > Saturniidae > Antheraea > Antheraea yamamai. Next base: position 4,920,839 of record AP028426.1, read on the forward strand.
AGAAACCGTCGCTGGTCATATATGACCAACATAGCTGTCAAAGTATTAACTGGTCACCTTGCAGATACATATAAATTAATTGTTGCGGTTCACCTGATGGTAAGTGATCACGGTCTTTCTTTTTTCGGACTGGCTACACTCAAAATCAAATCAAAATATACTTCATTCAATTTAGGCCCTGAGAAGGCGCTTATGCACGTCAAAGCTACCACCGGTTCAGAAAACAACCCAATCATTGAGAAGAACCGGCAAGAGTTTCGATCTGGTTTATCTCTTCATGTTATATATTTTTACAAAACATAACATTGACAGCTTCACCGGGCTACTAAGGCGAGCGCTTAGGACAATTCGCCGCTAGGCAACAGGCTCAAGGGTGCCAAAGAGGCCGAACCTCGTATTGGGCTGTTGCCTTGGATGCAATCAAAGACGAGGGTGATTAACGTGAGATCGAACTTCGCCGGTAGTAATAGTTATAATAGTAGTAATACGGCTGTAATACCGTAGTTCGGTAACGCTGTTACGACCTTGCTAGGACAATAGCGTAGTCAGTTCGAAAAAAAAAAAGGCTGTAATAGCAGCCTGCAAGCCATTAAGGATACTAGGTACGAATAACTAAAACAGAATGAATGTGAAGGTTTTATCACCAACTGTGTATGTATGACGTCGACCTACTCTGGTATAGACCCTTAACATCCCGCTTGGTTACTGAATCTATATATGTAAATATAAATTAATTGGCGAATGTATTGAAGCGCATTACTTCAGAATGGCTGTACCAATTTAGCCAATGATTGCTAAGTTAACCAACTTCAAAAACCAGTTCTCTTTTTGTCTCATGTTTATTGCCACAGGACTTCGTCATTTATAAATCGATTTTGTAAATATTTTTTTTTGTAAAGATAATATTTTCAATTTATTTAGTATTGGACTTTGAATTTGGTAGGAACTCCTTGAATTTGAACAGGACTTCTAGTGATTGAGATATAGGTAGGTTTATGACAATCCAAGACCAGTTACCTAAAGGACATTCTGGTGTATTTTTTTAGAGTACAATTCTTTTGAGATTTTATTAATTTTGAATGTAACTATATCACTGTGTTTGTAATTGTCAAGGCAAGGGTTGTTTGAAAAAAGACGTTTGAAAAATTGTATGGAAAAGTGTAAAAATTTGGTTTAAAAACCATATAAAAGTGTGACTGAGTGAGAGCGACAAAAGACAGTAGAGAGAGCTCAAAAGTATTGACAGAATTGCCAGATTTATTCAGTCCAGTTCTTCAGTCGCCATATTATTTAATTACACGGTCGTACTGTATTTGATCGCCATCTTCTTCGTTCACACCCCCGTACGAAGCAGGGGTGGATAGTTAGAATATTATATACAATCAATATAGCGTGCTGCTATGGCGTATGCCACATTTGATCTCCATTGGTAGCCATATAGTTCGACAAAATTGCCGTGTCTTACCCCTCAGCAAGTTATTTAATTCAATCTCTATCGATCTTATTAGTATATAGATTTTTTGTTTCATGTATAATTTATGCAAATGTTGTTGTTATTGTATATTAATGTGGAATACTTACATGACCATAGCCGAGTTTTTCATTATTCTGCCGCATGGTCCAAACTGTTGTATCGGCGACGGAGCGTTCAGCGACCTGGTCCTTCTGTAATTTAAAGACAACACATACTTGTAATTTACATACATTTAATTTATAAACATAAATCATTTATATATATGTATGTATGCTAATTTACTCGATTTATTCGTACAGCAACACCGACAAATCGACAAGGAATTAATTAGATTATGTAGAAAATTCTGGAACGATCCATAGATTTATGTTCGTATGAATTGTGATTTATATGTACTAGTGGTCTCCTAGTGATCGAAATTCGACCATAATTCATTTTTACATTCAATAAGAACAAAGAGAATAATAATTATTTCAGTGGTTTCATAAATTGACTAAAGATAAATTATTCATCAATTAATTATTAATGTATATTATGAATTTATTTAATTTATTTATTTTATATGAATTTACATATTATATAATGTCTTATATTATTATAAAATTAACCTACAATTTGACCAGTTAATTTCAAAGGGCATGTATGGTATGGAACGTGCGTCATGTTAAAAAAATAGAATGTAGAATGAAGAAAGGTAATTGGAACGTAAGAGTAAAACGAAGGATGGCGAAACGTCTTTTTCATTTACATGTGTGTAGTATATGTTGTGTGTCATTCAAGCAGTAGTGTGAGTAATGTATATTTTAATTCATTTAATGTGTTTTTAATACATTTTATATATAAAAAATAGCTTTATGCGTCTGTCCTCCATATAAACTTTGACTATGTCAAATTTCACATTCATCCGTTCGCGCAATTCGCTTAAAAAGGGGTACAAAGTTTTCGCTTCACGTAGATATTAATATACAGATATGTATATTGTATATCATGAAAATACAGTTCATTTGAGGCTCAATCACATCAAAACTATTGAACTTATTGAAATACGATTATAATCACTCGATGAGGAATTTTTCATAGGTGGTTCTAGGCTACTTATGTTTTGGATTCAATTGACCCTTTACCATTTTTTTAATGTTCAACGAAGCTGGCAGGAATTGGCTGGTTTTATACAAAACGAAATGGCCAGAACTGTAGGCGTTCATATAGGAATCAATTTAATCCAAAAAATATGTAATTTTTTGGCTTCAATTGACCCTTTACCATTTTTTTAATGTTCAACGAAGCTGGCAGGAATTGGCTGGTTTTATACAAAACGAAATGGCCAGAACTGTAGGCGTTCATATAGGAATCAATTTATTCACGTCTCTGCTAAATATAAACGCGGTAAAATTAAAATTGGAGGCATAGAAAATGAGATAACGTAAATCTATCTTCTATACATATAATAAGAATATAAATCTAACGTTTCTGTACTTTTTCGATTTTCGTAACAAAAATATTGCAGGTGTCTTAGGAATAAGTAATAACATACATTTTAACCATTTTTAGAAATGCCTGTCTGTATGTCTGTTTGTATGAACACGCATCACTGCTAAAGTACTGGGTTCAAAATAAATAAAGCATAAAGAATATCTTCGAGAGTAACTTAATTTTTGCTTCATTAAAATCGGTCCACTCTATCATAAGTTATAATCATAAGTCATTTGAATGACGGCTCGAGTTAACGAGAGAAGAGTAGTAATCTTTAACTAATTTGGTTGTAGGCTATAAGATATACACCATAACGCTACGACCAATAGGAGCGGAGCAACAATGAAGAATGTTTCAAAATCGGGGTGTTTTTCCTTTTGACAGCATCCGCTGCGTGTTAGCGTTAACCCAAAGTAACTATTACGAGTAAAATAGTTCGATATACACATCATTATATTTAAGTTTTTGCAAATATTTTCCTTAATGACATTCTCCGTTTCATATTAAACTAATACTAATTAGCACTACTGATCCGATATCAAATCTATTTTGCGAGAAGTCTCATAATGCATATCATCGTACATCGAAGATAAGTTCGAATGTTGCATGAATAAATATTATGATAATGGTGGGAAATCTTTACCGAACAATAGATTTGTTAAGTCATGTGCTGACGTAGCATACTATATTCTAGATAAGTCCATAAAGATACCGTTGTTGTACTGTCGATGACAAGACACGCTTCTAATACTAGAAGCTTTGATCATAAATCAATAAAATAATAGGTAATATGCAAAATCCAAAACATCATGATGTCCCATAAGATGTTTAAAAGCATTACCTATCGAAAGTTTGTAACAAGAAACATTTTACTTACAGAAGTCCTAACTACTAAGTAACTCAACGATGCTTTGCGAAACATCTGTTTATATTCATATGCAGTCAAACCTATATGAGTCAGAATTAGATGATCGAGAAATCCTCATAAATAAAACTTAACTCTCTAAAACTTGTATAAAAGCAAGTCGCGTTTTGTGAATAGTTTACTGATAAAAGAATATTTCACAAAATCTAGCAACTGGAAAACATAAAAAATATATAAACAGAAACGCACAAGTCATTGAAGGATTTCTTTAATTAAATATTTATGTAGAATGTTTTCTTTTTGTAAGCATCTATGCCGAATTCTAACGAATAATACCCATACAATAAATACTGATTTAAAAGTGAGAAAAGCCACACCTGTACGAGTACCTCCATAAGGGAAAAAGAGATTGCGATTCCTTAAACTCTTGCTTCAGTAGGTTTGAGTGTATACATCGTCTCTTTAGGGGTCATTCAAGTATTACGTAAGCACGGATGGAGGAGGGGGTCCTTGATTTGCTTATTTTTGATGACATAGTGGTTGGGGGTCTGGATGGTGATTACGTCAGCAATATATATATTTACTGAATTAGAACAGATTTGAATACACTTTATAAATATTTACGTAATAATGGGGGGGGGGGGGGGGGTTAAGAACATTGCTTATTTTGCTGACCAGGGGGAGGAGGCGGCCAGAAATTACAAAAATTCTGTTTGCGTAATACTTGAATGCCTCCTTATGCATAAACCATTCATCTATGTAATCTTTATATTTTGACGTTAACGCGGAAAAAACGCACCAATTATAAGAATCCAGTTCTTATTTGGTAACAGTCTTACACTATAAAATCTTTATAAGTATAATAAAATTATACAGGTTTGCGGTTGTGCGCGCATCACGCAAAAACTACTGGATATTGATAATTTTTAGTTTTATTGCATAGACGATGGATTCTTATAAAAAAAAAAATATAATGATATCATCCATCATTATAAAGTTATTAAAATTTTAAGAAACCAAATTTTTGAAGTTATACTTCTTTTGGCGTGTTAGGGAAAAATGATGAGAGTAAATTTTTACGATGCGCGCGCACGCCGTCACGAAAAACCGACACCCTGAAGTTAGCTATAGTCAACATTTTGTTTCTTTGTATTACTTTGTGTAAAAATTTTCAATGTATTAAATACCTTTTTTCTATTGTTAGTGTCGTTTTTTCTACAAACGTAGAATAAGGCGAAAGATAATATTTTTGAAAAGATTTTTATCTTGTTACGCCAAAGAAGTATAATTTCTAACGCGTGTACATAAGTACACACACACTTTTTTTTATAAGCACACCACATTAAATATTATAATACAAAAACAACTTGAAATAATAACGAATACTAGATTCTCACAATAACAATAGAGTGATAATTAAAAAAATAAAATTACCTGTACGTATTACAAAGTATTCACTAGAGACATGTTTTTATGTAAAGTTATACGAGACACCGGGGCGGTTCAGCCATCCAGCTCGGAGTGATAGCCCGATATAATATGCATTTAAACTTAAAGCCAGTGAGTACCCTTACATGTGACTATGTACATACAGCATGTGGATGATTCAGGAGTTATTTTTATTTAAGTATAAATTTCTGATAAAATTAGTAATTTATGGGATTAAATTAGAAAATGGATGCAAGAGAGGAGAAGAGTTTACAATTGTCTTATTATTATAATTACGAGTTGTACAAGAGAATTCACTATTTCCGAACATAGAAGACATATTTGGGATTATCCAGAATTTCAACCATAACGAATAAACTCATGATAACAAATAATGTGACGCGATGACTGACTCATCGACACGCGGGAACACACAAACAAACATAGAAACAGACACAAAAGTACAGATTTCTAAATATATCATTTCTTGACACTTCCATTTTCTTTTAAATGTTGTAGGTGTCATATAAATCAAATTTAATTGCTTTCTATAATTTCCATTCCGTCTTTTATTAGACATATAATAAACGCTCTACATTGCAACCGATGATAGTTCTATTTTGGACATCGTTTCGAACAAAGGAAATTTATAAGAGAATTGTAACCACAGATTATAGAATGTAAATACTACCACAGAGTAACTGTATAAATTGTTTACTCTGTGAGAGAAGTATTATTTCATTTTTGACTTTGTACCAATATTTTTTTTTCTGAAAAGGACGTGAATTTTTATTTATATAGATATTAAGCAAGTGACGTAAATATCGACCTGGTTAAAGGGTTAACCTTTTTAAAATTAGAATCTCAAGTACGAGGATAACAGCTCGTCACACGAGGCAGTAAATTGTAAAGTAATTGTCAGATGTTGACTTTATACGTGTATGCTCGATTTGATTGAATGTATAGTTAGTTCGCCTCAGTTTACGGTATTATTGAAAATCTATAAAATCATAGTTAAAAGAAAACTTCATTGTGATTTTGCTAGAAATCATTTTCAAAATTAACTATGATAAAAGCGATATATGTAAATTAAAAAAAATACGAAAGTAGTATTCTATGTCCAAATAACATATATACAATATTATTAACATCAAAAATACTTCCCTATAAATAATATACCATTGTATTATAATATTCTGTAAATAAGTAAGTATATATTAATACTAGCTGTTCCCGCGCACATCGTCCGCGTGGAATAGTTACTTTGGACTAACGCTAACACAGCGAAAGCTCTCAAAAGGAAAAATAAACCCGATTTTGAAACATTCTTCATTGGTGCTCCGCTCCTATTGGTTTTAGCATGATGATATATACCCTATAGCCTTTCTCGATAAATGAGCTATTTAACACTGAATTTTTCTAATCGGACCAGTAGTTCCTGAGATTAGCGCGTTCAACCAAACAAACAAACCCTCCAGCTTTATAATGTTAGTATAGAGGAATGTCATTCCTTTATCATTACACAGTATAAAACAAAGTCCCCTACCGCGTCTGTCTGTCTGTCTGTTCGCGATAAACTCAAAAACTACCGAACGGATTTTCATGCTGTTTTCACCGGTGGATAGAGTGATTAATGAGGAACGTTTTAGTATATAATTTGTCAAGGATTTTTTCATAATCAGGGCGGGACAACGTCTGCCGGACCCGCTAGTATCATTATGAATATTATAATAGTAATGAAGTTAATATAAAGGAGTTTTTGGCGGCATCTTGGAATCTCATGTAGTGGATTTTATATTTTATTCATAGTCTTGTCTTATTTAGCTCTATATTGTGTAATATTGGTGGTGTTTTACGTAATATAGTTCAGTCATTGAGCAAAAGTGAAGTGAATGGGAAATTATAACGGAGCATGGATTCTGACTTGCCTCAAAAATTCCCTGGAAAGTTCTAACAACAGGGCCACCATCATGTTAATTCGTTGAATTGATCGCAGGCAAACTGTAATATCATTACCTACTCGACAATGGCAGTAATAATCTGCTAGAAGATTGATGCCAAAAAAAAAACAACTAAAACTTCAAGTGAATAAAAAACATCACGCTGTATACAAAACCGTAATGACGATACATTATGCGCGCTCAGGAGTTTTGAATTAACCTCGTCAACCTTGCTAATGAACAAAACATGGTAAGTTTCAAAGTCGATCGTGGAATTAATAACCATTAAATTGATTAAACGAAAAAGTTAGCGAGTTAATATAATAAAAAAATACTGAATGATAAAAAAAATAGTAAATTTCCATAAAGTATTTTAACATTTTCAAAAGAAAGCTAACGATTATCAGAGCACGACGCTAGTGAAAGGAAGAAAGGATGATGACGAAGTCAAATAAATACGAGATGATATTAATTCTCTATGAATATTTGTTCTAAATTTGTTACGAAATTCGCTTAGTAGAGCTCCTAACTTTAAATACCTTTATAGTCATTGCTATAGACTTATAAATAATAGAGAAACAAACGGGTGATCTTGATAATTTTTAGAGCAATTTTCATTATTCGTCGTGTAGATACGATTCTGCGGTCTATAGATTAACTTTGGTGGTCAAGGTAATTTGAACCTTCAAGGAATATTGACAAAGTGATTTCAAGTAATGGTAAACACACAACCCTATAGATTTCTCAGTGTTAGTCTTGGTGTTGGTGTAGTCTAGTGTTGGTCTATTACGTCATAATATGGCATCGCATCGCGTTATAATTTAGCTCGAACCTTTGCTTGAAAATCTTAAATACGAATAAGAATTTAAAGAGACTGGGAATTAAAAAAAAAACCTCTGGTAACGAAGAAGTAAAGACTCCGAATAATTTTGATCTTTTTAAAAAAAAAAATTCGTAATCCCTCTTCAGAAACGAGTGTTTTTTTTTTTATTAAAAATATTATAAAATTCATATTGTGAATACCATTCTCGTGTGAAATCGAGTGAATCCTCTGTTGCGCTTTCATAAATATGGACCTTAAAAATCTTTTCCCAGTCACAAATTATAAGCAGGCAATAATGGCAGGAATGTACTTTATATATTGTTTTGCATACAAAGCGTACAATAATTGTAAAATAATTAAAATAGCTGAAAAATCCTGTTTATTTCCTGTAATGAATCTTAAGGTTTTGTCTAATTGTATTATATTATCTACACCTCTCCTGCAATAATAAGTCAATGAAAGATATTTTACGAAAAGAATAAATTGAAAGTACAATGTAAATAAACTAATTTTTTTTTAAGATTTTTTATCTCTGTACTTTTATTCAGTAACTACACTTTAACATTTAATAACTCATACTGAATATAATTATAAGCGAATTGGCAATGGATTTTTCCACACATTTAACTAGCGGGCCTGGCAGGCGTTTTCCCGCCCTGTTCATAAAAAAAAATCCTTAATAAATTATATATCAACTAGCGGGCCCCGCAGACGTTGTCCCGCCCTGATTACAAATAAATGATTGACAAATTATATACTAAAACATTCCTCATCAATCACTCTATCCACTGGTGAAAACCGCATGAAAATCCGTTCAGTAGTTTTTGAGTTTATCGCGAACAGACAGACGCGGTAGGGGACTTGTTTTATACTATGTAATGATAATTAGTTGTTCCATAAAACAATATACAACATGCAATATATGTATTTAATTATGTGTTAAAAGCATTCAGTTTTATATGAAGAATAGTAACATATTTTTCCTTGTCCCATAGATCCTAGCCCAGTCCCGACTTTATTTTTTTTACATTTACATTTATTTATCATTTACATCATCAAATTTACATTTATTACAAATATTTTTAACATAAAAATAATCAAACACGATATGTGAATGCAATATATCGTAAAAATTAAGTTATTTCAAAAATACTATTTATAACTCAGGTACTTTTGTTATGTAATTTATTTGTATTAGCGATAACTGACTCGTTTTTTTTATCAACATACCTTCTATCGAAGTATTCTTCGCGAGCCCTCACTAGTTCCGTTTTACCAGATTCGTGAGAATATTGCCTCTTCAACATACTTTTATATAAAGCCATTACAGATATTTATGTTTTACAACATAACTCCCAGCACTAGAATTTTAATCGCTTCGTACGCCACAAAGTGCATATTCGGTTGTTGTATTATTGTCCATTTTACTGTACATAAAGTTTGAGTGTTGATCAAACGATTCTACTATAAATTTTCGAACGCAATCCAACTTTATCAAAAGTAGAGACGCGTACACGGTCGCGCGTTGACTGGCGCTTTACGAGCACGCAAGGAAGAAGTCTTCTCGAGTGACAGTTCTAACCTTGCACGGCACACTAGGCGATAATCACGATTGTCGACAACGACCGGTAAACCTGATGTTATCAAACCGTACGTTGTTTGGATCGAGTATTGTTTTGAAATTCGCGTTCGGAGTTGAACAAACGATGCGACGGTACGCGTTCGGCACGCAGCTTGAACGTGTTAAATCCACGATGTTTTTGTAAAGCAAGTCTTCGCATCTTTCGAACCATAATGATTATTATTTTGTATAGATACGAGAAAGTCTGAATCAGCGTTGTAATTCTTGTCGCCGCGTAACGACACTGACCGATATATTTTATGGCAACTTGACCGAATTCAAAAACCGACAGACCTTGTACAATACAGCTTTAAAATTGTCCTACGTGTATTTTATAGACAATTTTCCTGTATTGTATGTTTATTTAGCGACTTTTAAAACGTGTAATTTTTTACAAAACATTTATTGGATTAAATGTAAGTGAGAAAATTGTTTAGCACGCATATTTTAAATAATCTGGATATAAAAACCTAGTATCTAGGAAAAGAAAATTATGTAATACTAAAGCAGTGATTATCAAACTTATTTCTTTTACCGCCCCCTTTGAATCTCAATTATTTTTCAGCGCCCCCATTTTTTATACACCCCTAAAACTTAAAAACCACAATTTTATGACTTTAATTAATTTAGTTATATTAGTCGGTTCTGATGTTTAAATTTACATTCTAAACTAGAAATTTTTACCAGTGAGAGCAAATAAAACCCAACTTTATAATATTAATAATATATTTTAATCAAATTAAAAGAAACAATATAAATATGTAATCAGATTTCGTTTTTATGCTAATCTAATGAGATGGATGAATTTGATGATATTTAATAAGTTTGATGAGATCAGGTTCGATTATACTCAAAAACAGTCGTAAGTAGCCGCGTTTGGTAACTTGCAAATGATTTCTCTTTTTAGTAAGCAGCGTTGTCACAGCGCTAAATCCACGTTCACACAAATATAACGATGGGATTGCTATCAAAAATCGTTCAACGATAGACCACAATCCAGGGTACAACTGCGGAATTGACTTTTGTAGCCAAAATTGTTGGTAACCATTTTTGTATTTGATTTTTATTTCCTCGTTCGTTGTCAGTTCTATAAGTTCTTCTTCCAACTGGGGTGATATTGCTATGTTGACATTTGAAAAAGGACCTCACACCCAGTCTGGTATTTCCAATTTCAAAATGTCCTGGAATCTTTCAATGAAATCACTGTGAAGATTTTTCAAATGTTGGCAATGACGAGCAAGTCGTCGTTGTTGCAGGATACTGATAATTTGGGCAAATTATGGAACTCACGTCTGCCGATAATCTTTTTGTGTAAGAGCAGCTTGGCTACGAAAGCAGCGACGACATTTTTTGTTTTTAATTAAGTTCAAGTCATCACTTTGAAGTTGGAGATTCATATCATTAAGCAATGTATAAAGGTCTGTCAGGTATGCGATATCATTCTTTGATGTGATGAGGTTTTCGTGCAATTCTGTGCCTTTGTTTTCCAAGAACTCTATGACAGAGTCAAACAGATTGTAAAAACAATCAGACAATTTCCTTTTGATAGCCAACGCACTTCTGTGTGAAAGATCAATCTGTTGAAATCTTCATCATTATTAACACAAAGCTGATTAAATAATCTGTCATTTAAAGAGTTGTTTCGGATTTTATTGACTGTTCTGATGACATATTGCAATGATTGAAATAGTCGTTCACTTAAATTTCTAGCAACTAAATGCTGTCGATGTATAACTCACTGTACAGCAAGCAAATCAGGAATTTTGTTTTTTAAGTACAATATGAAGCCTTTTTGACACCCCATCATAGCTGGAGCACCATCTGTAGCAGCTGATATAATATTCTTCAACGGAATTCCTTTTTCATCACAAAACTTTTCCAGTGTTTTAAATACGGTTTCTCCTTTCGTGTCTGTCTCTAAATTTCTAGCAAATAAAAGTTCTTGACATATTTTTTCATCTTAAATAAATCTCACGTAAGACAACAACAATGCTTCATTAGTTGGTAAAGTGGACTCATCCAACTGAATTGGAAATTTACTAGTCTTCACATGATTGCACAATGACTCTTCAATGTTTTCAGCCATTTCATCAATTCGTCTTTGGACAGAACTATTGCTCAAAGGAATTTTTCTAATTATATCTGCCGCCAGTTTATGGAGCACAGTAGTTATAACTTCTTTTATCGCCGGCAAAATTAACGTTTCTCCGATGGTGTGTGGTTTACCTGTTTGAGCAATTAACAGAGAGATTTTGGATGAAGCTCGAAGTCCGTCATCGTCTTGCTTAGCAGCCATCGAAAAAAGTTTCGATACACTTGGCTGAGCATTATGCTTCTTTTCCAGATCTTGAAAATAGGCTACATTTTTGTCCTTCTTATCCGGATGCATTTTATTCAAATGCCCTTGAAGTCTAGAAGGCTTCATCGCTTTGTTTGAAAATGTTTTTGAACAAAGAAGGCACAAAGGCAAAGATGGGTTTGTCGAATTTTCTATGAATCCATATGTAATATATTCTACACTGTATTGCCGTTTCTTCTTTTTTCCTTCCGACATGGCTTTGTTTTCAAAAATATGTAAATAAAGTGTTGAACTTAAACACTTGTTTAAAGATAGCGCGCGAAACCACAAATGTAAATATAAGAAAAATTACGAGCTTTTATATGGGATTTAAATACAGCAAGTAACGACAGGAATAAGACAAACACGCACAAACTAGTTTATCTTTTTCGACGCTCAATCGATCCGCAGAAACTTGTTACAACTTGATTGCGTACGGTGTGCGGGCTATCCTACGAAATCTATGTTAAGTATTTCAAGTTTTTATAACATCATACAGGGTAGAAATATAAACTAATTATTCGTTTTTAATTTTTAAAATTTTAGTGAAATTTAAAATACTATATAAAGTAAATGAAATTACAAATTATACATCGCTCCCCTAACCCACATCAACGCCCCCCATTTTTTCTGGACCCCTTAACGCCCTCCTCTAGGTTTCAAACGCCTCCAAGGGGGCGTTATCGCCCACTTTGAGAAAGACTGTACTAAAGTTATCTTCTACTTATTTAAATAGTTCCATCTAATCAACTTTTATCAATAAACTTCTGACTGAGATCTTTCCTACTTTATGGCACTTTTTACGATATACGTTGCTGTTATCGAGTTATGTTTGTAACAAAGGCTATATGTTATTGGACATTATTTTAATAGAGGTTAGCAAGTACAAAAAATTTTAAGTAGTGCAGTACGGACCCCATAACTAATTAAAGCGATAGGAAAACACTGAGAGTGCATTAGTACACTTGGCTTTTACATAGCTATGCTCATAGAATTTGCCATTTTCAAACCAATATTCAGCCATTTCTGCTATCGTCTTGCTTTTGTGAGAATGGTAATAATCGGGCCGATACAATATATTTCTTCAATAAACAACGAAAGATTAGACTATATTTGATTAAGTTTGTAAAGGACATCTACACAAATAAATAAAATTGAAGTGTTTGTTTGTAATGTCAATATAAAATCTTGTTATTAAATGGATATGATGGTATACGTATAATACAGTGTTTATAACAAAAACCAATTTTTAAAATGTTTATATTGCTGCCTGTCTGTTCGCGGGCTAATCTCTGAATCTCGGTTCGATCTATTTTGACGAGTTTTTCCTTGATAGATAGCTGATGTTATAAGGAGTAATCCAGTCTAAAAATGGCTTTACGCTACTGCTATTTAGGTAATATGCAGATATGTGAATGCCGCCACTATTTGTACTGGAGATCCCCATTAAACAAAATATGAGGAAATTATTGATGGGAAGTTGTGAGGGATACAGGTGCGCACATTTGAGGTAAAGATCCGCCGTTATGACTCACATGCAACACTTGCCAATCCAATCACTCTGAATATCTACACTAATACTAATTACTAATAAACTATACTAATATTATAAAGAGGTAAAGTTTGCGAGTTTGTGACGTTGTAGGAGGTAATCTCAGGAACTATTCTTCCGATTTGAAACATTCTTTCAGTGTTATATAGCTCATTTATCGAGGAAGGTTATAGGCTATATATCATCACGCTAAGGCGAATAGGAGCAGAGCAACAATGAAGAATGTTTCAAATCGGTTTTTTTTTTCTCTTGAGAGCTTCCGCTGCGTCTTAGCGTTAGCCCAAAGTAACTCCACGCGGACGAAGTCGCGGGTAGAGGCTAGTAATATATAAATATGTATTATATAGTATGTATAGCATCAAGGAAAGTTAAGGACATGTGTAATATTCGAATCCTATAATAATATTTTAACTTTGGCTTGTATTAAAATCTTTACTGTATATTACGTGCAAACCCAATTTTAAAGCTATATTCAGAGCAGCTAAAAAGATTGGTGAGGACTGTACGTACGTCTTCTGTCATGTATTATTGGCATACCCAGTGCTACGTTAGACTTAGGTTGTAATATGTTCATAGCGTAGGTGTGGGAAGAAACGGATACCGATAGAACCTTATGAAAATTGTAGATCGTATTTTACTTTGATCTAGTGTTAGTTAATATATTATAGACAAACTTTATTCATTATATTTTTATAAACAATAAATCTACTATAATTATAACGTATTAAAAACTACAGAATAAGTACATTGATTTTATATAAAAATCGGCATAAATGACATACTGTGATTGGTCGAATATAACCACGTGTCATTTTCGTAAACGATAACTACCTACATTATAATATATTTCATTAGTTCAAATACTTGGTTTTAAATACTCGAGTCGTAGATTTTAGCAATTATTACGAAATACTATTTTTGCTATAGAAATGATTGGTCATTATATGTCATTAAATAACGACAAAAACGAGAAATCTCATTTATTCAGTACAGTGCGTTTCCTAGGTGGTAATAATTATAGCAACATTTATCGCGCGGAATAAAAGTAGCATTACGCACTTAGCGAGTTAATTAAAAATCGCAATAATTGTCATGCCTACTTTGATCACGAATAGTTGTTTTACCAAAGCATGCGGGTCATAACCAAGCTAATAAGAGGGCATTTTCATATCCAATAATTATAAACCCAATGCCAAAACGTTTACAAGCCCGCAGTACACGCTAACACGGTGTTAGATGTCAACATGACAGCATTGACCGACATATGCCTATGTACCGTTACAACGACACCGTTTCATCACCACAGACCAGTCATCAAGAACGACATGTCAGCAACATTACTAATCTGATTAAAAAAATTACAATATCGAAGTCATCATCTTCTCACCCTTATCCCATCTAACTGGAGTCAGCAAAACATGTTTTACTCTTTCACTCTCATATATTATCTGCCAATACATATAATTCTTCACATAATTCATCTATCTACCTTCTTCGGTCTTCTTCTAATCTTATACCTGGTTATCTATTTGTTGTGGGAGATAGCAGCTGAGGTAGACACCAGCCGTGTTATTACAAAAAAGTTAAATACGCATTGAACTCTTACTTAAAAAATGATTGATCACAAGAGTGTCTTACCCTTGTTTAAGGTGGACATTATTTTAATTTAAATATTGTCTAACACTTGTCTAAGTTGACAATTCTTATTCTATTGTTGTAATTAACTGTATCTCTATTTGCCAGCAAAAGAAGTTTCATAGTAAATCATGAATTTTGTTGATATAATTAATTTGGAAGAAGTAAACAAAATAAACAATTTTAGACATTCACAAATAAATCATAGCTACTACTATTTGACACTATTGACATCTGACAGTGTATTTAATCTGTCATTATACTGTTGTTCCTTAACTTACGCACTTTCTTGTAATATATAATAAACTAGCGGGCCCGGCAGACGTTGTCCCGTCCTGATTATGAAAAAATCCTTGACAAATTATATACTAAAACGTTCCTCATCAATCACTCTATCCACCGGTGAAAACCGCATGAAAATCCGTTGGGTAGTTTTTGAGTTTATCGCGAACAGACAGACAGACAGACGCGGTAGGGGACTTTGTTTTATACTATGTAATGATGTTATAAATTGCTTATTTTATTTATTTTATAATCATTTTCTTTTAACTAAAATACCACAATAATGATAACCAAATTAACGTATCATAAATAAATTTCCTTAATGAAGATCTGATCAAAAATATTATTCGTAAATTGAATGTGCAATTTGCAAAATATCTGTACGTAATGGAACGTGTTTGAATGATGAATTATGGTGCATAAGTGCGAACATATTTTATGAATGGCCCGTTAACTATTACTCCTCAATTTGTCTGTCACTGGTGCTATATTAATACTTCCTGTAATATATTCAATAGGTTGAGTTTAATAAATGTAAATGATTAATTTTCATAGAATCAGGAAACGCATACCAAAATTTTATTGCAAAATTAATTGGATTTTTGAAATTTAAGAGATTGTATTGAATCTAAATAGATTGCCAATAAAATTGGTCTGGTTTTGTATAAACGATTTCAAACGAATCTACTGCGATTATTTAATGTGTTTTAATAATAGTGACATAATATGTACTGTTACCTGAGACACAGCATTATCTAATTTTTGTGGTAGAAGTCATCTATACTACTATCTATAATATACTTTTATACTAATATTATAAAGATGAAGATTTTGTTTGCTTGAACGCGCAAATCTCAAAAACTACTGATCCGATTTGAAAAATTTATTGCAGTGGTAGACAGCTCATTTATGGAGGAAGGCTATATCATCACGCAAAAATCAATAGGAGCGGAGCACCAATGAAGAATGTTTCAAAATCGTGATTTTTTCCTTTTGAGAGCTTCCGCTGCGTGATAACGTTAGCGCAAAGTAACTATTCACCGCGGACGAAGTCGCGGGCAGAAGGTAGTCGTAAAAAGCAATAACTTTCAACTTGGTATAAAATAGATATCTAGATTATATGATTGAAATATGTGATTTTGTGTTGTGGTTGGTGGTTGCGCCGCTATATATATATTTTAAATTCCCGCATTATTGTGATCAGATCGCGACACTTTCCATCCCGCTTAATGACCCTTCCTGTTGCACATGCTTACGTTCATTAGCGCGTCAAACACGCAATAGACGTTTCCGCGCCGCGTACAAGAACAGTTTGAAGTATGAATTTTCGCCTGGTCGAGTGATTAGGAATAAACGCATCGCTCCGCATATAGTGCGTGCCGACATACTTTATAATCAATAATTATTGTGTGAGACTTTTTGAAACTAGACTTTAGTGTCCGTCAGTGTTGTGACGGGGAAAAAACAGTGGAGGGCATCGAGAACAACACCTAGCCGGCTAGCCACGTGGAAACTGCAACGCCACGAGGTATGTGCCAAGTTTCCTTCCTAGTCTTGTCTCCCTCGTCGTATCTGATCGCAATATAGTTGAGTATCAAATATAGCACCCCCCGCAAATACAGTCCACTTAAATAACATAGAACACCCCCTTTAATGGCGTCGAGAACGCAACGGCGCCACCAGTTGGTATAGTATCTTTATATATAAATTTCTTCTGTACGAGTGTATGTCACTGACTCCTCTTAAACGGCTGAACCGATTTTGATGAAATTTTTATGCGTGTTCGAGACGATCCGAGAATGGTTTAGATTCAATTGGATCATTGGACAATTGGATCCGGTAGGTGGCGCTGCGGTTGAATTTTAGATTTTTTTTATTATCAAGGCAGGACAACGTCCGCCCGGCCCGCTAGTTTTTTTATAAATTTTTAAATATTTTAAATACTATTATTTTAACTACAAGCACCAGCATTTGAAATATCCGAAAGTACATAATCCGATTATGTATGTAGTTATAAAATTATTATGAATATGTTATACAACAATCTAACAGCTTTTTGCGTGTAATCATTTTACCTTGAAACAGCAGTTAGTTCTCTTGCAAAAAAAACGATATTGTCGCAAACCTTGAACGAGACAATTAAATGCTTATTATAAGCATTCTGCGACTTAATCTCCATCGAATTGAAACCGTTTTACCAAAAAACAGTAACAGTAACGTACTTGAACTCTTATTTGGTATTACTTTTAGATAATATAAAGAATGCTTCACTGACTTGGAACGGTTGTTATCAAAAAAATAAAAACACTAAAAGGTAATGGACTTGAACTCTGATTTATATATACTATCTATACTGATATTATATAGCTCAAGAGACTGTCTGATATTTTTTAATTGTCACGTTAACCTCTGGAAGTATCAGTCCGATTTCATAAAATATTTTTGCATTTTAAAGTTTCCTCGCGTTAACTCTGATATGATCTATCCCTCGGGATGAAAAATAACCTATGACCATTGTTAAGCCTCTGACAACGTGTATATACAATTTAATGATGATTATTTGAATAGGTACAGAGTGAAAGCGTTATAAACGAACATTCGCATTTATTAGGATTTATTGACGAAGTTCTACCTAATATTACAGACTCTACTACCCTTACAAGTTGATCAATTCTTAAGAAACTACATACTTAAGAAAGTATAAGTCAAAATATACTCAATTAAGAATAAATGTTAGTGCAAGCGAGCCGTCTGGCTCGGTATCGCATATCGAGGGCGGGACAATTGATTACCGACAAGAGCCGAACTGCGAATGCCTATGTCAGCGGGTACTATAGTTTAAGTTACAATGCAACGTCGTTCTTCAGAAATAATATATTTAAACTTAGCTGTTTGCGTCTACAGTAATTGAAAATGAAATGCCATGGACAATTTAAACAGTTCGAATACTTCAAACTATTTAAATGATTCAAACTGCTCGAACGATTTGACAAAAAACGGATTTTGATACGGTTTTCATTATCGTCTACAGAATTTCTTCCGGGAAGTTTATATCGACTATACTAATATTATAAAGCTGGTGGGTTTGTCTGCTTGGTTGAACGCGCTAATCTCAGGAACTACAGGTCCGATTATAAAAATTCTTTCATTGTTAGATAGCTCATTTATCGAGGAAGTCTATAGGCTATACCATCACGCTAAGACCAATAGGAACGAAGCACCAATGAAGAATGTTTCAAAATCGTTTTTTTCCCTTTTGAGAGCTTTCGCTTCATGTTCCTATTCTTATTATAGAAAAAGGGGCTATGCGGGCCTTAGCCCTGTATTACTGCGACCAGTATTCATCTATTGTAATCGCCTCATATTACTAAAGCTCCCTGCCTAGTCCTATAGCACGCTGCGTGTTAGTGTTAGCCCAAAGTAACTATTCCACGCGGACGAAGTCGCGGGAACAGCTAGTGTATAATAATACATGTATGTGATATTTATATAAGACAGAGAAAAGTATATGTATCCTAATGATGTAAGAAGTCGTCGCGCGCTTATATTGATAACGCTGGCTAACCTTCATAATGCCTATAGAAAAATCTGCGATAACATATATTTCTCTTATATGTAACAGATTTTACGCGCACGTATTTAAATCAATATATTATAAATCCTCATGTAATTAAGTATATTACTTGTACATTATTATTTGTATATACCTTGAATGTATATCAAAATTTTCCTTTAAAGCATATCATTTCAATTAATTTCTTATAATGTGTTTCAGATTCAAAATTACACGCAATCATTGATATACAAAAACCCAAGATGCACACTTAACATCTCACAGCCGGCACACAAAAATGACTGCATTATTTTGGATTATGCAGTCATTTCAAATAGTCTCACGTCGCTTGCGTCCTTGTAAAAACAACTTTAAATCGTTCAGATAAGATTGAATTTGCAAAATCATAAGTTTGTGGCATAACTATAATCACTTATGTACTTTTAGAACTAGTTGCTAAAATAAATCTAAAGTGTTTTTACTGTTTTGATTTTTGTGAAAAAAAAACCGTTGCAGGTGTATTGAACTAAGTAATAAAATACATTTCAATCATATTTAGAAATGTCAATCGGTCTGTTTGTTTGAACACGCATCACGACTAAAGTACTGCGTTCACGATAAAACCCCGATAAAATCATAAAGCATACCCTCGAGTAAGATTTAGTCTTGGTTTCATTAAAATCGGTTCTCTCTAACAAAGGTCACTGTAATGTTAATGACGACGCAACTTAAGTACGAGAGAGAAGTAGATAAGTAAATGGTTTAATACAATCAGCTGATTTTATTAGTGAATGCTTTTTTATATTAGGTTCCATGCGGACGGAGTCGCGGGCTCAGCTAGTAATTAATAATCATTATATTTATATGGTTCGAAGAATAGTTAAAATTGTTCGAATACTACAATTGAATACTATTATTCGATTAGATTCGAACATTCTTTGCACATCCATACACAATTCACATAAGGGTCACTCATTATTTTAACGACATTTCGACCTTTCGCATGGAGATATTAAGTAACAATCATAACGTTGATAAGTATTCATCAAAACATAACTCTTTAGTTGAACAGTTTAATCTAATCAGTTGCATTAAATTATACACAACACATTATACACAAAGAATTCTTTATTATTACCTTTGGTCTTTGTGTAGTTCTATGAATGTATACATTCAAAAATAATCATTACATTATTACATAGTATAAAACAAAGTCCCCTACCGCGTCTGTCTGTCTGTCTGTTCGCGATAAACTCAAAAACTACTGAACGGATTTTCATGCGGTTTTCACCAGCGTATAAAGTGATTCATGAGGAAGGTTTTGGTATATAATTTGTCAAGGAGTTATTTTATAATCAGGGCGGGGCAACGTCTACCGCGCCCGCTAACAGTATATAAAACAAAGTCCCCTACCGCGTCTGTCTGTCTGTTCGCGATAAACTCAAAAACGACAGAACGGACTTTCATACGGTTTTCACCAGTAGATAAAGTGATTCATGAGGAAGGTTTAGGTATATAATTTGACATGGTTTTTTTTATTATCAGGGCGGGGCAACGTCCGCCAGGACTGCTAGTTATGTAATATTTTACAACCCGTGTGTGCTTATTGTTAACTTTGTTTCTGAGGATTTTTGTATTATTTTTTGACTTCGTTATGTACTGTAGTTAATCTTTTGTCGATGTGCCTATATGTATGTACTTAAATTGTTATAAATATAGTTATATATGTCTGCCGTTGTGCGCGCATCACTCGAAAATTACTATATATATTTCGGTAATTTTTTTTTTGTTTTACCTAATAGAGACTGGCTCTTATTTAAAGAAAAAAAAATATGATGACAGATTTGTATATAAAGTTGTCAGACTTTTAACAAAATACAATTTTTATAAACACTACGCGTTCACCGATGTGCATTTTCTTTAGGCTTGAAGTTTTTTTTTTCGAACTGACTACGCTATTGACCTAGCAAGGTCTTAACAGCTTCACCGGACTACGTTAGGCTTGAAGTGGTGCAAGCAGCGTAGTACTTAAGTATTTAACTCTGTACATAAGATAATAAATGATGCAGACAAAGTCACGGCAATCAGCTAGTCTATACTACTATTTTAAAGTTTTTTGTGTGCAGGAGGTCATCCATGAACTACAGATCCGATTCTAAAAATTCTTTCATTAATAGGACCCGTATGGCAGATTATATTTTAACATATTAAAACACAACGCAAACGAAGTCGTGAGAGGATGTTAATGATATTATAAATTGACATCATTCCGTGACGTAAAAGTGTCAGTACTTTTTTCCTAGTACAAAGAGCTGTTATGTGGAAAAACCATAGTAAATTGTATATATTAATAATGATACTCATTAATACAATTATAATGTAAGCTAAAACATATATCTGCTCTGTACAACGCTATGATATAGATATCAGTAAATTTATATTCAAACGCAACTAAAACCGTGAAGCTTTCACTCGACAGGTACTTAACATGTAAAATGACATTATACACCTGGCAACACATATTACTACCGTTAAAACTGCTTTATACGATTGAGTTGTACGCAGAAGGCGGAACAGGTGCAATAGCGGATGCTGTGCGGTGTGCTGTATTCGCACTTTCACTGTTCACATGTACGGATGGTAGATCATTCTTCGATGCTAATGCAATTTTTTATATGCATATACATAATAAATATATTAATGAAGACATAATTGTCTACCAAAATTTTATTCTCAATAAATGAGGTTTAAAGATTTATAACTCAACATTGGGTATAGGTTTTAACCAAAAAGGTTGAATCATAATCTATGTGAAAACCTTCTTGAAAGAGTTAGAACTCATACTAGTTCTGATTTTAGCAACACCAGTGTCACATTCATGACGTAATGCAGCAGTGTGTGGGTACTGCATTATATTCTGGTCTAAAGAGTGTGGTTCACAATACGGGAGATAGACAAGATGATCAGATATAGTTCTAAGCCAAAAAAAAAATCGGTAAAATAGCGGCACGCCCCGCTATGACGGCCGTTTTGACGTTTGTCCGCTCATGAAGCTTCATATAAATTAATAGCTACGTTTGAAGAACCGAATTGCTGTTCTTTATTTTCAATAGTGACTTGCAGTTAATCCTAATATTTATCAAATTTTAGGACACAAAATTAATTTAATACACTGATTTCTACATTATAACTATATAATATATGTCTACCTTACTATGTAGTATGGTCCTGCGAACAAATCTTTTCACCTTTTTCCTAGTAAAAAACAGCGCGTTCCACAGAATCCTTAATGGATTATAATTATTAGTGTACTTATTTACAAACCAACGTGGCATTTATATTTTTCAAAACTTTTATTTTTCAAAAATTTTCCGAAATTATATATTATATCCTATATATGATTATACGTATAGGTATATACGATCGCTGGCTAGCACAACTACTTCTTTAGAAAACTAGCTTCAATGCTTAATACAAAACGAAGCATTTGATAAACGTTTTGTCAAAAATAAATCTGTATTTCACGTCACTATTGTAATGTGTCAAAACAGCCATCACAGCGTGCCGCTATTATAATTGAACTGTAGTCTCTAATACGACTAGTGTTGCCATTTGTTATAATAAAATATTGTACTATTTCTGTCATATTAATAGAAAACTACATTCAGGCTGTTGGTTATAAGTCAGGTTTCTTCTACATATTAAATATAATATTATAATTAACAAGATCGCAGGCGGTCGTTGATCAAAAATTAAGGGCATTGTGAATTTGTAAGAAAATATTTTAAAATAATAATAGAATACATATAGTATAAAAGTAATTTAACAACCGAAATTTTCGTTCTGAGCATCTATATTCATAGCGGTTAAAAAGTTTGGCGAGGACTCGATCAGTTTCAACGTATAAATTAAACAGTAAAATCTATATTCCAAGCTGGTGATTAATTTAATTTATATATGAATACAAGTGGTTATAAAAGTGTAATTAAACAAAAGAGATTGTGATGAAACCAATTTAATGTTAATTCATATGGGTAATTTAGTACAATACAATAAAGACACGCTCCTTTTTCATATTATATATCACAATATACTTTGTGTTACAATTTATCTTTTTTCTCTAAATAACTCGTAAAACTTTTTTAGGTGGTAGAGCCACGCTGAAACTATTACTGGTTTCAGCATGATTGGGTCGGCTCGCCCGGGGTAGTACCACCCTCTCATAGAAACACCGACGTGAAGTAACAGTGCTTGCACTGTTGCGTTTCGTTTGGCCAGTGGAGCGCCGGAGGCCCACCTCCTTTCTCCTCTCCCCCTTCCTCCCAAACACAGGCTGGCAACGCACTTGCGACTCCCCTGGTGTTGCTAGTGTCTATGGACGACGGTGAACACTTAACATCAGGTGACCCGCCTGTTCGTTTACCTCCAATGACATTTTAAAAAAACTAATAACTCTATACAATATATAGGTATCTATATTACATTTCCATTTAAAGTGGAGCCAGTAATATCTCGGTTGTATAAAAACTTTCTAATCGAACAACACTAACGATAATATAAATTTATAAGTAAAAAAAATGAATATTATTAATACTTACCATAAATTAAAAAAAATATCGTATTTTGATGACAACGGGAAAGCTAGCATTTAGTAATCGTTTATGTAAATAATTATATTATAGTTTTATACTTGTACTTTTTACACAGGCGATAGGAAAGGATTGGATTAATTTAGCCAAGGACAAGAATTTTTGAAAGTAGATGGAGGTGGCCTTTATCTAAACAGGGGTCCATATTTCAACCAAAAAAGACTAAGCATACTAACAATATTTTATTTCTTAAAACAAATTTTCTAACTTAAAAAAAAATGTAACTTTGAAGTATGGAATAAATGGCTTTATTATTAAAAAAAAACACGGTTCACCTTTGAAATATTTCACAACAAATAGAAATACGTTTATAGTTTTAAAACAATCTGTACTAGGATCGTCATAATACGTAAAAGCGGCGACGATTATGTAAATTGAACCTTGAAATTGCGCTCTCAAAGAACACAAGTATAATAAAAACAACCAGAATATATATAACTTGAAGATACGGCAGTTGTTTTTGCAACTCACTTATTTATTCAAAACGTATATAGCGAAATCTGCATGATTTTATGGAAACCGGTTAAAAAAATGATAATTTAATTACTGACTTCTTGTTTTGCTTTAATTATATTTATGAAAGTATCGATGTTATTTTAAAAAAATGAAATTGGCTGGTAATGGAGATACCATTAGAGTAATTTATAAACGCGTTATTTTAGAACAGAATTTATGATATGATTATAAAGGTTTTTTAAAAAAATATTTATTATAGGGGACAAAGGAACAGGCGGGTCACTTGATGGTAAGTAAGATCACTGCCGTCCATAGACACTAGCAACGCCAGGGGAGTCGCAAGTGCGTTGCCGGCCTTTTATTGGAGGTGAGCCTCCGACGCTCTCATTGACTGAACGAAACGCAACAATGCAAGCGCTGTTACTTCACGTGGGTGTTTCTGCGAGAAGGTGGTAGTACCCCGGGCGAGCCGACAAATTCATGCTGAAACCAGTAATAGATTCAGCGTAGCTCTAACACCTACAGAAATTGTATCTGAATTTCAATTATTTTGTCTACATTTTCAATATCTAAATCCAAATTATATATACACATATATATAATCATTACCTAGTATAAAACAAAGCCCCCTACCGCGTCTGTCTGTCTGTCTGTTCGCGATAAACTCAAAAACTACTGAACGGATTTTCAAACGGTTTTCACCAGCCGATAAAGTGATTCATGAGGAACTTTTTGGTATATAATTTGTCAAGGTTTTTTTTTATAATCAGGCTGGGACAACGTCTGCCGGATCCGCTAGTTAAAATATAATTCCTTTGAGGCTTAACACGTAAAAAGTACTCAGTGTATAGGCATAAAGCTATGTATGACCATTCGATGTGAAATTTTTCATATATGATTCTAAGTTACTTATTACTTGAATTCAATCAACCTTTTATCATTTTTTGATGTCCAACAAATAGGGCCGGTATCAGCTAGACTGTATATATAAATAAAATTGAAGTGTCCGATGTTTGCCTCGGTTCATATCTATAACCGCTGAACCGATTATGACAAGCCTTTCACTTGCATATTAGAAATTATATTTAGGTTACTATAAATCATTACATCATTACGCTAAAAATTACAGAAGTGACTTAAAATCGATAAAAGTGTTAGTAGAGTTGTTAAGAAGTAATAACGCTTCACAGAATCAGAAGTCCTCAAGATTATTATATTTAACTCAAAGAAGATCTTTCACCGTCAGAAGATAATGTTACCAATTCAAATTACAACATTTACGCGAATTCCGAAAAAGTCACTGGTACATGCCAGGATTGGAACAGAGGTGGTAGAGCCACGCTGAAGCTTTTACTGGTTCCAGCATGAATGGGTCGGCTTGACCGGCGTAGTACCCTCTCACAGAAAACCGACGTGAAGTAACAGTGCTTGCATTGTTGCGTTTCGTTCGGTCAGTGAGAGCGCCGGATAACCCACCTCCCCTCCCTCCTTCCCCACTCCTCCTCTCCCAAACATAGGGTGGTAACGCACTTGCGACTCTTCTGGTGTTGCAAGTGTCTATATACGGTGGTGATCACTAAACATAAGGTGACCCACCTGTTCGTTTGCCTCCTTCAGCCAAACCACTCGATCACTACAAATTCTACTAAAATTTTGCTTCCAATAATTATAGTTTTTTTTTTTTATCAAGGCTATATAATATTATAATATCCAAATAAATGTTCAATATTCGCAAAACATGTACTTATTTAATCATAATTAACCAATCTGATTCACATCTGCGTGTTAAATACGTAACACGTGTACCATACGAGTGTCTTAATTAAAATCGTCTGGGTCATTTAAATTATTTCTATGGTAACTCCGATGTAAACTGACGTACGTGCGAAGGACACACCGGCCAATCAATAAAACGGCATGTTCTTGACCTGAACAATAATCAAACGAAAAATCGCCTCGACATTGTGTCCGAACTGTTGTAAGAAACGTTCGAAATAAACAGTGCGATTAGTTGATTTTCAAAGATGCTTTATAATGTTGAATCCCTTTAATACTGGTGATTCCCAAAGTGGGCTATATCCGATGCTTAATGTATAATACTCATAATCATAACAAATTATAAAACAAAGTCCTCTGCCACGTCTGTCTGTCTGTCTGTTCGCGATAAACTAAAAAACTAATGAACGGATTTTCATGCGGTATTCACCACTAGGTAAAGTGATTCATGAGGAAGGTATATAATTTGTCAAGGTTTTTTTTATTATCAGGGTGAGACATGGTCCGCCGACCCCGTTAGTTAAAATAATAATAATAACAAGGGTTAAGTATAATAATAATAGTCAAGTGAATCAATAACAATAGTTAAGTGCTTAATAGTAAGTCTTGCTCACTGTATCAACGAAAATAAAAACTGCGGGTCCATGATACACAAATAGGTGTCAAGAATAGTGGACCTCGTTTAAAAAAATAATGAGATTAATTGTAGCTTTCCATCCATGGAACATTACATTTTCACATACCAAAATAATAACTCCTTATGATGATAGAGTGTAAATCTTTTCAAAATATATTTAAAAGTTGAAGAATAACAAAAAACCGATATCAGGTAAGGTGTCTACACATTACCAAAAAATCATAACAAGTTTTCTACAAGACAAAACAGTTTGAGGATTTCTGCTTTAATACGTTAGCTACTATGTATTTATTGTTTACAGAAATGTAAGGTTCAAATTATTAACCAAAGGTAGAGATTAGGAAAATAATAATGTAATGTATTATTCCTATGAAACGAATAAAAAACTATTTCTTTTTCATTGTTATTCTGTTGTTCATTAGCTTCATCCGTTATAGTGTAAACTCTTTAGAACGTTATAACGAAATACTTTCTATAACGTAGAAATTAGTTTCATTTGGTTGGTTTACCACAAAACCATTTATATGTTCCTCCTTATAACGAAACTTTTTACAACGAAAAAAAAATGTTCGATCCGTTGAAATTCGTTATAAAGAGTTACATTGTATTTTCATTGAAACTGACAATTGTAGGTCGGTGTTACCGTAACATGTGAATAAGCAAACAAGCATATGCAAAAACAGGAGTGAAAAAGAAAACACTTTACATTGCTCATATTCAAAGTCACGACGGGAATAAATACTCATTTTATTATCTTGCATTTCTCACTCGTTGCAATACGATGCAAAACAATAGATTAACCAATATTAGAATAATTGACAGAATAATTGACAACTGTTTAAAACAGCGATTGTTATTAAATAATAGCAGAGTATTTGTTGATATATTCTTGTTACTAATATTTATAACATATAACATTGTTTTTGTTGTGTAACAATTACATTTTACTGCCCAATACATCGGGAAAACCATATACATTTATGACGCACGCGCTAAAATAATTACAGCGACCTTAAAAGAAGTCGTTTTCAATTGTCTATTCATCGCTGCTTGACAATAACTCTATTCCGTGGATGGAATGGCGGACATAAATTATAAGCTGCCATGCGTAATTGCATACTTGTGCAATGTGCGTTTATTATGCTTGATTCCCATATCGGCTAGTAACTGAGTTCATTCTTATAATTCAACTAGAGACTTGTCGAAAAAGTTTATTGTGAAGAATGTAAATTAATTTATTGAATTACCTTGACCAAGAGATTATTTATTTTTGGTTTCGACGTGCTAATCTCTAGAATTACTCGTTAAATTTAATACTTGCATTTCATACTCCAATTAGAGAGAAAGTTTATAAGCTATGTAACATTACCTAACGACCTTTAGGAGTGGAGCAATTTCGATACAAAATGTAAGAGAATACTCGAAATTAGAACTAAGTTATATTTTGTTGAAGAAGGCGTTACTTTGCGGAAATCCATCATTAAATAATATAGTGGATGTTACTTTGCACTTCCGTCTGGAATACTTTGGCCGCTACCATGTCGTAATGCAACAAAAAACGTTTGATTTTATTTGTCCGAGTGTACCTGAAAAAGTTACAATAAGACGTGGTAGCAGGCAATCTATTCCAGACGGAAGTGCAAAGCAACGTCCACTATAATATTTAACCAAGTTATAATATATGGAGGTATTAGCTGAAGTACGTGCAACATAAAATAAACTGGAGTTGAAAAATAAATTCAAAACAAAAACGGGAAGCCATCTATGGGATATCTATAACAGTCGGTCCTACAGTTTCCTGTCAACAATCTGACCGAAGGCGCCATCTGTTCGAGACTGATGAAACTTAAAATTAATAACAATAACCAACACTGAAAGTAATTTAATTTGTAATTAAAAAATGTTGAAGCCATTAATCGAAATATAAATTATCCTATCTCTCAAGTTGGACCAAATTATACATAAGTGCTAACTTTCATGAAGATCGGTTGAGTTGTTTCGGAATGGACAAACATCATGACAATGGATTTTTATATATTTAAGATATAGTAGTAGCTCTTTATGAGGGATTTGTTATTTGAATATATTGACGTCTAAAACTTTTTTTTTCGAACTGACTAGACATTGTTTGCCTGATGGGCCTTCACAGCTTCACCGGACAAACGGGGCGCGCATTAATGGCGCTCACCTGCTTGGCAACAAGCTCCTGGGTGCCAAAGAGACCCAAAATATAAAATTATAAAGAACAGGACACGACTGTAACAATATAGCGTAGTCAGTGGCTAAATAAATTAAACAACTATTTTAAACTAAGTTCGTCTTCGTCGGTCTTATTACAAAAACAAAAATGAACACGAGTATAACACGAATTTTACTAAGCAGTGCCTAAAATTGAAAATCTAGTTGGAAGTCATGTCTAAAATAGTTTATTACAAAAGCGTGTCCAAGCGGTCTCTAACTAAACATCTGATTTAAGTTTCTTATGCAAGCAACACTGAAAGCACTCGTTCAATTCGATCTCATCATTCAAAAACGTTCCATTACATACAGATATTTTGCAAACAATTTCAATTTATTAATAATATTTTTGATCAGATCTTCATTAAGAAAATTTATTTATGATACGTTAAATTGGTTATCATTATTGTGACATATATATAAAAGAAAATGATGTATAAAATAAACAATTTATATGATTTATATATTACAAAGAAAGTACGTAAGGTGGAACAATAGTATAATGACAGATCAAATACACTGTCAGATGTCAATAGTGTCAAATAGTAGTAGTTATTATTTATTTGTGAATGTCTAAAATTGTTTAATTTATTTACTTCTTCCAAATTAATGAAACCTTCGAAATCCATAATTTATTATGAAACTTCTTGTGCCGGTAAATAGAGATACAGGTAATTACAAACAATAGAATAAGAACTGTCAACCTAGTCAAGTGTTAGAGAATATTTAAATTAAAATAATGTCCATCTGTAAACAAGGGTAAGACACTCTTTTGTGATCAAACTTTTTAAAAGTTGGAGTTCAATGCGTATTTAACTTTTTTGTACTAACACGGCGTATGTTTTGTTTATTATCTTAACAATACATTTTGTATTTACAAAAGAAAAAATGAATGACAAAATCTAGTTTACAAAATTTCTTTGTAAAAAATGTTAAGTATCTGTTTACTTTTTTTTATTATTTTATTTTATTCTGCAGACTCTTGGTCCGCACCTTTTTTTACGTTGGTTTAATTTGTTATATACTCTAAAAATCGTATCTGTGAGCAACTATTGGGATTTTTTTAATGTATTATTTTACTTAACTATTAGCTGTTTTAGGCTGATTTTTTAATGAGGTTATTGTCCGGTATGGTATCTGTTTACTTTACTGTTAAACTGCTGAGCACGCGCACCACACCGCTTACCCACTTCTCCAAAAAACACATATCGCTGAAAGCGTAGTGCTCATGAAAATTGTCGTTTCTTGTAACTTGAATAAGTTTATATTCAGTAAAAAGCAAGTGTCCATGAAGTAACGCCAGAAAAAAAAATGGAAATGTAACCTGCGGTTTCTGTGTCATCGCGCGCACAACGGCAGACATTTATCATTTTATTTATATAGATAAATTGAAAAAGTTGATTATTTTAATTAGTGACATAACGATGACACCATATTTTTTAACTATCAACCGTATCACGACTTCATACGTGCTGATTATATTATGAAAATAAATAACAATAAAATATAAATTATAACCGTTACTTTTACCATAACTACAAAATAATTATTAGAGCTTTACCTCGTAAAAACCGGTTTACAAGCATATATATAAAATATTTCATAAGTTGATTTGTACATGAGCTATTTTGCACATTCCCGTACATGCGATGTTGTATATTTTAGTTTAATTTAAAAAATATAAACTAACTTGCTCAACGAGAGTTTTGAATAGAGAATCTTGCATTCCGTTTCTGAACACTGACGCATCGTCTTCACTCACCGATTCGGAGAAATGGGTGTAATTGGTTTTCTGCATTTCTATACTTATTTTCTGCACTTGACTGATAATTTGATCATCAAACAAGGTAGCAGTTTCGAATTAAATCCACCGGGCTCGCCCGAGGCAAGTTCGCGTTATCCTTTTTCGCAAGTCTTAAACCTAACGTAACCAAAGCGAGATAAAAGTGCAAGATGGCGAACATTCAGCGACCGTGGTGCATTTAATTCGAAACCTTTTTAAAGCAAGTATTCAATGCGTATTTAATTTTTTGTAATAATACCGATAGGGTATAGTCACCATTTTCAAGTAACAGTCTAAAAACTCCTTCTTAGGACTTTATTAGAATATATATTTACTAGCTTCTGCCCGTGACTTCGTCCCCGTGGAATAGTTCCTTTGGGCTAACTAAGACACAGCGGAAGCTCTCAAAAGGGGAAAAAACGATTTTGAAACATTCTTCATTGGTGCTCCGATCCTACGGGTCTTAGCGTGATGAAATATTGCCTATAGTCTTCCTCGATAAATGAGCCCTCTAACACTGAAAGAATTTTTAAAATCTGACCAGTAGTTCCCCTGAGATTACCCCCTACAACCCTACAAACTTTACCTCTTTATAATAGTGTATAGATCGGTGAGGTTGTGAAGGCCCTTTAGGTCAATAGCGTTAGTCAGTACGCAAAAGAAACATCGCCATTTCTCTACTTTATATAAACTAATTACTACAGAGCTAACAATGTAAATAGGTTAGAACACGAGCAAAGTAGTTCAACTAAAATGTCATGCTTATAAGTGCAATATATATGTATCATACCTATGAATTGAAAATGGGAGTAGGGCGACCGCTATAATTATCAATATTGATAACTGTATACGATGTGGATTGAAACCGAGACTTATGACATTTCATTGTTGTTTAAAATAGGTAACTTATATGAAATAAGTACTGCACAAGTTTTTATCTTTTCAATGCAATTTCTCCTTTTGAAATACAACGACTCATTATTGCCCGTCTGTCCGTCAGTTTGCGTAAAGCTTGAAAATCAATTAAAATGATTATTTTTAGTTATGAGATCAAAAGTAAATTAAGTAGTAGTCACAAAATGATTTAATATGAATGATTAAATACTAGTCGATATTCGCGATGCCGTTTATGTTGTTTATTATCTAAACAATAAAGTTTATGTATAGAAGACATTTACAAAAATAGAAAGCCAAAAATATACTTTGCTTAAAAAAAATTAGTATTTTGTAATGCATAGAAAACTTGGAATTTCTTAAAGCTTTAATAACTTTATATTAAACTGGCCGTGCCCGCAACTTCGTCCACGTGGAACCTGATGTACAAAACAGTGACTAATAAAGTCATCTGAACGTATTTAGTCCATTTGCTTATCTACTTTTCTCTCATACCTAAGTCGCGGCGCCATTAAAATAACTCTTGATAGAGTGGACCGATTTTAATGAAACAAAGACTAAGTTAGGATATGCCTTATAATTTTCTTCTATGAAGTTTTATTGTGAACCCAGTACTCTAGCAGTGATGCTTGTTCATACAAACAGACAGACAGATAGACAGGCAGACAGACATTTCTAAAAATGATTGAAATGTATTTATTACTTATTCCTAGCCACCTGCAACAATTTTTTTCACGAAAACTGAAAAAGTACAGACACGTTAGATTTACATTCTTATTATATGTATAGATAAAATTAACGTGATATTTATTTTTAATAAGGACCAAGTATCCACGAAATAAAACTAAAAAGAAACTCTATCCAGCACTTTTGTTTGATAACAAACAGACCTCTACTATCTTTTTATGTCGATTAGCTATTCAGTACTTGTAGATCGCTGTTTAGAATCACTAAAAAATCAATAGTAGGTATCATAAATCTAATTTTTATATTTAAATCTCAATGACCTATTTGAAGGAACATAGCAAATCAAAAATGTTAAACGTGTCATACAAAATATCAATGTTAAACGAATTAAATAATTTTGTTTTAATATTAGTTTAGTCCCATTGTTTGGATAGATACTAAATATTGTGTACAAAAAGGTCGTGCAACAAATATACAAATATAAAATAAGCCATATTGTTGTATGTATAAAGAGCTATATAAAACGCTTGACCAATAATTTTACAGCAACCGTTAAGTTTTTCATTATCGCATCCGTAAATATCTACACTCTATAAGAACACTGCCTGGTTGGCTTTGATGAATGAAAAATTTACTTTTCGTCAAAGGAGTAGGGTACAGCCCATTTTCAGCTACGCCTAGAGCGATTTTCTAAAAAGCTTGTAAAAAAATACGACTTCTTTATTGCATAAGAGTTGTAAGAAGTATGTACATTTGGATATTGTTTGATTTCAAGGATTAAACATTAATCCAGCACATAAGTTTTCGCAGACCAAATATTTACAAGCGGTTTGCATAGTTTACGTTTGCGCAATAGAACTCGTCTAGAGAACGTAATATCGAATAGCAAATACGCCAACACGGTACGTTTGTAGGTCGCTAAAATGTATAGGATCAACTTTTTCTATGTTGAATATGGTTTTATGTAACCTTGTTTATCCCACATTCAAGTGTACTTCGCCTGATTGTGAAAAATGCGACAAAACTGAAGATACGCATATCAAATAAAAAAGGGAGTCTTGGTCTTGAAAACATCATTGATATACTGTCAAAAACTAACATATTGCTGACTACCTTTCGTTATACAATTTGATTACTAGTTTTCTTAATATATACAAATCCAGTGTCATGATGTTTGTCCACGACGAACTTTGAAAATATTCAACCGATCTTCATGAAAGTTGGCATTTATGTATAATTTGACACAACTTGAGAGATAGAATTTATATTTCAATTAATGGCCTCAGTGTTTTTTAAATACAAATTAAATTATTGTCAATGTTGATTATTGTTATTAATTTCATAAATCTCGAACAGATGGCGCTTTAAATTCGTTTGTTGACAGAAAACTGTAGGGCCGACTGTTATAGATATCTCACAGATAGCGGCACATTTTTTTTAACTATAGTTTTAAATGTATTATTTATTTTATGGTGCACGTTTTTTATTCAATTCAACATGTAATAACTGAGCCACAAAACCACGTGGCCGAGTCAGATAGTTATTTGCATAAATAACAATCAATTGCAGAATGTGTGTTAATGCATCACTTTGGAAAGGTTGTAACTATTTGGCTAATTCTTTTTTGTTTTGTATGTAATTATTAGGATAAGGTTTGTACGATAGTAAATATTTGTGGGAATCGCACGTAAAAGTATAAAAATATCCATATAAAGAGTGAGCAAGTGTGTAAGTGAGAAAACAATAGGTGGGTCTTTAAAAATTTTAACAAAATTTACAGGTCACGTCCAGTTGCCATTTCATTTCATTACATAGTCGTATGTTACAGGGAAAATGAGGTCTCATTTGATCTTCGATAGTAACCCGTGGAAAACCAGGGCTGATAGCTAGTTTTAAATGACTTCTATTAAAACAATCAGGCGCTCGTAAGCCCAAGGGATAAAGGTCAAAGTTAGAAAAGAAAACAATATACGGAAGTACCTGAATTATTTTACATAAGTTTGTTACGTAAAACGACGTGTCTGTAAAAGAATGACTGTGTGACAATTGATGATTTTGCTCACAAAAACACAGCTACAATAGAAACAACATATAGGTAGATAATTAAAAAATCCTCCAAGTGTACTTTAAGAAAGCAGATGTATTTTATGTTTACACTATCATCAAGGATATAAAACGTTTTGTTCACGTAAGCGACATTAGATAATATATCTTTATATAATGATATTATTATGTCAACTTATACATAGTTATGTATACAGATGAAAACTGTAAAGGAGATCATAATATATTGGTTATTATTCTGCCGTCGTAAAAAAGGGGCGGAACTAAAACAAACACGGAGAAAATTCGAGAAGTTAGTGGCTTGTAGCGTTAGCGAAATACGTGATTATTTGTGATTATAAAACCCGATGCTCATAAGCAACCAAAAGTATACTATTTTATATTCCTCTTTTCCTTATTCCATATATTTACAAAACTCAATTTTACAAAAGTTAACACATTCATCTCATAATCTTTGGTCGACAGTATTATTCATGAATGCATTAGAGGAAATGTAATAATCAGACTATAGTGAGCTGATTTCCTTATAATTTATTACTACAGGGTTAGGACAGTTGTCCAAAAATCTCACTAATACAGTCCGCGGCAAACTCTTTGACCGCTCTATAAATATAGTAGCACAGAACACATTTTATATATAAATATTTATTATATTACAATATGCATAGCATTGAGACAACGGTAAATAAATGCAAATTTTAGATTACTATAATGATCCTGTAACTGTGTTTTGTATATGTATTAAAAAACAGTCTAAAGACATACGATAGAAGTGAAACTTTTGTGTTATAGGGAAGTATTTAAATTAAAAAATATAACAAAGCCATTAACAAACAAACAACAAACAAATTATCACGCGTTGTTTCCAGGCGGTCACCCATCCAAATACTGACCGCGCCCGAAGTTGCTAAGCTGCGGTGACCGGACGAGAACCGGTGTTTACAACACTCTACCCGACACAGTGCTTCCACCCGTCACTTTTTGTCACACAAAAAGTTCGGCGATAAAAATTCCAAAGCCTTACGTAATATACGAAGTTTCAAAAAATTGATAATAGATCGTTTTTTTTGGTACATTGAAATTTGAATACGTAATAAGTTATAATCGAATTGAGGATACAATTTCAAACTAAGCTTTGCTTGTATTTTGGTAATCATACAAAGCTGATACACTATATATAGATATTTAATATCGAAATACAGAACCGAGAATTATGCGCATCATACAAAAGTCAGTCATCAAATACGTGACATATCGGCTCTATAAGTAATGTTTATTACTACTGCTCGAGAGGTATCTCAAATTACTTGCTATTACGGGACACCACTAAGCAACGTTAGGCGCTATTTGCAGGCCAATAAGACGACGATAACTGACGGTGAAACATCCCGCGTGTATCGTTATCGTTATTCAATAGAAACCTTTTTGTATAAATCGATTGTTAACGTTCAGATCTCAGTTAATTACTAGTATCGAGACGCCAATTTTTTGGTAGTCCTGCACGTGAACGTCAACAATAAAGAAAAAAGAAATGGTGACATCTAATTCATCTGTTTTATCATCGAACGTTCGAGACGGTCTTGTTGAGAATCAGCAGCTGAAGTATCAAAACAAGAATCAATATCTAACATTCGTGGAAGCTCAGCGACCAGCAGCAACACAAAGGGGATCACGAGGTACGTGCATTTTATCTTTACTGTTGTTAGATGGATCTGAACGAAAACTTTAAAGGTTCTCGAAGACCCTTTGGGGTCCCCCAGAGTAGCAGAAAGCCACCATAAGGCATTTCGGCAGTGCGCATGCTACACCTCGATAGACATTATTGTTCAGTTCTGACATTAGGTATCAGACGCAGTAGTTACTTTGGGACAAACATTCGATATTCTAACTGAGAGTATGTCGTGTGGAAATGATATATATACATATATGAAATAATCGCAATTGAGTGATATCGATTAACCCTAAAGATGTAGGTCCTCAACAACTCGGAACTCATGAGCGTTAAAATGTTGAACAGTCGTGCATCACGAATGATTTTACGATGCAGATAATCTATGAAGTCATATTAAGACATATCTTTAGGGTTCGCTTTTACCTTCGCTTGGCTCTTGTGTTACTTTAGACTTGGGCTGAAACCTTTTTTTATTTTATAAGCTTTTATTAGCTTGCAACGTTTGTTAGTTTGTTATGGGTCAAATCTTGCAAGCTGAATTAGTTACTTTTTTTCCTTTCCTAACTAGTTCCTTTAGACCTACGACTTTGCAATTTTGCATGCTTGTTCAGTCCTGATGACAATACATGAAAATGAAAACAAAATGGCGAATATCAAAATGGCTGTCATAAACATTAAAAAAAAGAGATCGATATAACTCGATAATGGATGTATGTCAGATCTTGAGAAGAATTGAAAAAAAAAACCTTTTTAGAACATTTATTCAAATGTTTGTTTTTATTTATGTTTTTCATTTAAATTTATTAATGTATACGACAGCGATCTACATAAGGATAGACAGCGCTGAGAAATCCTTACCTATGGAAACTACGTACAAACGCTCGAAATCGGCACACTCGCACAAACATGCGCATCGATGAGACCCCTAAGCGGTTGTCGCGGTGCTGTCCATAGAGTAGTTAGTACCTTTTAAAGCATCTCGTCGATGCGCATGTTTGTGCGAGTGTGCCGGTACGAGCGTTTGTATGTAGTTTCCATACTGTCTCTTATATTTATACTGTGCCCTAAGTAAAAGGTACCTAAAGGTAAGGTACCGTTTATACAAAAAATAAACTTTTCCGAGGAATACGCGAAGTCTATAATAAAGCGAGCATATACATCCACATTTCTAATACTTTAAATTATTGTAAATAGTCAGAAGTGAGATATAATGTCTTGCATTTTGGTATAATGGTAAAAATACATGTTTACAGCGGCAGACATTGTATCTGAATTCAAATAATTGGTCTGATTTTATAAAGCTTAGCTAGTTGCTATTTTACTTACGTAAATAACTTCGGACTGTTCTGTAACATATATGGACTTAAGTCACATTGGATAATAGTCTATTCCCTACTTAGTGTGAGGCTAAAAGCCTAGTATAAATACTGTGTATAATCATATGCATTATGTCGTATTTGCATTCATATGAACTCAATATTAAAAACAAACACAGTTCTTATTTAACTTTTGTCTCCGAAAAATAAAAGGAAAATAAAGTCAATCTGTAGAGCTACTTATGTACAGTATTGCGTATCCCTTAACATATGACGTCATCGCAAAAAATGCAGCAGAGTTCCTATGGTCATCGCCGTACTGTCCGTAGGTACCATATGTTACGCATTAACCATGCAAATAGGTTGCCTGCCTCTTTCTTCACGAATATTAGTCATCGACCGCCGTACTGTGTATCCTTTTACTTTGCCGACTGAACGAATACTTCGTCTATAATTCTGAAGAAATCGTTGTTTCTACTGTTTGAACCGTACCTATTTGAACAGAATGAGTCATAGCCTAGATACGGAAATATTTATTCACGTGAAAGTAAATAAGTGATAATTATGTATTAACATTCAACGTTTCTTAGATAGATTCTTCGTTAGATAGACTGAACAATTAGCGATTAAAGTAATAAAAAGTGTATTCGTCACCATTGACATTGGCAAAATTACCGACATAGATAAATGTCGTCGATATAGATACTGTGCAAATAAATTAAATTGAAGTGTCCATTTGTAATGTCAATTAATCAGCTTTTTTTTAAATGGATATAAAAGTATAAACGAGATTAATAATAAAAAACATTTTGTATAATTTTCGTTTGACTGTTTGTTTCGCCTAACCTCCGAAAAGATTAGACAGATTTTGACGGGACATTCACTGGGAAATAGATGATGTTATAAGGAGTCACTTATGCTACTTTCGTTTACTTTATTTTAGTTTAGTCAATTTTTTTTTTGGTCCATATCATATATTTTTACTTGGTCCTATACCGGTATATACTAAAAAATAGTAATAGATTATATACAACTTTAATATTAATTACACGATTGAAATTGTCATAATAAAATGGATAATATTTTCATTTACCAACTTCTAATGAATATTCATTCTGTCATTACTTTTTTGCCGTGTTACAAATAAAATCAATAGTGAGCCTATCTTTAGGCATATAATAAAGCAATATGCCATGTCCGTTTAATTATTCTTCGTTGTTATTATTTTACATGAGAAGCTATAATGCAACATCTAGACACGCGGTAGCGTGTCAAGCCAAGTTCACGCTAACAGAATGGCGAGGGCGTTACCGTGTGTAATAATTACAGGAACCATTCGGAGCCACTTTTGAGGGGTTATATCTCAGAAAATATTTCACATAAACATCTTAAACTCGTGCTCCAACATGTGCTCCAAATTTTATAATCACATATCAAACAGTTATTTAAATGTTAACGTCCAAAAAACGTCATTTTATCACTGACTGACCTATAGACCAAAATTCTAACCCAGTTCCAGGTGACCTAAAAAGTTCAAATTTGGCATCCAGATAGGTAGTTGGGTGAATACAAAGGAAAAAACTAACCAAGTCAGACCTTGGGCTTCAATATTATTCGAAGTTATAAGCAGAACTGATATTTTAAGTTGTTATAAATAAATTTCAGGACTGACCATTGAACTTGGCTCCGTTTAGATCTCACTTCTTTTGTCGTTGAAGTTAACAACCAACGCATATATCATAATATTGAACTTGGCTATCATTTCACCGTAGTCCGGTAAAGCTGTTAAGACCTTGTTAGATCAATGTAGGCAGTTCGAAGTAAAAATCTTTTCACATTTATGTTTTTGTGGGATATACTTATTTCAATATGTTGAAATACGTATAAATGGTTTCTGTGCATCTAGGTATATAGGGAGCTGTCAAAAAGTTCGGCACGGACTGTAGATAGATTTAGTTATTTTACCTTAAAAACTTAATCGGGGTGAAATCACTCTGCAGAATATTTACGAGCGACCGGTTTTTTGCGACATTCGCTTCACAATTATTTTTCCGCCATCAAATTTTCCACTCAACATTTTTAACCGTTCACACAAAAAGACGAAGTCGATATTTTTTTTCCTGTCGTGACCACTTGTCGAGGAAGAGATATGCAACATCACTGGCTAGCTTGTAGATACTTGTGAATATGTTTTCATAAAATAACTAGCTGGTACCCGCTGCTTCGTTTTCATGAACATGTTTTCTTTTGAAGCGAAAACTTGTTTAGGAACGTTGAGCGGTATTTTTTGGCAGGAGATAAAATTATGATATCGCGTCATGATATAATTAAACGAATGTCATGACATGCTGGTAAGCATGACCGTGTTGCGCTTGCCCCAGCTTGCAGCAGACTAGCGACTAGCTTACGTATAGTATATGTATACGTATGTATAACGTACATAGCGAGTATAACAGCCTGTGTACACCTAATATTTATATTTTATCATATATTTGATTAATTCACAAATTGTATAGTAATGTATATAATTATTGTTCGGGCTGCCAATAGATGTGAAAACCATACTAATAATATGTAATAATTTCAATTTTCAAGTTATGTAATTTTAAGAATTTATACTTTACCTAGCGGGGCCGGCAGACGCTGTCCCGCTCCGACTATAAAAAAAAATCCTTGACAAATTATATACTAAAATCTTCCTCATGAATCACTTTATCCACTGGTGAAAACTGCATGAAAATCTGTTCAGTCGTTTTTGAGTTTATCGTGAACAGACAGACAGACGCGGTAAGCGACTTTGTTTTATACTATGTAATGATTAGGTAATTTAAAAAGCAACGCAGTTATTCCATTGTTTTGAATTTTCACTTCTGTCAGCAGTCCTTATGACTGCCCCGAATTTTTTTTATTTATTTCGCGGAAACTATTTTTATATGGGTTTTTTACATTTTGGTTATCATTTTATTAATTTTAATTGTGTCAATATTGTTTCAGCTATACAGTACAATGATTCAAAGTGACATCACTTAAATTGTATCATTACACCTGTGCCCCTAAGTAAAAGCGTAATGGGTTGTGGCCTACATAAAACTCTGAAAATACCTCTTATCTGTTAATAAAACTTTCTCAAAAACCTTTAGGGGTTACGGAGACTAGTCCGTAGAAGAACAGAAAATTTTATTTTATATATATGTAGATATTTCATAAATCAAATAATCTGACTTTCGTTTTAATATCAATAACGAAATACCAATGCCATTTACGTATTGCTGTGTTATATTATTGTAGTAAGCATGTAAACAATAAGTTGTTATTGTGGATTAATTAAATAACAAATGCATTCTCCTTCAACTCAAATTTACAAGGTAAAATACGTATCTATACTTTTTATTTATCTATACTAATATTATAAAGAGGTAAAGTTTGTGAGTTTGTCAGATTGTAGGGGGTAATCCCAGGAACTATTGGTCCGATTTGAAAAATTCTTTCAGTGTTATATAACTCATTTATCAAGGAAGACTATAAGCTATATATCACCACGCTAAGACCAATAGGAGCGGAGCACCAATGAAGAATGTCTCAAAATCGTTTTTTTTTCCTCTTGAGAGCTTCCGCAGCGTGTTAGCGTTAGCCCATACGGTAATAATTCCCCGCTTAAAGTTTAAAAATAAAATAGCACGACCTACGATATAAATTTTATTGACGTGTTCCCAACATCTAGTGTTCTTCATTTTTTTTTTACGATTTACTTATTGAAGTATATTTACCAATAATAATCCAAGTTACAACAGTAATAATATTGACTAAGATTATGAAGGTTGGTTTGCTTAACGCATCAGGGACTATCTGGGTCGACACGGACGTGTGAAAACATGCGCTAACCCGAGTGAAACCATATAAGAACTTAAATGTCTCGTTTTTTTTTCAATACATTTATAGGTACATATCGACGGAAGAAAGCGGAATTGTCGTAACTTGAAAAACCCAACTTAACACCAGAGCCAAAAACCTATTTCAAAAATTCATAACTCATATTAAGTATATTTAAAGAGATAGAAAGTTGAAAATTGGTATGTACAAAATGTTAATGTAATCTCGTAGGAAAACCAGACCCAGACCATTCAAAGCGGTTTTTTGAATACAAGAATATGATAAAAAGTGATTTAGCCCAAAATGCAAGTTACGACATTTCCGCTTGCTCCCG
Source organism: Antheraea yamamai (assembly GCA_036509395.1). NCBI lineage: Eukaryota > Metazoa > Arthropoda > Insecta > Lepidoptera > Saturniidae > Antheraea > Antheraea yamamai. The sequence goes on from AP028426.1 coordinate 4,962,199, forward strand.
TCGATATAATAAGAATGTAAATCTAACGTGTCCGTACTTTTTAAATTGTTGTGAAAAAAAATTGTTGTAGGTGTCTTGGAATAAGTAATAAAATACATTTCCACCATTTTTAGAAATGTCTGTCTGTTTGTTTGACCACGTATCACTGCTAAAGTACTGCTAAGCTTCAACAACAATCATAAAGCGCATCCTCGAGTAATATTTAGTTTTAGTTTCAATTACATCGGTTCACTCTATCAAAAGTTATTGTTATTTGAATGACGACGCGACTTTATTTCAAGCGAAAAGTAGATAAGTAAATGGACTTAATACTTTTTTTTTCGATCTGACTACGCTATATGACCTAGACCAGACTAAAATCTCTAACTGTAAATAAAATTTTAAAGAGTACGAATTATACTGTCTCGCCGTCTTAACTGATATTATAAATACAAAATGACTTTTATCCAGAAAGAAATCTACATTAAAGCGAGCTAAGCCGCGGGCAAAATCTAGTTGTATATTTTCACGCTGTAGCTTATTTTTTCGAAGATAGAATTAAAATAATTAAGAGAGTAAGATCTCAAAACATAACTTATAATTAATTCAAATACTACCGATCTAGATTATTTCGTTAAAAGAGAAAGTGAGGCATTAATAGAAGCGCAGAGATGCTATTTCATATTTAAACCCACATTACTATCTATAATAAAGCCTATTACAATGTCTAGTGGATAGATTTGAATACTTTCATTTAAAAGAAGAAAATTATCGACTCAACTCTAATTCTTTTTTATGTTATGAGAAAATGTGAGCGACGTTTAAGTTCCTACAAATATATTCCTGAGTTTTACGCCTGGATAATGCGCACTAGAGCAAAATATCTTTATAAGAACTAAGGGTCTTCTTTAATTACAAACATTGTAACAGTTTGTAGGCGGTAGAGCCACGCTGAACCTATTACTGGTTTCAGCATGAATGGGTCGGCTCGCACGGGGTAGTACCATCCTCTCACAGAAAACCGACGTGAAGTAACAGTGCTGCTTGCATTGTTGCGTTTCGTTCGGTCAGTGAGAGCGCCGGAAATTAAGAAAAACATATAGATAGACAGCCAATGCCAGAAAATCGGCTAAGTACCTTAAGCGCTCGCCTTAGTAGTTCGGTGAAGCTGTTAAGGCCTTACCAGACCAATAGCGTAGTCAGTTCGAAAAAAAAAAAAAACAAAAAAGACAGCCAGCCAAATAAAAAATAAATCAGTAGTGTTTTGGAGATGGGAACAGGATAATAGGAAATTAAAGTTTCTCCTATGTTTATATATAAATTTCTACTGTACGTGTGTTTGTCACTGAACTTCTCCTAAACGGCTGGACCGATTCTGATGAAATATTGTGTGCGTGTTCCAGTGGATGCGAGAATGGCTTAGATTCACAATTGGACACGGTAGGTGGCGCTGCGGTTGAACTTTAGATTTTTTTTTATTATCAACACAGATTATCAAGACAGGACAACGTCCGCCCGGCCCGCTAGTTTTATATATAAGTATAATCTGTCCGAACTATCTACCGTGTATTATAAAAAAAACATTTGCTCAGACTGTCTAAGCTAAGCAGCAAAACAGTGTCATAAGAAACTATTGGAGCGTAAACGACGAATGTGTATGGCCGGAGTTAGGGGCAATAGTTAGTTTGGTTCACTTTTGAAACTGGTCTAACTAGGTTCGCCTTTTAAAATCGTGTCACAGAATTTGAACTTAACGGCTTTCAACTTATACAAAATAATCCACTTAAAGCGAGTATAATAATTAGAGGTACTTCTTGATACTTGAACTGTATTTTTTCATTACACATATACCGTAATTAGGGCGTGTACTAAGAAATGGCGGACTGCTATGATTACATATAATTACCTAGTTACTAGTTATTCAAAACCTGAGAATTCATAGAAGGTATTAAGATAATTATTGTTTTCGTTACGCAATTTCTTTCTTAGAACTCTTTATTTTTTATATTAAAACTGTGAACGCAACTCGTAGTTGAAGAATATTTAAAAAATACTCGTTATAAATAATTTCAGAATGTGATGCAAATTTACGAACATTATAGCGCTTCTTATTCCTTAATAGGATGTACAGCGAATTTCTACTTTGGACTCTATTTGTTACTATTTAAGGTAAGGGAATAAATAAAATTATTAATCCACGCTGATTACGTAGGCAGAAATAGACTGCCTTGCTTTTGACGATGTTGGGAAAATTAAAGAGTCCTAGTTATCTTAGTACATCGCCATTTTAAGTACACCTTGGTGCACTAAGCGATATAATTGATTTTTATCACCAAGATTATCTGTAGAATATATTGAACTGTTTACGTGTTATTGCAGCAAGAACCTTTATACCGGCTACATCAAATGCATTATCAAAATCATAAAACAAAGCGTGACAAAGTTAAACGTGCATGCCAACAATTATCGGAGGCACACTTACGGCCACGTGCCAGACCTTCTTCGTCTGTGAGCCTTCGGCGACGATTCCGGGTGAGAGTGCAGCAGCGCTTGCGGGATCAGACTTTTCGACAATTTCCGTCGTGACAGCCTGTACTCCGGTCTATCAACCGCTCCCTTGCACACCCTCAGCGTGGACAACTCGCTCTCCGAACTGCACCATAGCGACTCCATTGACAGCATTTTGTCCCATATACAAATCAACACATCACTTTATTATTCTATTTCAGATGAAGTTCCGTCGCTTCCGACCTTGATCCAGTCAACTTATCACATCACTATTGCAAAAGAATTTACGACAACCTCCTGCTACGAGTTAAATGATAATTTGCGGTAATTACAGAAGTCCACGTTCAAAATGAGTATGAGGTTTCACAATTGGTTATGTTTTGGCGCGGCAGCCTTCTGCAACGGCGAGTCGACGCGCGAAATTTTATTGCAAAATTTCGTACATATATACGAAGCCTGACTGACCGGATCGTTGGATAACACAAGGCTAAGCGATAGTTACTGTTTGTGAATTATTGAAGTGCACGGAAAATTGCGACGGTTTCGTATGTAAAGTTGTTCGGACCGGGCGACAGCGAAACGCGAGTTCGCGTGAACGCGCGGGTCGAGCGACTGACTTCGTTCGGAATGTTATAGAAGTGCTGTAGGCGATGACGATCCACTATCGAACACGACGGCGTTGAGTGTTCAAAAAATTGTTATTAAACATGTCTGGACGCTATCAAAATGATTAGCAGACCACCACAGATAACATCATTTTATACGTCAACGCAACCCTAAAAAACATACATTTCATAGATAATACAAAACTATTCAATTAAAATAAAGTAAGTGCTGCTTATATGTGTCGAAAGCATCGGGTGTTGGGTCAGCCATAATGACCGCAGCGCTAATCATGAGAAACATACGTGACAGCTTAGTTTGTAATAACCTCTGTGGTAATAACTTACAACTGGCTGTTTGTATTTTATTTCATGCTCATTAAGCGTAGCAATTTTATACATTTTAGGCTATTAGCGTATCTTTGCGTGTAGGTACCTGATCGGATGTTATCAATCGACCGTGTTTGTTTGTTCTAGGAGTTCGATAAAAATGTTCATATCTGACCTTTTAAGTATGCAAAATCATCGGAAGCCATATATCATCATTCATCATTACATAGTATAAAACAAAGTCTCCTACCGCGTCTGTCTGTCTGTCTGTTCGCGATAATCTCAAAAACTATTGAATGGATTTTCATGCGGTTTTCACCAGTGGATAAAGTGATTCATGAGGAAGGTTTTGGTATATAATTTATCAAGGATTTTTTGATAGTCAGGGCTAGACAGCGTCTGCCGGGCCCGCTAGTTATTTATATTATACAACACTATCGTGTGAGATAATTTTTAACAAACTAGCATCGCTTTGTAAACTTTGTTTTCTACTCGTTGGTCTCTTTCATTTTACGGTTCTATCCTTTTCCGGTAACATCGATTCCTCACTTTTCAGCAAAAGTATTTGATAACGTATTGTTCAACACACAATTGATTAAACTGGTCAAGACTTATCGTTTATTCAGAAATGAGAGAATAGTATCTCCTAAGATATTTAGTAACCAGGAATATTCAAAAAATACACAGGTTATATTTAATTTATTTTTTACATTTTTTGCAAAATAATATTCACGGGCCTCGTGGCATAATGATAGTAAAATCAATTGATCCAAAAAGTCGCGGGTACGAACCGAACACATAATTGTCTTTTTTTGTGTTATGGTATATAATAACCATTTCTGTACCTGGGTTTTATTTTAAAATTGTTATCTGGCTCTTTGCTTCGGCGAATTTGCAAGGTTGGACCGATTTTGACGGGACTTTCATTGGTATATACCTAATGTCATAAGGAGTTGCTTAGACTACTCTTATTTTATATAAAAAAAATAGTTCCATGCAAATTTAACACTTTATAAAGATATAAACTCAGAAGAAGTCGCGGGCAGCTGCTAGTTCAATCTATTTTAATATAATTTACCACTAAGTAGCACTTGGAACAGCCAAGTTTTATATTGTAATTTAAGCCAGGCGACATGGCGATTACTTGTTTTTTATAAATACAGATATAATAACTTTTGTAGAGATACCGTAGAACAAAGTCTTACCCAATTTAAAAAGTTTTTTAGTGGACACGATTTTGTGACAAAATTGAATGTTATTTTTGCCGCAAACAGCAGTGCTCGCGTTGCTGTTTACAGGTTCGAATGGTGTGGTTGGCAATACACTGACAGCACATGGTGTTCCTAATCGTACTCAGGAATAGAAACTGCTGTCTTTTCCAGATTGAATTCACATCATTCACATTTTTAAAAGGCCGGCAACGAACTTGTGACTCCCCTGGTGTAGCTAGTGTCTATGGCCGGCGGTGATCAGTTACCATCGGGTGACCAGTCTGTTCGTTTGCCTCCTATAATATAAAAAAAAAACATAGCCATAGATTGCAGTGACCATTTAACATAAGGTTGATTATTTCCATCTTCATAATAATAAATAGGGCAACATAAAAATCGATAGTGCCCCATTAAATATTTCAGCAGCGTTTCTTACGCTCGTACTTAAGTTAATTAAACATTCCACTGCCCTGGATTCAAATGGCATATAAATTTTGTTACATTGAGCTAGCTATTACTCGCGGTTTCGCTCGAGTTAATTTAGATTTGACTTATCCTTCAGGGACAGTATTTTTTTTCTACATTAAAGTACACGTGTGTCATTTTTTGTACACCCAGACAACGAGTACGCAAAAAGTTTTTTTGTTTCGAATTGACTATTCACTATTGGCCTGACAGGCCTTCACAGTTTCACCGGTATACTAAGGCGAGCGCTTAAAGCACTTCACCGCTTGGCAATAAACTCAAGTGTGCCAGAGCGGTCATACCTCAGCTTGAGCTATTGCCTTGGATGCAACACCGCGAATCTGTCTACGCTAACCTAAGCTATATGTATATATAAGAATTCTTGAGAACACACATGTGCACCGGCATGTGAGCCTCACGAATTCAAACGTGTATATCATATCTGACAACTAAATGCTAAATTTCATGATGATCGGTTAAGTAGAGGGGAGGAAATGCGTAACAAACAAACTTACATTCGTACTTTTAATATTATAGTAAGGCTTAAAAACATTACTTAATTTCTATTCGAAGTTTTTTTTTTAACTTTATTTTGGGCAACCAATCTTTTAGATTATTACTACCATTGTCGAGTAGTTAATAGTATTACAAGTTCTTCTATTTTATTTTTGGCAACCAGTCTTCTAGTAGACTATTACTGCCATTGTCAAGTGAGTATCGATATTACAAGTTTCTTGATATAATTTCAATGAACTAACAAGATGGTGGCCATCTTGTTAGAACTTTCCTGGGAGTTTTTGTGGCAAGTCAGAATCCATGCTCCGTGGTATTAATTCCGATCCACTTCACTTGTGCACAATAACCAAACTATCTATACTAATATTATAAAGAGGTAAAGTTTGTGAGTTTATGACGTTGTGAGTTTGTAACGTTGTAGGGGGTAATCTCTGGATCTACTAAACCGATTTTGTAAATTCTTTTATCAATAGAAAGCCACGTTATTTGTGAGTGTCATAGGCTATATATTAACTCGAAAAATGAAAAGACGTTTTTGTGGTAGTCGGATTTGTAAAGTAAGTCAGAGAAAAAACGGTCGAACGAAAACGTTTCTTACGAACGAGAAAAAACGGTCGAACGAAAACGTTTCTTACGAACGTTGCCTTAACGATGAGAGATATATGACTGAGTTCTAGAGAAAAGTTGTAGAGATTGATAATGCCTACAAAAAAGTCAGCGACAGCATATGTCTAACTTCAAGGTTTTTTTTTTATTATCAGGGCGGGACAACGTCCGCCGTTACGGCTAGTATTACATAAAACACCACCAACATTACACAATATAGAGCCAAATAACACAAGATTATAGATACAATATAAAAACCACTACATGGCATTCCAAGATCCCGTCAAAAACTCCATTTTATTCGAAGTTATGATGGCTTAATTGATAGCGTGTTCTGACACAGCGTCGTTTGCCGTATGTTTCAATCCTTGCAACTGAAGCGAAGCTTCCCGTGAAGGAAAATAAATCGTTATGAAACCATAGCATAATGGTAAGGTTTCTTCTAAGTCCGCCTAACTAGCTATCACCCTCAGGCTGAAAATCTATCGCCAAGCACCTGTTGGTGTGTTCCGGCAGCTGCACTTGAGAGCCAACCCCCGCTAGGTTTACCGCATTGCCATATAACAACATATGAGATTGTGTTAACACGCTAAAACCTAGTAAAGTAAAAAGGAAATCAGGTCCTACGTTTTTCTTTACAGAAAATACGAAACTAATAAGTCAGTTGTATGAATTTCGTCCAATTAATCCCACACGTATAGGGTCGTTGGACTGAAACTGGTACGGTCCTGGTGGGTCACGGGTGAGTCAGTAACTGGAAACAGACACGGGTGTCTACCACATATCTACATCGTAACCGTGTCACAGGAGCGGCGAGTAGGTTTCTTATACTAGATAATATTACAGTGTGACAGACTGTTGTACTACATTTTTTTTATTATCGATTTGGTCGCTTATTTATAAAGCGGCGAATGTCCAATAGATTATATATTTAAACTAGCTATGCTCCCGGCAACGACTGCGTTATGAACAAATATACGAGAATTATAAACATATTTTTATTTAAAGATAGTCTTTTAAACAATCGATCGTTTTGTTTTATATATCAATACTAAGTTTTGGCCGCGGATTCGCCCGTGTTAGCGTGATTTTATTTCTAAAAATCATGATATGTTTAAAAATGGAGCTTTTATTTTGTTTCTATCGGTGTATTTTTATTACACAATCTCATTGTATTCAAATTATTTTTTTTTAGTTATTAGTAATTATTAAATAGCTTACGCTCATGGTCTTGCTCGCGTTATTTAAGGTTTAATGTATCCCTCGGTAATAGTAGGTACATTTTTTCTGGATGATATGTATAAACCCCATGTCCTTTCCGTTCCTCTGATGACCTCTATGCAAATTTTCTTGATGATTGGTTGAGTAATCAGGGCGTGAATGCATAACAAAGTCACAATCACATTTTTAATAATAGTTAGGACTTAAGGCAAGAGCTTTTTTACCACAGAGGTTGTTAACTAAACAAAGGACGAAATTAATTAATTCGGTCACGATTAATGAACTTCATGTCGTGTTTGACATTTTTAGTGTGCTATATCACGTAAAAGGGGCCATTGCGATTTAAATATAAAACTTGGATTTGTGTTATTACCGATTTTTTAAAGGAATTTCTAATCTAAACAGTCGTTTACTATATTGGATTAGTCAATATTCCTTGGTGTTAGCTAAAATGTTACAACAGAATGTACTAATATCCATTCACGTCTGCATTAGTTACTATAATCTCATAACTTGTCCCATATATTACCTAATGTAATGAAATATATAAATGTATAATTTAAAAAAGAATAAAGAAAATCGGTTCAATTGTTTATGCGAGTTATATGGCACAGTAACGGACAAACAAACAGACAGAGAAATATCTTTTATTACACTCTTTTATATAACCTTTTTGTTGTAGATTTCAAATCTTCGTGGTAGAGTTAGTTTTTTTATAGACTTTATTATAATAATAAACGTATTTGAAAAAAGAACAGTTAGTTTATATTTTCTAAAAAAATATTACAAGCATATACCCAATATTATTATTATTTGTCCAAGTATAAAGGTATCCTGAGAATTCCTTTGGCCAAATTAATCGACAATTCTCAAGGGCAATTGTTTTAAATCAATATTTAATGGATGCATTTCGATTCAAATATACATGACGTTTAATATCATAGTGCCAAAATAGTAAAGATTCCTATCCAAACAATATCCAAAAATAATTGAATCTATTCCAAATGATTACTTTGTAATGCTAAATTAAAAATAATAAATTCGAACGCGGTTTCGTTTTTAGTCAATATTAATCTATACACAACACAATGTGAGTAAGATTCGAAAAACTCTTTTTGCATCGTATCATCTATTTATTTTTTGAGGTAGGTTATAAACCATCTAACATCATGTTACGATATTTAAGAACCAAGAAATTAACAGAGAAAATTAGATAGTAAACTGGAACGAAGTAAAAGCGTTGTCATGCATCATTGACATAAAAACCCAAGACACACGGTCTCGAGTAAAAGTAGCGCTCAAAACCGTCCCGCAAAACTCTCCAATATACATATGTGGTTATAGTTATGCGATAAACTTATGATTTTGCAAATACAACCTTACATGAATGATTTAAAGTTGTTTTTACAAGGACGCAAGCGATGCGAGACGATTTGAAATGAGTCCATAATCAGAGCTGGAGAAAATTAACCGCCATTGATAGTGCTGAGATGGCTGAGCACAGATTGCGCTAGATAAATATTGGACATGGTCTGCTGTATTACAAATATGCCTATGTCTTTCGTCTCTCATTTACAAAACACCTCTTTGATGCACCTCGACGAGAGTCAAAACTCTCTCGTAATAGAGCGAAGCTAAATAACGTATTGATTATTCGTTTTACATATGCGATATTCAATTGGTGAAGGGAGTACACAAAGAAATAGAAAATGGATGCACACTGGTCCTTCAACTTTTAATATAGTGTAAAAATGAATTTAAAAGTAATATTGCATTTTAAACTCTGTGAAGTAACTGATCTGATGGTAAATAAAATCGGTACCCAAAGCGATGCCCATAATACGACGAAAGAAAGAGAAGTATATGCGTTACAATCGAAAATGTCGTTTTGTATTGAAGTGAAACTTCTTTATCGACGTAAGGAGGAATTTTAGAGCATGTAAAAACGTATTTAACGTTTTTCGGTTACGCACCATCTTAATTTCTGTACATTTTTCCGTTACGCGTCATGTTCATTTCTAAAGGTGCGCTCACAATGATCAGATTCCGTTTTTTTTATTTCTAAAGGTGCGCTCACAATGATCAGATTACTTTTTTTTTTTGATTCTGTAAAGTTGTAAATATAGTAGATCATTTTTCGAAAAATTATGTCATAAAGAAGTTTCACTTCTTACGTGTGTACACTGATACACGCACGTATTTTTTATTAACTTTAGGTCCATCGAGTATCCACCAGAGGCTATTGGATATGGAAATTCTTGTAATACCTTTATACTATCGCGGTGTTTGAAAACAAAACAAGCAAATAACCTTAGAATAATAATGCATAGAAAGATAATTCGGTACTTTAGGTGACTACAAAAGTGAAGCATAAAATCGTACATGGGTGCAAGCGACTACACGAGTACATACGCATACCACGATAAAAAGGGGGTGCCTCTAAAATGTAGCTTGCCCAAAACCTTGGAAAATGAAAAGCATTATTTCTTAATCTGACACATGCTCTTTTTTGTATTTAATATTTTTGTTTACCTCGTCTTCGAAGTCATAACTTCGGCCTCAACTCAACACTTAAAGAAACAATTTTGATGTTTCATACCATACATTCTATACAACAACGTAGTCAAGGTCGAAGAAACGACTAAGTATATGGAGGTTAGTATTGTAATTATTTAGGATCAGTAGGAATCCTTTGAACAACAAAACACAATAAATGTTAAGATTTTATTGATCTAAGGTTAAAAAAAATATAATATAATGATAAAGTTCATTTAGACGTCAACTTTTCACGAACTCATTTTCAAGTATGTAATATTTGTAAACTACATAATAGCGTGTGTATTTTACTTAGACATACAATACCTAATTAATTAAATATGTTCCTTTAATAAAAAATAATTATTCTCATCACTAACGTCAATTAAAATTTGACGAAATACACAAAACCAAATTTGGTTTCTATGCGTTATTATTCTAAGCAAATAACATTATATACGAAAGTAAGTTTTTGAAGATATTTCTTACATTCTTATAAAAAGTATTACTGTGTCAAGTGTGTCTAAACATAACCTTGTACTATAAGGCCTTTCTAAATTAAAAAATAAATAATTGTGTAAATTTTTTTTACCATTAATCATGGTTATTGTTAGGTATACTGATAAATGATATTGTAATATAATCCACCTACACAATTCGAAACCTCATTCAATCATAAATGATTAAATTAGAATGCGTTATTAAATTACTCAGTCAGGCAGTTGCATGCATGTCAAACTACAATACTGCTAATCAGTTTAATATGTCCGCATTGTAAGCTCGATGGTGAAATAAAAATGAGAAAATTCCGAATGTATAAGACAATTATCTATTAATGTAATATTACTACTTAATTAATTACCTGTTAACTATTACTTCCAGAAGAAAGTAAGAATGTATGATTATATTAAAAAAATATCTTAAAATTCAATATTTTCGAATTTTGAATTACGCGGGTTAAACGAAACAATTTTTTTTTTTTAACTTTATTTTTGGCAACCAATCTTTTAGATTATTGCTGCCATTGTCGAGTAGTTAATAGTATTACAAGTTCTTCTTCTATTCCATTTTCGGCAACCAGTCTTCTAGTAGACCATTACTGCCATTGTCAAGTGAGTATCGATATTACAAGTTTCTTGATATAATTTCAATGAATGCCATTGTCAAGTAGTTAATAGTATTACAAGTTCTTCTTCCATTCCATTTTGGCAACCAGTCTTCTAGTAGACTATTACTGCCATTGTCAAGTGAGTATCGATATTACAAGTTTCTTGATATAATTTCAATGAACTAACAAGATGGTGGCTATCATGTTAGAACTTTCCATGGAATATTTGTGGCATCTCCAGAATTCATGGTCCGTGGTATTATTTTCCATTCAGTTCACTTATGTACAACAAACAAACTATATTACATAAAACACCCCCAATTTTACACAATATAGAGTCAAGTAACACAAGATTATGAATAAAAAATAATATCCACTACATGACAGACCAAGATCCCGCCAAAAACTCAACAATTTATTTAGTGACGTTATTGGTTGTACTTATCTTAAAACCGTGACGTGGCGTAACGTAATTGGTCGTAAATTGGACTACTGCATAATAAACAAGACATAGAATTAGATATCTGTATTTTTTTCACCATAAAGTTCCAGTTTTTAACAAATAAATATTGTGCCTAAGCCATACACGTATTAGATTCAAAAATAAATTATATTCTACATTTACAGTGTAAATTAACATACTTTATAAAAAAAAATCAGTCAATAATGTTTTAAATGTTTTGGAAAGAATGTGATATATAGATATCATTTTAAAATGTAAGACATACCTTTCTTCTTCTGAATCTTTACTAGTACAGGCTAATTTGGACTGGCTTGCTTTAATTTTATCATCCATCTTCAAAACACCATTTCGACACTATGTTCCACAGTAATAACATAATATACACATAAACGAAAATACTTTGGAGTTATTTATCATAAGACTAGTTATTGCTTGCCATTATATAAATTCGTAATTTGTTTGGATTATCTCATTGCTAAAAATTCGAGGTTATATACCGTTGAAATAACGTTGACACTGACAGCCTGTGTGCTGACGGCAAACAAACGATACAATCAGAGAAGTCAGAATAATCGATATTTATATAACAAATGACAAAATATTAGAAACAATTTAAAATAATATTTTATAGTATATAGGTTTATAAAAGTAATTTGTAAACATCTTTTGATTCCAGCGCATTGGTATAAAATTATTACAATTTGCATTTATAAGAACGCCATCTAGTTGGTGAAACTGAGCTTATAGGAAGTTAAAATATTATTAAACGCCATCTAGTAACAGAGTATGTAAAACTTATTCTCTATATAAAATCATTAGACTACATAATATATTATGACGTAATATATTATATGTATACATTTTATTTCAAATGTTTATAAGTAAGTAAGTATTTATAAGTAAACAACTATAAATTCCTTGACACATACACAATATATTGATGATATATCAAGAAACCACACAGTTGATATTTGATAAAAAAATTAAAATGTTTTTGCTAAAACAATTTACCTGAAAGTTTGAAGTCTGTCGACTACCTTCGACAGAGCAGTTTTTCTGAGCGGTCCAGGAGATCCACCTGGTGAATTCTCTTTGGATTCGGCCGCCAGAGCGCGGGCCACCATCAAATCTTGCTCATTCATCCTGAAAAAATAATAAATAGTTAATATTTTATAGGTGTTTATTTGTTCTATCTTGTGAAAAGGGGAAGATTTTAATGACCTTGTGATATGAATGATATGGTGTGGTTCATGCGTTGTTGTAATTGTATTTAGTCTTGAGAGAAATAGATGATTCAAAATAGAACTGCGCGTTGTGGTCCTTTTCAAAAAAACAAGCAGAAATGTTTTGCTTATAATTACTTAAAGAATAATATAGATAGAGATACTTGTACTATACCTACTATATTATTACTTCTATTATAGAAGTAACAAATGCTACGGGCGTGCCCCGCACGTTAATTACAATTGTTAAATATCTACCTACCCCAATATGGTACTTAAGTGAACGACCTATGTTCAGTTTTATTTATAACTAGCTCTACCCGCAGCTCCACACGCGTTTTTTTATTCCTATTACAGAATTATAAACTTGTGAGACTATGTACAATTATAGAAATGCTCTTTAAAAGTAATTGTAAGTACGACACGCACGCTACTTACAGTAATATGTAACGTGTACATTAGATATATATAAATACTAACAGCGTGCCAACTGAGGTTTGGCATCAGCAACATATTTGGAACCTTAAGGACTAGTATCTAGACTATGATCCATATACCACAATACTACTCCTCATGAGAATGTTGAGAAATTATACCTTGATTGGGCACTAAGGGGCTAAATATTTGAGCACACATTCGATGTTTGTGTCTATTACGTATACATATTTAAGTTTAGTTATACTGTTGTTGACGTAGTATGACCTTGAGAAACTACAATTTATTTTGGTACTATAGCATCAAATATAACAAAAAGTAGAACATCAATAATAAGAAAATATTGTAATATTTTTTATAAAAGTATCAAAGTAGTTTAAAGTGCGCTATAATTCCCCGGTTATCAGTTATCGTGTCTGTGTGAGCTGTACGTGTCTAGTAGGACTCGATGCCAAAATTGAACCGCGAAAAATTGAGAGCGCGTCCTTAACCCACAATATAGCTACCTCAGTGCTCACTTACACTGTATAAGGAACTAATGAAATAATAACTTAAAATATTATTATAAAGATTTACATTACATTTAATATATATTGCCATTATAATTAAGATTTTGTGACTTATTCAAACAATAAACGCTTGTCTATTCCGCAAGAAATTGTATTATGGAACTCTTTACGTAATACGTTTATAATGTAAGATCTTATTAGGAAGACCTCTATATCATTAAAGTTATTAATAATTATAATGTCGAATTATAAACAATAGGCTGATAATTATTTCTCTAATTAAAAATAAAGAATGAGTTGAAGTCTTGCTTAATTTTATGCAGACAAAGTTGCGGGTAACAGCTAGTTTAAAATAGAATAACCTCAATTACTTTTTATAAGGTTCGCTATCTACTAGTGGAAGTCCCATGAAAATCGGTCGAACGGTTTTGGAGATAACACTGCGAACGAAGCCACGATTAACGGCTAGTATAAACTAAAATTGCATGAATTACTTTTTGTAAGGTCAGCTATCTGCATGTGAAAATCTCGTGAAGATCGGTCGAACCGTTTTGGAGATAGTACTGCGGGCGAAGCCACGGTTAATAGCTACTATAAATTAACATTGCTTGAATTACTTTTTATAAGGATAGATATCTATCAATGAAAGTTTCGTGAAGATCGGTCTAACCGTTTTGAAGATAGTAGTGCGGGCGAAGCCACGGTTAACATTTAGTTTAAATTAAAATAGACTAAATTACTTGTTATGATGTCCGCTATTTGCTGGTGAAAGTTCCGTGAAAATTGGTCCAACCGTTTTGGAGATAGCATTATAGACGAAGCCGCGGTTAATAGCTAGTCTAATTTAGAGTAGCCTAAGTAAGCCGCTGTAATTTCAGCTATCTGCCAGTGAAATTTCGGTCAAAATCGGTAGAGCCGTTTCGGAGATTACCCGGAACAAACAGACAGACAGACAGACCGACAAAAATTTTAAAAATCGCTTTTTTGTTAAAATTTTGTTAAAAAATATTTTGATATTACATACAGACACTTCATTTTTATTACATGTATAGAAAATAGGTGTACCTCTTAGATTTATAGAAATATGTTAATTTGTTTTTTATATTATTATTGTACAAATCTTATTGACCCTCAATAACATTGCTACAGACTCTATACTGGTTTGATATGAATGGGAAGAGGCGATAGTACACTCATCAAAAAAGTCTAAGCAACATGTACTAATTTAAATTTTAGGATGGTTCTTCACATTATAACGTTGTATTTTATTTTTAAAATAATATCTTTAGGGTTCTACGATGTAAAAATAACAGCTGTTGTCTTTATAAGTTCTTTTAATAACAGAAATGAACAATATTAGAATATACTGTAGAAACTAAGATACATAAGAAACTAAACTTTTTTCTTACAAAATGAAATTTCTAAAGAAAATGTATTTATTGTGAAAGAATAGAACAATTTAATACAAAGTATGGTCTCCTCTGCTATTCAGAACTTGTCGGCAACGATTATTCATTGAATTAATGAGACTGTTTATGTCATCTTGCGGTATTCGCTCCCAATGGAATTGTAGCAAATCCTTCAGCTGTTGGGTTGTTGTCGCTCCGTCCAAGTCCTTCAAAACACGTCTCTGGAGCATGTCCCATGCGTGCTCGATGGGGTTGAGATCTGGCGATTGTCCAGGTCAGGGCAATACCCGGATGTTCTCCGTTGCAAAGTATTCACTGGTTCGCCGAGCTGTATGTGAACGCGCATTGTCATGCATTAATCTAAAATCGGAGCCAAAGGTTTGTGCAAATGGGTAGACATAAGGTCTGAGAATATCCTCAATGTAATTTTCAGCATTCATATTTCCATTTACAAAAACGACCTCAGTTCGCCTGTTCTTCATAATACCCGCCCATAACATAACTGTTGAGCCGCTGTATGGATGAACTTCCTGAACGCACCTGAGCCTTTCAGTATTTCCGGGTCGACGATACACTCGCACCCTTCTTGTATCATCAGGCTTAAACCCGAATCGCAACTCATCGGAAAACATAATTTTATCCCATTGTTCCTGGGTCCATGTTATGCGTTCTCTACACCATTCATATCGACAAGCGCGATTCTCGTGACGTATCGGTGGGCACCTGATTGGGCGTCGAGCTCGTAGGCCGTACTCATGCAGTCGATTTCGCACAATTTGAGGACTTACATCAACACCACTTGAAATTTGTAGCCTCAAACTTATCTCTCGAGCGGTTAACATCGGCTGGCGTCTTGCAGTCAGTTGTATGTACCGGTCTTGCCGAGTGGTTGTACTCCTTTTACGGCCTGGATGCTGTTCAGCGGGTTCTTCTGTATTATTGTAGCGCTGCCAAAGACGACAAATAACACTTCTATGAATGCCAAAATGTCGAGATACCTGAGATTGATTACTTCCCGCTTGCAACATCCCTACAGCTCTTTGCATTTCATCTGCCATCAAATGACGTCGCTTCATGACGTAAAGAATATCTAACAATTCAATTTTGTCGCTAACTTTATTTAAATGGTTGGTAAAATTATAAAATCAAGACTAAACATAGCAATTAAAACGCACTTAAATTCAAACAAATTCGCAGTCATTTGAATTTTATGAAAAAACAAAACATAATCAAATTTTTTTTTACAACCAGCCAGTATGTCATCAATAACAAAAAAGTTTACTTACCTACGCACTTTGTTTGAGTAAATACTTAGAAATTAATTAATATAAATGGTAAAATTTGTAATATCACGCATGTTGCTTAGACTTTTTTGATGTGTGTAGTAATAATGCTACTAATTGTTATTAATCAGCGCTGAAGTTATTTGCAAAGGTGACAGCCAGCACATGATTAATTGTGCGCAATTGCAGTATAATACCATGGCAAAATTCTAAAATCTTCTAATGTTTAATTTCTTTTATGTTATAAATATCTTCGTAACTATTTTTCCACTATTATGTTGTCCGTGTAAATACACGGAGTAGGAACTACAATAAATATAATTTCTTTCTTTCTTGAACTAGAATTAAAGAATTTACGATAGTTTATAAGTTTGACCACAATTTCAGCCGATGTTAAATGCACATAATTTGAGATTGTAATCACGCTAAACTACAAGTGCTGTTGCTGGAACGTATCTGTGTAAATGCTTGGTGAGAGACTCGAAACCTGAGTGTGGTAGCTAACCAGACAGCCTTAGACTAGGCTCTACCACGGGAATATCTACCACCATGTTATTGTTCGATCAAGATATTTTCCTCCATCGAGAAGTCTAGCTTATTCACAAGAATTCGAACTTAGATCGACTAATACGGTATACGAAGACGGTAATTACTGAGACATCATCGCTTCAAAACCTACTTACGCATACCTATATCATTGTACTGGTTGTTGGGTTTTAAATCGCCTCATTTGAGTAACGTAAATTTACAGACCTAGTCAATCTTTTTGGCCGCTCTGAATATGGTCGTAAGTTAGAGCTTACGCGTAATATCGGCAGAAGTTTAATGTGAAAGAAAGTAAAAATATCATTATAGAAATCGAAAATTAGCATTCATTTTTCCTTAACTTAAAAGAAAGAAAAAAATAAGAAAGATAACGTGTTTATTGTTGGAACATATCACGGCCCGGTTACAAAATAAATAAAGAAAATATACATATAGATAATTACCAATTTAGCTTTATTTATGTATAATTAATGGTATTATATAATGTATAAGAATTTATTTTTAATTAAAAATGTCAAAATAACACCCCCAATTACCTACATGCTGCAGTGCAACCGAGTGATATTACACCGCTGATTTTCAGTGAGAGGCCATAGTAATTTACGGTCGTGGCTTAACGAAAATATTACACAGTTAATAATAATAAGAACATAAAACAGATGAGCAACAAACGAAACAAAAATACCACAAGACAGGGTGATGTAAAAATTGAGAGTGATTTTATAAATGTCTGTGGAAATGCCATTCATTATCCTCTATTACTCTACAGTAGAATAACTTCAACAATGTATAACAACACCTGTTGTAAAATAAATGAACAAGGTAATTTACTATGCTATAAAGCCGCTATTTTTATATCTATACTGATAAGTATTAATGCCGCAGGTTGATAAGTACTCACATGATTGAGAGCCTTACAGTATATTAGATTTTTTATGTCCTATATATACGATAAGTAGGGAAATATCGATGTTTATTGAAGGCATGAATATATCGATAAGCGATACATCAACCGTCAACTTAATATTGTCGATATTTTTAATAATCCAAATCTATACTAATTTTATAAAGCTAAAGGTTTTGTTTGTTTGGTTAGGTCCGATTTGAAAAATTATTTTAGTGGTAGTAGCTCATTTATCGAGGAAGGCTACATATCATCACACTAAGACCAATAGGAGCTGAGCATTATTGAAGAATGTTTCAAAATCGATTTCACTTCAATCAAAGTAACTATTGCACGCGGACGAAGTTGCGAGCAGAGGTTAGTATTCCTATAAAGGTAGTTAACTATAACGCGAATCATACCTTGCTAGATCAATAACGTAGTCAGTTCGAGAGAACAAAACCGAATCATAGTGTAATCAGATTTGTAAAAAAATCACAAAACAAGTTATTTACTAGCTGATACACGCAGACGTCGTCTGGGTCGTTTATTATCTTAACAGTATGTTTTATGTACAGAGGAAAAATTATAAGCACCACACCGCTTGCCCCAATTCTCCACGGGAAGAAAATACACCTCACTAAGCGCGTAGTGTTTATAAAAATTGTAGTTTCTTAAAATTTAAATGACTCTATCGATACATGTAATAATAAACATGTAATTTTTATAAAATAAATTGTTGCAGGTGTCTAGGAATAAATAATAAAATACATTTCAATAATTTTTAGAAATGTCTATCTGTTTTTTTGGACACGCATCGCTGCTAAAATACTGTGTTCATGATAAAACCTCTTCAACAAAATCATAAAGCATATTTTCGAGTAACATTTAGTCTTGGTTTCATTAAAATTGATTTGGTCTATCAGAAGCTATTGTAATTCACTGTTTTTTTAAAAATAAAATACCACGAGGACAAAGTCTCGGACACAGTTAGTATTAAATAAGGCTATAGTGATATTATTGTTAAAGTACCAAGTTCTTCAGATTAAAATAAAAATGATCGTAAACTATCCTTATATAAGAAGATAGAACCTACAAAGAATGATTTGGACAGTCTTTTTCCTTACATTCTATTTTGGAACTATGGGACAATTGTTCCAGACTTAACAAAAAGACGGTTGGCAGACAACGATTTAGCAACAATACGTATAGTCCTCGTTAATCTTTTGGCCACTCAAGCTCGGGCTTGCACATATGTAAAGAGCTAAGTACAAAACAAATCAAAAATATTTTTATAGGAATCTAAAATTACCATTAGTTTATCTCTATACATATATATGTCGATGTTATACAAGTAATATGATACGTATTTATACCTAAATTTGTGTTCTGCGCAACTGCATTCGGAGTGGTCAAAAAGTTTGGCGAGGTTTATGTATTATATTACATTATCGTACGTTTAGTTTTATCGTATCAATCGTCTTGTCGATATTTTTAGTTTTTCCATATATTGTTGAAAGCTCTATTGTAATATAGACATGGATATATCATAACGTCATCATTTTCGAGTAATTAACTTGGATTCTATTGTCCATTCAAGGTCAACGTCTTTTTAATACGTTAGTAAACTCATGTATTACGAAGGATTATGGTATTTTAGAGTATAATCCATCTAAGAAACTTCGCTCACTTGTACATTGAAAAATATCAATATCAGATATATTTTCTGCTAGCTGTACCCGCAGCTCCGCACGCGTTTTTTAAAATTGTATTAAAGAAATATAAAGTCGTGAGACCATGTACAATTATAGAAATGCTCTTTAAAATAATTGTAAGTATGACATGCACGCCACTTACAGTAACATGTAGCGTATACATTAGATCTATAAATACTAACAGTGTATCAAATAAGGTTTATCATCAGCAACATATTTGGAACCTTAACCCAACATATAACTACCACAGTGATCACTACACTGTATAAGGAACTAATTAAACAATGACTTAAAGATGTTGTTATAATGATATAATATGTCCATATTGTCAATAAGTAATTCGTTTATGGTCTAATAGTTTTTAATATTCGACAATTTAAATAGTGCTCATTAAACTCGATACTATATTCTTATATGTTACTATGGTTACTGAGTTATGTAGACGAAAGCGCGGCAAATAAAACAAAATGGCAACCAAAAAGACAATATAATTCAAATTACATCCATACATAGATACAGATATATGAATTTCAATAATATTTATTCTTCGAGTCCAATACAGCGTACGTGTTACGCACATGTTTACAGTAAAAAACATATTTTTGCTAAATTTCATGCTGACGAAGTCATATAGACAGCTGGTCTATTTTATAGAGTAACCTAAATTACTTTTTATAATGTCCGCTATCTGCCGATGAAAGTCTCGTAAAAATCGGTCAAACCGTTTTAGAGATAGCACTGCGGATGAAACCACGGTTAACAGCTAGTCTAAATTAAAATAGACGAAATTATTTTTTATAATGCCCTCTGTGTGCTGGTAAACGACTTGTAAAAATCGATGGAACCATTTTGGAGATAGCACTGCGGGCGAAGCTAGGGTTAACAGCTAGTATGAACTAAAATTGCTTGAATTAATTTTTATAAGGATAGATATCTGTCAATGAAAGTGTCGTGAAGATCGGTCGAACCGTTTTGGAGATAGCACTGCGGACGAAGCCACGGTTAACAGCTAGAATAAACTAAAATAGCTTGAATTTATTTTTTATAAAGTCATCTATCTGCCAGTGAAAGTTTCGTGAAGATCGGTCTAACCGTTTTGAAGATAGCACTGCGGGCGAAGCCGCGGTTAACAGCTAGTCTAATTTAAAGTAGCCTAAGTAACTCGCCGTAATTTAAGCTATCTGCCATTGAAATTCTCGTCAAAATCGGTCTAGCCGTTTCGGAGATTACCCGAAACAAACAGACTGACAGACAGACCGACAAAATTTTTAAAAATTGCAATTTTGTTATCAGTAGCGTGTATACTTTCATACCCAATCAGTAACATTTTTTTATTTTGATATTAGATACATACAGACACTTCATTTTCATTATATGTATAGATGTGTCTAGTGGATATTTTACAAAGAAAGGAAAGTATAATTAAACCGACTTAAAATACAAATTAAACTGCACGTGTATTTATTTTTTCATATATAAGCAAACATACACACAGATACACTCATATTATGTTTTGTTTGGTACGACAATAATAGATTTATTATGTACTAATGTATCCAGTTGAATTTTCGTTTTATATTCAAATTTTTACATTTATACATATACTAGCTGACTTGCGCAACTTCGTCTGCATCAAATCGGTTATTACCGGTTCCAATTTTATTTCCAAAAGCGAAAAATCTTAAAAAACCTAGAACCCGATTGTAGCGACACTTACCGGGTCTAATTGTGAATTCAAACTATCCTATATATTATGGAAGGAAATATCTTCCCGGTATCCCCTGGGTTGCTCCTGTGGCCCTCACCTTCACGCCCCATTTACTATCCTCGCAACAACGCACAACAACAACACTAGTCTAATATACCTTTTTAACTGTGAAAGAATTTTCAAAATCGGATCAGTAGAGATCAGTAACAGAGATTACCCCGAACATCAAAAACCACTAACTTCAACTTCAACTTTTTAATATTGGAGTTTTATAGATACGAATTCTACCAGTGTCAAATCAGTCACGGAAGAGTAACTTTATAGGTAGTGTTAAATTTTTAGTATATATAATTTAGTTTTTTCAGATTAGACCGCTTAGATATACAAAAACACAACATTTACAGACATCATGCCTTAAATAAATATATGTAGGGGCTTCGGGCTCTCTACTATAAGATTCTAGCCTGACAAAGACAGCGTACTAATAATACTCGGTATGCGTGAAATAGACTGTTTATTAATATGACCATATAAGGTATTTATAGAGACGCGATCATGCATTTGTGTGAACGACATTCTATTTACAATATATACAAAAGTCTGCCTAGTCTGCCAAAGAGGATGACATACTGAGTAGCTACATATATATTAACATAATAATTACTGTTAGTTATTGTGTTATGTTAAAGCTTAATTTTGTTAATTCTTATGATTCAACAGCTACTAAACTACTACTACTACTAAACTAACATAAGAAGCATTGCTTCTTATGATTCAACAGTTTTCTGTGGTTAACATTATTATTAAAGACTGTAACCTACTCCAAATAATGTTTTTTTATACTTTATAGGTTTTAGAGTTTGACCACAATCTAAACTGATGTAAAATGATAATGTGAACCAAGAAGGTAACATTCTAAACCTGGAGGGAGATTGGGTGGGGAAGCACACCTATAAGTGCTTGGCAACAGGCGATTACGGCTCTTTGTAGTCCGGTGAAGCTGTTAAGGCCTTGCTAGGCCAATAGCATAGTCAGTTCCAGAAAAAAAAAGCATCTAAGGCTCATTCGTAAGGATTCGAACCTACGATGATGGATACAGAATCCGAGCACGCTAGTTTGGAATGT
Organism: Antheraea yamamai; assembly: GCA_036509395.1. Classification (NCBI taxonomy): domain Eukaryota; kingdom Metazoa; phylum Arthropoda; class Insecta; order Lepidoptera; family Saturniidae; genus Antheraea; species Antheraea yamamai. The sequence continues at coordinate 4,984,579 of AP028426.1, forward strand.
ATTGAAATCTTTATCCCGCCATGTTTCTCACGAATCACTCTCAACCAACGAATTTTAATATAAAATATTAAAACTATTTATTGCAATTAATTTGTATTACGTACTTATCATTCTAAACCGAAAACGGTTTCGATTCTTTTAACGCCTTAGCCAATAAAATACACAGTACAAAGAAAACAAACATGACCTTAATTGTAATCGCCATTAAATATTCTTAAGCTAATAGCGAACATATGTTTACGTAACTTATTCAGTCGTTATTATTCGCTATTGCCCTTCTGTATTGTAATAGCAAAGTAGGTTAATAATATAAGTATGAAATATCTTCAATAAAACAAATGCATAAAAGTCAAACCATTATCGTTTATTCTCTTATCTTTTGTGTTTTGTCTGGTTCAGATTCTGATGATAAATTGTTTTGCTGCTTACAGCTCATACATAAATTACGTAACACTTTAAGGGAGGCAGTTATAAAAGCGTGGAATCGCGATGTTTGCATCGTGCGACAGGAGGGAGTCATAAATTTCGTGACGCCATACCATATGTATAAGTTTAAAGTATTAGGAACGAAGTCCAAGGATACAAGATGATTACAACTTTGTATTGCTCACTTAATATATTATAGTTTGTACTATCTTTTTTTTAACAAAAGTAAAAAGTTTTATTTATTAGTGATGTTATGAAAAAATATCTTAAATAAAGTATATATATATATTTATATAATTTTGGTTTTCATTTAATAACTTTTAAATTGTAAACTAAGGACAACAGAAGGAAAATTCCAAAAATCATGAATTTCATCTGACGTATTTTATGGATGGTTCCTTACCTTCTATATAGGTCATCTTTAAATGCGCAATGGAGTGACGAGTTCTAATATTGCTATTTGCATCAGAAAACCCACAGTCAATAGGAACAGGTAAAACTAACGAGCTTAAAACTTGTTAAATATATACCTTATATGCGAACTCCGATTTGGTAGTAGTACTCAAAAGGTCAAGGCACAACTCAAAACTGAGACTGGGCGGTGATTGTAAGTTAATTTTAAAAATTAATTGTTATTTGTTTTATTAATTAACTGTTACATTAACTTATTTTGTCTATTGATTCTACAGTTTTGCATATAGTTTATGATTTCAGCCATATTGTAATGGAAGCTCGCAAAACACTTGTAAAATGTTAAAAGGTACACTATACACAGAAAACGTCTTTTGTTTCAATAGTTAGTATTTTTTTCTATAAGAGCGATTTTTAACGAGCGACAATAAAATCGCACGTGTGCCTATACCTTTCAATCTTTATTTTGTGTAATATAATATTTGTCCTGAATCAATAGTAAAATAAGTTACGTGTTCTGTAAGTTTTCTTCACGAATATATTAGAAAAAGTTGAAATACTATCTTTTCCCGCTACGCTGGCTGTATGTTTTTCGGTATATTCAAAACTAACAGTGAGCTATGTCGTTTTACGATTAGGTCGGAGGTATAATCAGGAAAAGTTAACAAACAGACGAACAGGGTTACTTTCCAATCTATACTATTATTGTGGATATATCAATAAACAAAATTCCTTTCACGAAAATTTAGTGTAGGCGAATGTTTACTTTAGCTGAGTTGACAGATACGAAATGTTTGAGTTTGTGAAGCACACATGCTGGTACACATGTGTGCCTCGCTAATTCTTATAAGTATTATTAGCTTAGCTAGTTTAGCTTAGTAAGATTTGCGGTGTTACATCCAAGGCAACAGCCCAAGCCGAGGTTCGGCCACTCTGGCACCCATCAGCTTGTTGCCAAGCGGTTGAACGTCATAAGCGCTCATCCCATTGGTTAGGTGAAGTTGTGAAGGTCCATAGGGTCAATAGCGTTAGTCAGTTCGGAAAGAAGCTTTTCACAAGAATCCTATGTTATGTTGTTATAATTTTAGTATCCACTAGTTAATTCATTCAAGATCATTATGAAATTTTGTATATTGAAGTGAAACTTCTAATGCGACTTCCAACAAGGATGCGTTAAATGTTTAACGCTACCATGGAGGCGGTATGAAAGCACTGTTGCATTAAACGTTCAACGCTCCTGGGGAGGGGGACTAGAAAGAGACAGAGCGAGAAAAATAATCAAACATTTCGTATCCTACTTTAGTTATCATAATCCCATTGTAAATGTTATAGATTTGGATATTTCTCCACTCGAAAATGATAATTAAAAGATGCGATCAATTGTGAATTGTAAGCAATGTTAATAAAGTTTGTCTTAAAGAAACAATATGATTTCACTAAAAATCAATTTTTAACCCTTCCTATTTTCATTTCCACATTACGAAGTTTCACTTCTTCCGCGCGGAGGGACTCCACACACTATTTTTTTTTTGTCAGAAGTACAGAAATGGACATAACATTTTTATGTTTTGTAGGTTTTAAACCCTTTGATCACAATATCACCTGACGTTATTTTTTTTTTTATATCATAGGCGGCAAACGAACGTTTGAGTCACCTAATGTTAAGTAATCACCGCCGTCCATAGACACTTGCAACACCAGGTGAGTCGCAAGTGCGTTGCCAACCTGTCTTTGGGGAGAGGGAGACTGGCTCTCAAGTGCAGCTGTCGGAACACACCAGCATGTGTTTGGCGACAGATTTTCAACTTGAGGTACTTAGATAAAGCTCCTATCACTTTGCAAAAATAGTTCATCCGGAAAAAAATACTATACCTGAGTGATAGGTCAAATCTACAGTAGCGCGAGTGAAACCTCGGGCCTAACCTAGTTACCTATAAAAGTAGACAATATTTACTCGCGGTAGTTCAATTCTATATGTGTACGAAGGTCAATTAATTCCGCGGTGATCTGTAAACACCATTATACACACGTTGAGTACTTATTTATATATCGACATAACGAATTCAATTGAAATGGGCATGGGAACATTAATTTATTGTATAACTAACTTTTGTTCGCGGCTTCGCTCGCTATTATGTAGATTAACCAATCAAAGTATTGACAAAAGCAAAATAACAAATATTGGTAATAATGTTTACTGAACTGATAATATTTCATGTTAGTAAATAGTAGACGCCTTCTCGAGCACAGAATAAATGTAGGTTTACTTCATTGTACGCTAAATCTGTACAGAATCTATACTAATATTATAAAGAGGTCATGTTTGTGAGTTTGTAAGAGGTAATCTCAGGAACCACTGGTCAGATTTGAAAAATCCTTCCAGTGTTATATAGCTCATTTATCGTGGAAGGCTAGGCTATATATCATCACGCTAAGACCAATAGGAGCGGAGCACCAATGAAGAATGTTTCGAAATTGAGGTTTTTTCTCCTTTTGAGAGCTTCCGCTCCGTGTTAGTTCGTTAAGTGATGTTTATAGGTCATACTATCAACAACAATTATGTATTCTTATCAATATGTAACGATATGATAACTGACTCACAGCAACGCGTGGTCGGGTCAGGTAGTGTTTTTATAACTAAAATTGATACATCTGTGGTTTATCCGTGCTAACCTGTGAAAAGATAGAGGGCTTTTCAAACTTATCATCTAGTCTACCTGTCATAACGCTTTATCATATGAATTCCTTAGTAAGGCTTAAATTTTTTCGTGGTTACTTAACATCGATAAAACTATTATATGGTTTATGTACTTAATAATGACAGAGTTACAGTAAAAAACAAAAGACAACCTAGAACTATTTCCATGAAAAGATAAAACTATTTTTTCACAAGACCGAAGTCATATGAAGAAGCTAGTTTTCCCATACAATAGAAATACTTTAAACATCTTCACATCCGTAGTTATATTCACACTTGAGTGTTAATTTATGTCTAAATATGTATATACATAATTACTGTATATAGTACTGTAGATATGTATATTCCTTCTGAATTGATTTAAAATTATTTACTCGTAGAAGTTTTTATCAACTACATTTGATAAGATGATTTATCAAAATCCGAATATTTTAACTTGACGCTAATAATAATAAAAAAATTACAATATTTAACGCTATGTTTATAATAGCAATAGTTACTTTGAAACCGAAAAAGCATTCGTGTGAGTTAAATACTTACCAACATGTATGCAATCTCCGCTTATATAATACTATAACAAAGATTTTTAAATATGAAATATTGACACATAAGTCACTGTAAGCGTATGCCAGTATTTAAAAATAAAAATGGTTATTACATTGATATACAAAGACCCAAGATGCACACTTAATGTCTCACAGCCGGCACACAAAAATAAGTGCATAATTTTGGATTATGCAGTCATTTCAAATAGTCTCGTGTCGCTTGCATCCTTGTAGAAACAACTTTAAATCATACCGGTAAGATTGAATTTGCAAAATCATAAGTTTATCGCATAACTATGACCACGTTATATTGGGGAGTTTTTGTGGTCGGCTTTGAACGCTACTTTTATTCGAGATTGTGCGTCTTGGGTTTTTATATGTCAATGGGTTATTATTTTATTTTTTAACATTAAAACTTAGAGATTAAAGTATCAAATAAGTACAATTTACGTCAATATGAAACAATATTTAAATAACATACCTTATAGATATCACCAAACACAAGTTAATCCCGGAAACAATTATCCAAAATAGATTTATTCACACCATAATCCTGTAATATTCAGAGTTCACAACAATGTTTCAGAACATCAATATCCATCAAAAATTATAAAATATGGATAAACATACCTACTAAATTATTTATTACTTTATCAATACAAATGTTATATTCGATACACACGTCACTTAATATAGTAACAGGTGATTAAATGCGTTTAATAATTGTCCTAAAAATCACATAGCCCTTTTTTATCACAAATATTCGACACAGGTAATAAAAATAGATTATTTGTTTTGTACGCTCTGTCAGCGTGTGCGCGTCTATCAGTTTTGTATGACAATGCATGTGTTTTTCGCTAAGCGGGTCGGCGGGTCGCAGGCTGTTAGCGTCTGTCAATGATGTAAGCCACGGTCATATAGAACCTCTCACTTGTTTCCGAGTAATCGATCATGATATTTAGTCTTTTATCATCCCGTATCTCTAATACGAGCTGATGTATTAACACAGGACATGTTTGTAATAACACAGATGACTTTAAAAAATTAACCAGTGTATGAAAATAGATATTTTAAACGACCACGCAATGTTTCGAATGTACCCAGGTTTTGAATTCATGTATTCATATTTATTCTATGTGATGCCTATTTATGCTTAAATATTATATATTTTCTTAGTCCCTAAGGAGGTATTATGTGTTTAAGACTAATGTTAAATCGTTACTGGGCCGATCTTATGCTGATGCGTCTGCAGTTATGTAAATCATTGTTTTAGTGAATTTAATCGTGTTGTATAAAATGAAAGGGTGCAAATTAGGTCAGATTTATATATTGAAAATTGAAAAACGTATAAATTTTGTGTTCATAAATTATTATGATGAATATTTGTGAATTAACACCAATCAAAATCGACAAGATTAACAAAAAAACGTATGTGTATTTCTTGAGCTTAAAAATGTAATTGCTAATGTTTTAACTAAAAGATACTAATTAACACGAAAAGTCATTAAAATTATATACCTATCGTATACAGAATCAAGTAAGATACTAAAAAGAAGTAGGAGAAACTATTTATTAATAATATATCAATAATATATTATTAACAATTAATAATTTATAATGTAAACAAATAAAAAGAATACATACCGACTCTTAACCACAAATCTTTAAACCACTTAAAAAGTTTATAATTTAAAAAACACATTTACCACGAATACACATTAAACTATCATTTGCCATCATATATAATTTAAGATTACACACAATGCACGTGTATATTTATGTATGCATATATTTTTTTATCTTCACTGTTATAAAACATGTGTTGTAGATACATATACATATATTTCAATATCTACCTTGAATATATTTATCAGTTCTTACGGTAACTTGACAGATAAACAAACCAACTTCATGGTGTCTCTTTCACGTGTCGATGTGCACGCGCATCGTAAAAATTCACTCATCATTTTTCCTAAATGCGCCAAAAGAAGTACAACTTCAAAAACATTTCATGTGGACATATTTGCCTAATTATTTGCCATTTTCTTACGTCGTCGTCTCTAATCATTACATAGTATAAAACAAAGTCCCCTACCGCGTCCGGCTGTCTGTCTGTTCGCGATAAACTCAAAAACTACTAAACGGATCTTTATGCGGTTTTCACCAGTGGATAAAGTGTTTCAAGAGGAACTTTTTGGTATATAATTTGTCCCGGATTTTTTTATAATCAGGGCGGGACAACGTCTGCCGGGCCCGCTAGTTTTATATAACTCAATTCATGGCTTACTTACAAAGCTTATCGACGCGGCAATGTCAATAATAGGATTTAATAAGTGTACAATAATTAATACATAATTTAAAATATTTGTTTATTATAAATACTGTTCATTTGTCTTTATAATGTACTTTAGTATGTTTGTATAAACATCAAAATATAACATATTTTATGTACATACCATTTCCAACTTCTCAGATCGCAAAACGAAGGGCCCCGGTGAGGGGCCGACACACGTCGGGTCGAGGGGATGAAGTGCATAGACAATACTCGTTTCCCGACCAAAAGGTGTGTGAAGAACACCGTGGGGCTTCCGACGTTAAGGTGGCAATCTTATTTAAGATTTTCCTCATTAAAAAAAAAAACAAACAAAATATATATTAGTATATGAAAACGTTAAGTTATCAAACTTAAATCAAGACTATTCTTACACTATACATATGTATTTAGCTACTCACCAATACATTTGTAATATATGATGATGATTGTTCCGACCGGTTTCGGCCATGGCGACCACTTTGACCCCTAAACTTAGAAATGGCGCTGGTGCGCTCGAAGGTGGCTTATGTCGCCTATCTTCGCGGCGAAACTTCGTACACATTGAGGGCACGTGAGTACGCCGTTCTCATAATGATATGTTATGACAGCAGGAGGGCGAGCCTTTAACTGGTCGCGTTTGGTAACAAGTACAGCTTTATGCTGAGCATCGAACTCGCGTACTTGGCTGTTCACCATTCTGCGCCATTCTGGCCGTTGTGCTGCCAAACGTTCCCAACAAGAGGACTCTATATTGCATCTCTTCATGTGCCGCTTTTGGACATCCTTGTAGCGGAGGAGGGGACCACCAATAAATATATAAATATCCAATAAAACACAAATTGTAAAATTATAATGTAAACTATGGATGATGCAGTGGTTTAAGCTGTTACCATCGCACTCAGTTTTATGGGTTCGAATCACAAACCGGACAATTATCTGTGTGACCCACAAATGAATTGTTCTGTCTGGGTGTAATTTTTACCAATTAATTGTATGTTTGGAATTTCCCCCATGACACAGAACTTGAAGATTAAGGTGCCAACTGTTTTATTATAAATTATATTGTTGTATTATTATTGTTGCCAATTAGTGTGAAACAAGTTATGTATTTTGAATAACTACTATAATTATTTGCTCCATATATAAAATTCCCGAATGCGTGTTTTCGATCTCCTACTAAATACTACGTTTTGACTGATTTTAATTATTTTGGGTCACCTGGTTGGTTATTATTAGCTGTATCTGAACCCGCTAGGGGGTGCTTTTGTTGAGATCTAGATTTTTTCTGAATTTCTCGCTTGGAAAATGTTGAATCCAAATATTCAGTCTCTCTAGATATATTTTAATTTAATAATGTTTATATTCGTGACTTACAGTTCCCGATATTTCGTTACATACGTCGGGGAAAAGAGTGAGACGTCCAGCTAAGAACGGCTTGCTTCGGTTTCGTAAAGCGTTCTCTCTATATAACGCGCAATTAATGCGATAGACAAAGATAATGAACGCTATACGAAATTAAACTTAGCCGACTATCTCGGTCTATTCGCGACATGCAGAAACAAAAGCCACGTATCTACATTTCGATCATTACAAACTTTTTTAAATCTATACTTACTAATATTATGAAGCTGGAGTGTTTGTTTCTTTATTTGGTTGAACGCGCTAATCTCAGGAACTGGTCCGATTTGAAAAAATCTTTCAGTGTTAGATAGCTCATTTATCGAGGAAGGCTATATATCACGCTAAGCATCACGCTAAGACCACTAAGAGCGAAGCACCAATGAAGAATGTTTCAAAATCGGGATATTTTTTCCTTTTCAGAGCTTCCGTCAGAGCTGCGTTAGTCCAAAGTAACTATTCCACGCGGACGAAGTCGCTGGCAGAAGCTAGTCCTGTAATTCGCTTTTAGGTATTAATTGGCAGTTCAGTTGAACCACTATTGCTCAACGTATGCTAATCTCCGTTAAATCTCGTTTGCGACCTTCATACAACCCGATCAGTCTCTCGGCCAAATAATGACTCCACTCACGGTTGTTTAACAAGTTCGGTTTCATTAGTTTGGACTTTCTAAACGCACATATGTAGGTGAGCTACATAATTATGTTATGGACCAAGTGATTAATCAGGGCACTATTTATACTGTTCGGGATTTTTGTTTAAGACTTTAAGGGTGTTATTACATAAAAGATAAATACGTATTAAATACTTGCTTAAAAAAGGTTTCGTATTAAATGCAACGCGCTCGCCCGAGGCAAGTTCGCATTATCTTTTTTCGCAGATCTAACCTAACGTAATCAAAGCGAGACAAAAGAGCAAGATGGCGATCACTCAGCGACCGTGGTGCATTTAATATGAAACCCTCTTAAAGCAAGTATTCAATACGTATTTAACTTTTTTTAATAACACCGTATAGGATTTAGCGTTAGACCACAATTTTACCTGTTGTTAAATGACGATATGGTCTTAGATAGGAAACATGCTAAATCTCGAGGGCGCTAGCTCACAAGTGCAGCACCTATAGGTGTTTGGCAACAGTCTTACAACTGAAGGCTGATAGTAAGCCAGACGGGCTTAGAAAAACTACCATGATTTTATCACGGTGTTTTCCTTCAACGAAAGATCCAACTCAGTTGCTAGGATTGGAACCTACGTCGATGGATGAGGTATTCGAAAACGCTAATCAGGCTCTGAAACAGATTCTGGTGGTGGATAACAAAAGCAGCGTTATCAGCGAAGATTCCCTTGTTTACTTTTCTCCAGTTTGTGTTTTCGTTAGATAAACTCTTTTTCATTTCATTATCGACACGAAACTCGAAAGGATTACAGTCCTGTCGCACGTCGCGTCGATCTTCAATATTGAGATGGAACAACACAATTCGAAGTGAAATACAGCGTAAGTACTGCTGCTCTGAGTAAATAATAAGACATACCACTTAGCAGACGAAATAGATAAATACAGAACAACTTACAATTTCCAGTGAAGGTTATGGGTTTTGAAATTGTGATCCGCAAACTTTTGTGTGACAAAAAGTGGTGGGTGTAAACACCGTGTCGGATAGAGTGGGCGCAGTGTCTCGCTTATCTTCCGGTACTGGATAACAGTGAGACATATACGTTCTTTTCATTTTCTTTATTTCTCGTTGTCCGTGGTTGCGTGTACTGCGTTCAGGCGACGCGGAGCGGCATGGCGATCACTGAACATAATCTATGCTATTCAAAAGTGATTGATGGATAATTAAAATATTTTCCTGTAATACAAAAATTTCACTTCTATTGGGTGTCTGTTTTATACAACCTGGTTTTTTAAATGTATGTATAATATTATAACGGGATGGTTAAAATGAAAATAATTAATACCGCTTGATAAGATTGTATTTATTTTTAGTCATCGTCAAATAATGTGAATTTAAGTAAGTACTACTGATATCACTAAATATTATAAAACAAAATCCTTTACCACATCTGTCTGTCTGTTCGCGATAAACACAAAAACTACTGAACGGATTTTCATACTGTTTTCACCAGTAGATAAAGTGATTCACGAGGAAGGTGTAGGTATTAATTTGTCTAGGTTTTTTATTCTCATGGCGGGACAACGTCCGCCGGGCCCGCTAGTGTCATACATATAGGCTATGTTAAATAATCATAATATTCCTTGCCGTGTCAGTTTGTCATTAACATCTATTTCATACTTCCGTTATTTCTTCAGCTTCTACAGGTTACCAAATTTATGTTTAATACTTAACTCTTTTGAGTCGCAATTTTTGCCAATAAAAAAGTTATCGAGAGCAAAAAAATAAAAAATCGAACAAGTACCATAGCTCCCAAGTTCAACGTGGTCAAACATACAGACTCCCTATAATATTAGTCTTGATATTTTGTCATTACTTTCCAAGGCCGCCGTTCCAACTAATCTTTATATATAAAAATCAATGTTTGTATGTTTGTCCGCTATGCATGCCGAAACTACTGAACAGATTGTGATAGTAATTTAGTGGGGTATTCTGGGGACGCTCGAGAGTGTTCCTGGCTAAAAATCTAAGTATATAATTGTTTATTTTTAATATATTAATGAAATTGTTTGCCTTCATAAAGAAAGGGCTTTTTCTTCTTACTTTTTGATATTGTTTTGACATGTTTGACAAATTTCAATAAAGCATCAGTTGTCACAATTAATCAATTCCATTTGTATTAATGTCATTGTTTAGGAATATATGTAGTTCTGGCATGGATACGAGGACATAGTGTGATCCAGGGTAATGAAGCTGCTGATCTTCTTACTAAAGAAGCTATCCAGAGTCACTATAAAACCAAATTAAAAGTGAATCTTATGCTTCCATTTAGACTAATATTCCTGATAAGCCATGGCTTTATAAGTTTGGTGACTGTTGCAAGCTTGCTGCGTCTACTATCTGTAGACTAACGATCTAACTGTAGAGGTGGCTCTCCAGTCCATGTTGCAGAGCTCAGAATGTCCCTGAAACTCAATATGTGAATGTGGGTTGGAATTCAAAAAACACACATTTTTCCTATTGCCCCACTTTTGTATTGTATTGTATGATATTTTACTTAACAGTATTACTACGTTCGTCAGATTTTAACAAAGGTACAAAGGTGTGTATTTTCTCCTTTTGAAAACACGTTGGCTTATTTTATAAGTTTTAACAACTTTAAACTTTTACATAACCCAATAACTAACAGTAATTATCATGTACCTAAATATAAATATTTATTCAAATCATTTTGTGTTTGTGTAATCCAATGACCTAATCTGGAAAAACAAAAAAATATAAATTTAATACTACTTATAAAGTGACTGTCCCATGACTGACTTAACACCGGTAGAATTCGTATCTATGAAACTACAATATTAAAAAATTGAAGTTGAGATTTATGATTTTGGGTGTTCGGGGTAATCTCGAGTACTACTGATCCGATTTTGAAAATTATTTCATTTTAAGAAAGGTATAATAGATTACTTTTTATATTAATAAATATATATTTACTAATAAAATAATTCATCACAATAAATGCAATAAAAATTATCAAAATTATATAATATGGCGTGCGTTGCTGGAACGATTTGAAATAAAGGAATAAAATTCATAGCAAAATTAATTACTGTTACCCTTACAAAAAATACGATATAGCATATATTTGAGTTTAATATCTCAGCCAAAAAATTGGTTTTATGTGAAAAAGAAAATAAGTGTTACAATTATTAATCACTAATGTTGTTAGATACAGGTTTCATGTTTACTTTACAATTGCTTATCAAAACAAATAGCTAAATCAAAATGAAAATTTCATGCAGATAAAGTTTACTTTTTTCAGCATGTATGGAGTTGGTTAGAAAATAATAACATAAAAACTATAAGCCGGTAAAATTATTACGTTGTTGCGAGGATAGTAAATGAGACGCGGAGGTGCGGACCAGAGGAGCAACCCAGGGGATACCGGGAAAACATTTCTTGCCAATATATATAGGATAGTTTGGATTCACAATTGGACCGGTAAGTGTCGTTACAATCGGGTTCTAGGTTTTTTAAGAGTTTTCGCGTTTGGAAACAATGGAAAACAGTGATGTTCTACGTCGAATAATATAGCAGGACCACGACAAAATACAATCAAACAATATAGTATTTTTGAGAAAACACATGTATTTATAAAAATTACTACAATTCGCACCAAGGTCACACTCGATAAAAAACATGGTATATTCAAGTATGTAGTTATCTGTAATGAACGTATCTCAATTATGTCCAACAAATATCAGACGAATCAGGAAGTCATTATCAGGAATTGAATATTTAGTTTGAATGTATGTAAAATGTAAACCTGCTTCAATCGACTTCGTATTTTATGAAAAATAAAGTAATAAAAATATAATTAACTGACTATCGCCTGCGACTTAGTCTGCATTTGTATATTTATAAATGATGACACTATAAATTATCTTAGTGTAACTTAGACGATTTATGTAGCGCATGACGAAATAGTTTTCAAAAAGTAATATTTATTCCAACTTATTTGTTACCTACATATCGTTATATTTTGCCCAATTTTAATATCTCTAGAGATTCAACTTCAACTTTTTAATAATGGCGTTTCGATAAATACGAATTCTGCCAGTGTCAAATCATTCATGGAATAGTAATTTTATATGCAGTATTAAATTTGTTTATTTAATTTGGTTCTTCCAGATTAATAGGCAACTAAAACACATAAAAACAAACACAACACTTATAGACATCTGGCCTTTTTATATATATTATAGGAGGCAAACGAACAGGTGAGTCACCTGATCTTAAGTGATCACCGCCGTCCATAGACACTAGCAACACCAGATGAGTCGTGAATGCGTTGCCAGCCTGTGTTTAGGGGATGGTAGGGAAGGGGGAGGGCGCAGGGGAGATGGGCCTCCGTCGCTCTTACTGACCGATCGAAACGCTACAATGCAAGCACTGTTACTTCACGTCGGTGTTTCTGTGAGAGGGTGGTAGTACCGCGGGCGAGCTGACCCATTCATGCGAAAAACTGCGTAAACACTGTGTCGCACAGAGTGTTGAAAACACCGATTCTCGTATCACCGAAGTTAAGCAGAACGTCGGGCGCAGTCAGTACTTGGATGGATGACCGCCTGGGAATATCGCATGATCTTGGTTTATTGTTGTAATTTTTTATAACTGTCTATAAAAAGTTTCACTTCTTTCGTATATCTTTACAATACATCCTGTTATTTTTTGGACAAAGATAAAACAACCTTCAATATCTATTACTTTATTTATTCATTATAAAATACATGCAAATACAATTTAAATTGTCATGCCACGCTACACTTGCTTTACTAATAGACTGTTCTTATTTTAACACTAATTGACCGCAATTAACTAACAACTCGTAACGCAAAATCCATATATTCGAAATTTCACTCACTTACTAATCTAAGCATTGTCGTAAGTACGTTATAATATTTTAATTAAGTGAAATTGTAAATCTATCATTATTTTCTTGTATCGACAATCTGTGTTCTCCAACTCTGAATAAAACTTTTAAAGAATTATTTTGTATCTCTTCAATTACCATCGAAAAATCATTCATATATATAATATACTTAAGGCATAAATTAAATCTGCAACCTCTTAAGAAATAAAGAATTATTACATAGCAAAATCTAATTTGACAAATTAACGCATTGCATTAAACTTAAGTCAAAACAAATATCACTTAAAATTACTATTAACATTATAGTAGTTTCATAAAATGAATTACGCTAATCTTAATGTCGTAAGAAATATAAAACTGGTTTTAAATTTATAATTACAAACGAGAATATATTATAGATTCAAATCAAATTACAAATTAATGATATAGTTCTAAATAATCTAGATTGTCGTCATAGCAACGAGATTGCGGACAAATCGAGAAGAGTTTATGTAATTAAAATCAAGAAGTTTATATTCATGGTAAACACGTTATATTGACCTTCATTTAATGTTTGATGTTGGATTGACATTTTCGAGTGTCTAATGCGAAATACAAACGGGAAGAACAATTAAGCTTTTTTCTTGTTTCGGCACCGCATAAGCATTTGCCAGTGTCAAACAGATATCCTTAACTTTACTCAATCTTGCAGAGTTTATGACCGCGACATGATTTTTTTTACAAACGCGAAACAAAAAGTATCGTGACTACTTAAAATAAATTTTAGAAAAACCTTAACTAAAACCGATTTCATGAACGAATTAATTTCATTCAGTCTTATTAGTAAAAATACAAAACGTGGTAAAATAAGGAACGACACAATAATTACAATATATGAAGTAAGTCTATTTTTTTATATTTCTTTGTACGAATTACATTGAGCTAATTATTTTTTTGCACTTTTATTGTATGAACTAACCCATTAATGTGCTTAAATATCAACATTTTTAAAACTAGCTCTATATATAATTTGATAAAAAACCGAATACACCTTCATAAACATTCACACCAAAGTTATTCCTCACACAGACCGCTAGATGTCTCTAGGAATGTCTTGGCGTGATATTTTCGTTAGCCCATAGTCTTTCACAACCGTGGACTCGGCCAAATCCCATGTTCTTAGGGTTGAGACCCTAATAATGCTGATATGGTATTATTTAAGTGCCGTCGGCCTTAAAGGCCCGACTCTTTATTCTAAAGTTGTGCTTCTGCAGGATTCTGCCAGAGGTTCGACGGTAAAGTGTCGTAATGAGACGGCACTGTTGTTAGTGCGTCATCAGAAGTCCTGTTAAGCGAACAGTTCTGTAACAGACAAATTATATATATTATTTTATGTATAAACTAGCAGGAACAGCAGACGTTATCCCGCCGTAATATTAAAAAAAATATTTGACTAAATTATATACCTAAATCTTCCTCTTGAATCACTATATCTACTGGTGAAAGCCGCATGAAAATTTGTTCTGTAGTTTTTGAGCTTATCGCAAACATACAGACAGACAGACGTGGCAAAGGACTTTGTTTTATAATATGTAGTGATAGTGATACAATGATAGAGTTTTGCCGTTGTGCGCGTATGACGCAAAAAAATTATGGGTAGATTTTGATATTTTTTCAGCTTTGATTTAGATATTTGGTATTTACTTTAAAAAATCGCGATGTCTGTATTTAATGTCAAGTTATTAACGTTTTAAAAAAATACGATTTTTGTAGGCACCACCGCGTACAGCGATTTGTAAAGTGGAGCAAGCGGTGTAGTGCGCATGGGCAGAAGAGTGTAAGAAAACAGATAACATTGTTTACAAAGAAATTTTGTAAGTATATTTTTGCTTTCGATTTTTCTTCTGTACATAAATTATAAACAACGCAAGCGACGTCGCGGGTACCAGCTAGTTTTAATTAAAATGGATCACTATCTACTGGCAGATATTTTGTGTTAGATTATGGTCATTACCAGAAATAAGCCTTTTTGATGATAAAAACGACGTTCGCAAACAACAAACACGATATACTATATATCTTATTTGTTAGTGGCTTTTGTATCTGCGCGTAATTTTTTACAGGTATTTCAAGATGAAAACTTTTTTAAAGATTATTTCCATCCAAATATATGGAGAAATGAGAAAATAATGTTGTAAGAAAAGTTGCAAAGACTGTTCATTTTCTTATTTATTATTATTATATACATACAATAATAGAGGTCTGCTGTTGTGTGCGCATCACGCAAAAATTGCTAGATAAATATTGATCATTTCTTACACACTTTGGGTCCTTATCTAAAGAAAACAGCATCACGATATCCTCATTTAATATTAAGGTTTTAAAGTTATAAAAACTAGACTTTCAGCGAAATGCGTTTTGCTGCCGAGGAGAAGTGGGGTAAACGATGTGGTGCGCATGAGCGGAATAGGGAAGTAAATAGATAACGTTTTTTACAAAGAAATTTTGTAAACAAAGTATATTTTTAAATCTATGATCTTGTACATAAGACATATTGCTAAGATAATACACAACGCAAACTAAATAGCGGGTATCAGCTAGTTGCTTAAAAAGGTCAGTGATTCCCCTTCAAGGCGTTCGAGTTGCAAGAACCAGTCCTGTGTTTAGGATGAGTAGAAAGTATTGAAATGGTTTTCATACAAAATAAACAACACCAGACTAGGCCCCCCTCGGCAGCGGCTCAAGCCTAGGTCCGTTCCCTCGGCGTGGAGCCCTTGAGTACGCTGCTCGCGCGATATAGTGACACAAAATCTTACATCACTGCGACATTACACATATCACCTCCACACACGTGCACGCATACACGCTTACACATGCAAGTGGAAGGGTTTTATTTTTTTTCCCTTATCAAACTGAAATAGTTTAGAAAATTATCCGATACGAAATATATATAAGATTTGTTGAGGTACGTATGCTTGGTACACAAATATGTTTCAACAACTCATATATGTATGAATAGTTAGCTTAGCTTAGCTAGCTAATAAAAAAAAAAAAAGATAGGTCGCGAATTGCATGTATCAGGCAACAGCCCCAGCCGAGGTATGACGTGCACCTTTGATAAAATCGGCTGAATGCCTTAAGCGCTCGCCTTAGTAGTCCGGTGAAGCTGTTAAGACCTTGCTAGGTAAACAGCGTAGTCAGTTCGAAAAAAAAAACAAAATAAACAATAAAAGCTGTTGTTTTTTTTTCCTCACATGTAAGAAGCTCATAACAAAAAACGAGACATTAGATTAAAACTGTAATCAATTTCGCATCGACCATCTCAACACAACTAATAGATTAGATAATACAAATTGTTGTTTTTAAGTCATAATCAGTATTGAACGTGTGATTTCCATTAAATATAATTTACATCCCGTATGTTAAGATTAGTATGAAATGACTTGTCTCAAGCGATAAAGAAGTTTGTTTTTTACACAGTGTAAAGTCTATACTTATAGCAACACTTAGGGATTGCAAATGTTATGGCGTTATTGTGAGTTAGAAAGAGAGAGAGAGAGAAAAAAAGAGATATTATTTTAAGGTAAAGTCAAAGTCTAGCAATTTCGACGTTTTAGTGAGTTTATCGGTATTAAATCAATGTCAATCTGTCAATTCCGTCATCGTTTTATTTTATTTTTGGCAACCAATCTTCCAGTAGATTATTACTGTTATTGTCACGTAGGTAATGATATTACAAGTTTCTTGCGATCGTGTCAATGACCTAACAAGATGGTGGCCGCCTTGTTAGAACTTTCCAGGGAGTTTTTGTGGCAAGTCAGAATCCATGCTCCGTCGTATTATTTCTTATCCACTTCACTTGTACAGTATAGTATCAAACTATATTACGTAAAACACCACCGATATTACAAAATATAGAACCAAATAACACAAGATTATGTAATATAAAATCGTGAAAAATACCTCCTATCATTATTGTCGAAGATCTCTCTACTGTGTTTTTTTTTTTTTTTTTTTTTCGAACTGACTACGCTATTGACCTAGCAAGGTCTTAACAGCTTCACCGGACTACTAAGGCGAGCGCTTAAGGCACTCAGCCGATTTTTATTTGGGCAACCAGCTCAAGGGTGCACGGCACACCTCGGCTTGGCTGTTGCCTGTTCGATGCAATACGCGACCTAACTGAGCAACCTAAGAACACACTATTAAACAATGGTGTTAACAAGTGCCAGCACACCAACAACCACTACTAAAATACTGTGTTTTGTCTCACTGACATTTTATATGGCGATTTATTAACTCAAATATGTCATTTTTCCCGCAAGATTTTTCAAACATTTTTTTAATGCATACTAAGTTTTGAGAACTACACACACAACAAAGAAATAATTAGTCAAATAGCTTCAGCTGTTTTAAAGTGATGCCCTCACATATATTCGGCAATTGATTTTGATTTATATGAATATAGCTTTTAAATGATCGTTAAAATGATCAAGGATTCGATTTTCATAAATTCGAACGAATTGAACGTATGAATATTAATAAACGTATATATAATTACCGTAGGCTGTTTGCGATGAGTGTCAACACAGTCGACCGGCAACTTAACTGTCTCCACTTTATACTTGTAACCGTATGACGTCAACTTCACTATTGTATGTAACGGTACGTTCATATATGGGAGTTCATCTGGAAAAAAAATGTAAAAAAAGTCCTCTACCACGTCTGTATGTCGGTCTGTTCGCGATAAACTCAAAAACTTCTGAACGGGTTATCTTACGGTTTTCATCAGTAGGTAGAGTGATTCATGGGGAAGGTTTAGATATATATTTTGTTTTAATTTTTTTTATTATCAAGGCGGGACAACGTCCACTGGGCCCGCTAGTCTTTATATACAAATTTCTTCTGTACGTGTGTATGTCACTAAATTCCTTCTAAACGGCTGGACCGATTTTGATGAAATTTTGTGTGCGTGTTCCAATGGATCCGAGAATGGTTTAGATTCACAATTGGACCCGATAGGTGGCGATGCAGTTGGCATTTACGATTTTTTTTAAATTATCAAGTCAGGACAACATCCGCCGGCCCCGCTAGTCTATCCTATACATATAATAAAAATGAAGTGTCTGTATGTAATATCAAAATAAATTTTTACTGCTTGGGTACGAAAGTATACACGCTACTTATAACAAAAATGCAATTTTTAAAATTTTTGTCGGTCTCTCTGTCTTTGTTTCGGGTAATCTCCGAAACGGCTAGACCGATTTTGACAGGAATTTCACTGACAGATAGCTGAAATTACAGCGGGTTTCTTAGGCTACTCTAAATTAGACTAGGTATTAACCGCGGCTTCGTCTGCAATGCTATCTCCAA
The DNA here is from genome assembly GCA_036509395.1 of Antheraea yamamai. Classification (NCBI taxonomy): domain Eukaryota; kingdom Metazoa; phylum Arthropoda; class Insecta; order Lepidoptera; family Saturniidae; genus Antheraea; species Antheraea yamamai. Next base: position 5,003,270 of record AP028426.1, read on the forward strand.
AACGATTGGACCGATTTTCACCAAACTTTCACCAACAGATAGCGGACATCATTTCAAGTAATTTAGTCTATTTTAATTTAGACTAGCTGTTAACCGTGGCTTCGTCCGTAGTACTATCTCCAAAACGGTTCGATCGATCTTCACATAACTTTCAATGGCGGATAGCTGATCTTATAAAAAATAATTTAAGCAATTTTAGTTAAACTAGCTGTTAACCGTGGCTTCGCCCACAGTGCTATCTTCAAAACGGTTCGATCGATCTTCGGATAACTTTCACTGGCAGATAGCTGATCTTATAAAAAGTAATTCAAGCAATTTTAATTTAGACTAGCTGTTAATCGTGGCTTCGCCCCCTGTGCTGTCACCAAAACGGTTGCATCGATTTTCACGGGATTTTCACTAGTAGATAGTGAACCTAATAAAAAGTAATTGAGGTTATTCTATTTTAGACTAGCTGTTACCCGCAACTTTGTCTACATGAAATTTAGCAAGATTTCAACTCATTCTTTATTTTTAATAAGATAAATAATTATCAGCTTATTGTTTACAATTCGACATTATAATTATTAATAACATTAATGATATAGAGGTCTTCCTAATAAGATCTTAGATTATAAACATATTACGTAAAGGGTTCCATAATACAATTTCTTGCGGAACAGACAAGCGTTTATTTTTTGTATAGTCACAAAATCTTAATTATAATAATGGCAATGTATATTAAATGTAATGTAAATGTAAATCTTTATAATAATATTTTTAGTTATTGTTTCATTAGTTCCTTATACAATATAAGTGAGCACTGAGGTAGCTATATGGTGGGTTAAGGTTCCAAATGTGTTGCTGATGACAAACCTCATTTGGCACGCTCTTTGTATTTATATATCTAATGTACACGTTACATGTTACTTTTAGTGGCGTGCGCGTCGTACTTACAATTGTCTTTAAAGAGCGTTTCTGTAATTGTACATAGTCTCACAATTCTATAATTCTTTAATACGATTTAAAAAAACACGTGCGGAGCTGCGGGCACAGCTAGTATAACATAAAATTTAAGACATTACACCATAGAGAGAGAAATTTATATAATTACGATTCTGGAGAGAAATTAACCATTTTAATATCTCGCCTATATTTTATTTGTTTTCTGCTTTTTAGTTATAATATCATTGGTTTTATATAATGTGATTATGTGACGTTCATTTTCTTGAATAATAAATGGAAATGTGTATCGGTTTCTGTCTACACACTACTATACAACTATTGAAACAATTTTACTTAGTTCTGATCATTGATAAGTCACGAGACGTGGGAACAACTTCAAATGAAAATTCAAGGTCATGTCATATTTGTCCACTCATATACTACAAAGTAATGCGATCTACTCATTATTTTGCAAAATATAAATAACAATTCGAACGAGATTATGGTGTTATGTAAAATCATTATTTGCTAAAACACGAATACCGATAACCAAACGGATCGTAAAATATTATGATGACATATTTCTCATTTATAAGTTGTTATTTATATAATAAATTATCAATTTCTTAAAGTGTAATGAACCATGATCATACTTTGTTATCGTTTGCCTTTGAGAGCGTTCAAACACCTAGGTTGTCTGTAATCTATATGTTTTTCATTCATTTTCTTTTACGTGTAATATATGCAAATATTTACTTTTACAATATTATTGAGTGTGGCACGTGTGTTCACTTGCTTTTGAATGCTAAAAATTACAAATTTTGTATGAAGCCTATCAAACGGCTAAGCCTCTTGGCATGACACCTTACTGACATAGGCATTTACACTTCGGTTTTTCTCAGTATTGTTCTATCGATAAACGCGTTATCTACCAATGATACAGTCCCGCCCTTACTGTTAACTAATTCTTGGTTTGCGTATTTTCTGATTTATATTAAACTACCGAGGCCGGCGTATGTTGACGTGCCCTGATAATAAAAAAATCCTAAATGTCAACCGCAGCGACACCTACCGAGTCCAATTGTGAATCTAAGCCATTTTTGAATAAACCTGAACACACACAAAAAGATTCATCACAATTTGTCCAGCCGTTTAGGAGGTGTTAAGTTACATACACACGAACAAAAGAACTATGTATATAAAGATATGATAATTGCTACACACCTAAGGGTCGAGGCGTGATATCAGTGACATAATATAATCTTTCTAAATAAATCTATTATAAAATGCATTTTTTATTAGAGTTTTAAAGTGAGCAAACATACCAAGTTTAGCATCCAAGAAGTACCCCAACATGCATCGAAGAACTGCCTGATGTCCGACTACAATGACGTTGTGTTCATCGTCGAGGGCCGACAGAACCGGTCGAAGACGTGTCATGATGTCTATATATGACTCTCCCCACGGGTAACGATAACGAAGCTTGTCCTGGTCGCGCCATGCAAATTCCTGGGGGAAACGCTCCTGCATCTCTTCATAGGTGAGGCCTTCACAGATGCCCTGATGAGAAATGAACGGAAATATTCATAAGTCGGTTCAGTATAGTTACTTATGTATGTGTCGATTATTTTTCTGTGATTCTTTTGCTATTTATAATCTTTTATTTATTTATCGTAAAGAATCAACAACAGTCACATAAAAAAAAATCTAAAACATACATGCAAATACTTAAAAATTATTTATGTCACTAATTAAAGTTGATTACAGCATTTATCAACACAAAATACGATGCGGAAGACAAAAAAAGTAGACGATACAATTATGAAAAGATTAAAAAAGAAGAAGAAAATAAAATAAAACAATTTCATGATGTATAATAACTTAAAAACTAAGGGGAAAAAATCAGGAAAAAAATTAAATAAATTAATAAATTTTATTTGGCTTACACTGTCAAATTTTGCAAGCTGAGTACTTAGTACCAGTTCCTTTACATCTACGATATTGCAATTTTGCATGTTTGTGATAACAATACACGAAAATGAATTAAAAACAAAATGGCCGCCGTAGATAAAGAATAAATACCGATTAAGCCTTTGTATAAAAGTTTGTTTTTAAAAATATTTTAATTTTTTTAAGAGTATTTGAGACAAATGTGGTATCAATAACAACGATTCTATTAAAATGACAGACGGGAAAATTTTTGAGGATGGCTGGATGTTTTTTACTCGTTCACGGAAAAACTACTAAATAGGTATTTATAAAACTTTATAGTAATATAGCTCATACATCAGGAATAACACATAGACTATAAATTATACAGATATTGTTTAAATTGGCATAGATATTTATCCAGTAAGTTAGAAGAAACATTAGCATCTGAGAATTATCTCAGATATTCAAAATTAAAAAAATCATCTAAATTATAATAATGCACAGGTATCATACGTTATAAAAAAATAATATAACTACAGACGCAGCTGCGAGCGACAGCTTGTATAATACTTATTGTTCGTTTTATCATAATTTTATATGAAAGTAACTGTGCCCCCAGTTCCGTTCGGTATTTATTGTATAAGTATAATAGTTACCTTGTAATTTTGCTAATTTCATTTTATTCGTGTCTCTAAATTTTTGTTAATATTATTATATAGGTTAAATTTATAAAAAATCTTGAATAGCGGCTAATACATTTTTTTTTACAAATATGAGTACTGTTGATGTTCTTTATAGATTATCATTTTGGAAATTACATATATTTACCGTGCATAAAATTTCATTAAAATAATTAATAAAATAATTCAAGACATACAAACAAATCATTTTCAAATACAATTTTGTGATCGATGGCTTTTATAAAAGACATATTTCACAAATACTGAAAAAAATGTTATAAATTTGTCAATAAAGATCAATACCTAAAACAAATTCTGTGTGCACTGTTGTTAATAATTACTGTAATGTTTATGTAAACATGATTGCCCTTTACAGTTTATATAAAACAAATTCAATGTTATCCTTCTAGCAATACCTACTATAAAAAGAATCATAATATGATTTCATTGTTTCGATTAAGAAAATAATAGACGTCTATTGGGCTTAAAAATATCATCATTTACAGTTTACTACGAATTAATGTCGTTATTATATCATTTATTGGTATAAAAGAATGCATTAATAATATTTTTATATAAATACTTATGCAATTTATTGTTCTGAGAATCTACCGTTCATTATTCAAATGTAATTAATCATCTTCAAGATGCAAGCGAAAGCATTTTATATAACGGTATAATATATAAGTTATTATGTATAATATATAAATTATACGCAGAGACGGTCAATAAGTGCAATGTAGGCCTGTACAAATTTACTTCACCCAGTTCTGTGTTGCGTACAATAATATATAGGTCACATACGATAGTACCCATTGTACAAATGTATAATATTAATTTTGTTTTTCTAACTGACCGAGTATTGATTTTGATAAAATGATTATTACACTTATTTTAATATTTATTACTGGAATAGTAGAAGCAGTCATCTATATCTCCTACTTTTTTATGTCAAAAGGAGGCAAACGAACAGGTGGGTCACCTAAGTGATTACCACCGTCCATAGACACTAGCAATACCAGGGGAGTCGCAAGTGCGTTGCCAGGCTGTGTATGGGGGAGGGGTAGGGAAAGGAGAAAGGGGTAGGGAAAGGAGAAAGGGGAAGGGAAAGGGGAAAGGAGGTGGGCCTCCGGTGCTCTCACTGACCGAACGAAACGCAACAATACAAGCACTGTTACTTCACGTCGGTGTTCTGTGAGAGGGTGGTACTACCCCGGGCGAGCCGACCCATTCGTGCTGAAACGAGTAATAGCTACAGCGTGGCTCTATCACCTTCAAAACCTTGCCTAGATATATGATCTACTTGTGATTGTATACAGATATTATATTTTTATATGTAAGCGGGTAAATATAAAAGAATAAACTGGTTTTTGAATGTATGAGAGTTTCGCTCGTTTTGAAATTGGTAGTATTATTTTATGTTGGTTATTTGGTTTTTAATTCTATATTTATTACTTGTTACGTTAAACAGTGAATTATGGTTTTTGGACTCGTCTTCGTCAACGATATCTATTTACGATTGGAATCTTATTTCCGTACTGAAAAGTAAAAGTCAGTCAAGTAATAGGCTACAACCTTGACTTTAAATAGTCACTGGTAAATATGTAACAAAGATGCAGAGAGACACGAAATTGTGTTATTATATTTTAATCATTACTCACAGCATCGAGTTCATTGAGCGCCCGAATGGCCCGTTTCGGTGCGTGTATGTCCGCGGCTGTCTGCTTTGTCCTCCTCAGTTCGGAAGTCCACACCGAGAGGGGTTCGCGGGTGCACAGCCCGTTGAAATGGTCGGCGAGAGCACGAGCGTACAGCTCACCCCGGGCCGAAAGTGGGGCGTCACCCCCTATGCGGCCCAGCACGTTGTATTCACTCTCGCCATGCTGTAGTCATCAGAATATATCATCTTTTTACTAAATTTTCCTGGTATATAAATCCATTACGCAGGTTCGTAAATTTATTACCTATAAAATAAATGGCTAAGTACCACCTTAAAGTTTGAAAAACTGTTGTCAAGTACATAGGTGCTTTAACACCTATAGGGTCTTCCAGCAGCTATATTTATAAGCTAGTCAGTCTGAGGTTTAGCGTGTTTATCATATTAGGCTACAACGTCCTTTAACATCGTGGTTAAATGCTAAAACATATATAATGTACTAGCCTCTGCCCGCGACTTCGTTCGCGTGGAATAGTTACTTTGGGCTAACGCTAACACGCAGCGGAAACTCTCAAGAAGAGAAAATACCCCGATTTTGAAACATTCTTTATTGGTGCTCCGCTCCTATTGGTCTTAGCGTGATGATATACATATCATCACCTATAACCTTTCTCGACAAATAAGCTATATAACACAGAAATAATTTTTCAAATCAGATCAGTAGTTCCTAAGATTACCCCCTACAACGTCATAAACTCACAAACTTTACCTCTTTATAATATTAGTATAGATTACAAAAATTCGAATATATATCTTTGGTGTACCAGTTTCCTTTCAGAAAGCGTTCATATTCTTTATATAACGATAAAGCAGCAACACGTTTGTATGTTATAAATTAAGTATGCACCATAACTAGAAGGCCAATTCTAGTATCATCATCAGCCTGTAAGAGACCCCCACTGCAGGGCCATAGGCCTCTTCCCGAAGGAAGGTATGGGCGTAATCACCACGCCAGCCCATGACGTATTGGCGACTTCAAACTCTGATACATCCACAGTTCTATATTTTTCCCACATACAGTAGTATTACGAGAATATTTCTCAGATTCAGGTTTCCTCACGATGTTTTCCTTCACCGTCAGCCGATACCAATTTAAATTAGTAAATGTACGCGAATTCCGAAAACTTCGTTGGTACATGCCGGGGTTCGAACATGCGGACATCGAAATAATATTCCACCGGTCAAATCACTAGGCCACCACGACTATTCTAGTATACCTATATCTAAATGATATAGTTCTGGTTGACCCAGTGGTCAAACTTCGACCATAGAGAGAAAGAAATCCTTTTTCAATTTAAATTATATAGAAAATTAAAAAAAAATCGGCTGAGAAGGAGAGGAGAGAGATATTTTTAGCCGTTTCCCCACTGCCTATTTGTAGGTATATAGATAAGAATAGTAAAATAAATTTTGCGAAATATTGTGGTTTTTATTTATAGAATGAAATGCGTAAGTTTTGTCAATAGTACGTTAATAGATATCGTATCGTACGTTGAAAATTCTACAATATTACATACAGCATCAATTAAAGGGAAAATGCAAAAAAAAAACAGACGTAACTGTCCGTGATTTAAAGGAAGGTCAAATAACAAATATATCTTTCAGCGACAATTTTTTCTTGAACAAATTTGTAATAAGGTTCTCCTATAAAGACATATCATTGTTATTACAAAAAAGTTAAATACGTATTGAATACTTGTTTTAAAAAGTTTTCCAATTAAATGCACCGCGGTCGCCCGAGACAAGTTAGCGTTATCCTTTTTCACAAGTCTAACCGAACGTAACCAAAACGAGACAACAGAGCAAGATGGCGAACATTTAGCGACCGCGGTGCATTTAATTCGAAACTTTTGTAAAGCAAGTATTCAATACGTATTTAACTTTTTTGTAATAATACCGATACTCTTTAAAGAAATCAGAGAGATGCTATTTTTGCAAATGTCTGGTACGCGGTACGGTACGGTGGCGGTGGTTTTGCTTTTATAATCTTCAATTAACACAATACTTCTTATTTATAGATAAAAATTCCAATCACTTGTTGATAAAAATATAAATTTTACGTTAGACGACATTTGGTGAAAATAACCTGATAAATTTCAAACATATAAGCATGTATTACATATTGTGGTCCGTTGACTCATGTGATATATTTTGATATAACAGAATAAAAATATACTTAATTTTCTGCTACTCAACATTGTAAGTGAATGATTTTGTATTAGAAAATACGCAGTATTGTATTTTGGTTGACGCAGTTGGCATCTACAAACAGTTTTGATTCAAATTGGTTTTATGATAATAAACATTACTTATGTATACTACGAATGACGTCAATGTAGTGTTTCGTTAAAGAAAATCATGGAAGGTTTTTTTACAAGTATATAAAAGGTAGAATATTAGTTCTTTTTATCTGTATATATAAATAAAATTATAGAGGTCTGCCCTTTTGTACGAATCACGCAAAAATTTGTGACTAGATTCCGATCAACTTTTTTAGTGTTACTTCTTAGACATTTACGGTCTTATTACAAAAACAAAAATTAATACGTATTTAACACTAGTTTTACTATACAGTTTCTAACATTTAAAAGTTTAAAACCTTATTAAGCACATGTTTAAAATACTTTATTACAAAAACGTGTCTAGGCAGTCTCTAGCCAAACGTCGGATTCAAGTTTTTTATGTAAGCAACTCTGAACAGCATTAATTCAATTCTACAAAAAATGTGGCTCAATATTTACTTAATATAAAGTTATTCTAATTATCAGAAACTGCGAATATTATAAAGACTACGAGTTCAACGATGTGTAAAGTGGGACAAGCGGTGTATACGCATACGCAAGACAGGGTAAGTAAATGGATAACATCGTTTACAAAGAAATATTTTAAGGAAAGTGTATTTTTTTTTGTACTGTATATAAAATATTTTGTTAAGATAATAAATAACGTGGACGAAGTTACAGTTGCGAAAAAATACTGATACTTCTTTTCTATAGTAGAACGACAAAGTGACAACATAATGCCTGATAGTAAGGACAGTACAATTCAAGAACGGCAACAACAGAGACATCATCAACAACATTCATCAACGGTAGCCAACCCTGCCATCTTTGGGAAAGAACTGGCTGATCGCGACACACGGAAACTAAATAAGAGGTACTGTGACAAGTTTAATTTTTAATAAATAAAAATCAGTTGCCGAATGCTACTCATTTTTGTTGTGCTTCTAACTGTCAGGAAAAGGTTTGCATAAAAGAGAATGGTTGAAAAATCATATGGAAAATCAAAAATTTGGGTTAAAAAATCTGGATACAAAAACCGAGTGAGTTGCAGAAAGAAAGAGAGATTTTCGAAAATATTAACAGTTTTTATTTATTGTCTTTCAGCTGTTTAGTTGCTATATTATTTCATTACTTAGTTGTACGTATAATAGATGAAAATTTTGACCTCATTAGCTTCGTTAGTACGAAGTGCGAAGCCGACGTGTACAACTAGTTTACAATTCAACAATTTTTACATATAATAGTATATAACCTATATATGTATTTCAACTTGGATGTTGATACCTTTAAGACAGATAAACGCCTACATTGTTTGTCCGAACATCATGAAAGCTTAACACACCCAAATCGTATATCACGAAGAATGCCTTTATACTGTGCCTCTCTCTATAACTCATCACTACGGTATGCTAAGCTGTATTTTATTGTTATTAAATTTTGCATTATAATATAACGCTGACAAAGACGGCGATGGTTGCTAATTCTTACTTAAATCTTTTCTAATATTATAAACCCGAATACGAGTATGTTTGTTACGCTTCCCCGCCTTAACTAATCTATCGATCATCTTAAAATTTTGCTACAGAAATAAGGGTACAGAAAAAAGTATAGGGTACCTTTCATCCACAAAAATGTACTATCCCCGAGGAATACATCAAATCAAAATTAACGCGAGTGAAGCAGCGTGCAATAGCTAGTTAATAATTAATAATGCCTAAAAAATACAAACCGGAATATAATTTAAGCTATTGTGTAAATAAAACAATATCAACAGAAACAAAACAGAAGCGCCGTTTTAGCCATGTCATGATTTTTAGAAATAAACATGGCACGCTTAACCTCATTTCCCGATATCGCGAACTAATCATAAATAATTGTTTACGTACTGAACGCGTCAGTACATTTCCTTTTGGAAATAAATATTAATCGGTTATACATGTTTTTATGCTGTAATCATTAAAATTATCGTTCGAGTTCAATGTTACGTAATATCGTTCGTTATACCTCATATCTATAAGTTGTAATTATCTGTTTTAAAAACAAACTAGTACAGATTATTTATTCTATTCTCGCTTATAGATAATATCAAGATTAGTAAGGAGTATGTATTTAAAACCCTGGTTCATAGAAATAACTTAAAATCATTACATAATATAAAAGATCGCTTAGATCTTTTAAACTATTCAACGGTTTTTTTTTCTCGAACTGACTACGCTATTGGCCTTGCAAGGCCTTAACAGCTTCACCGGACTACAAACTATTAAACGGATTTTAATACAGTTTTACAGCAATAGATAGAGTGATTCAAGAGGAAGGTTTATATGTATAATACATACATATTTTAATAAAAAAAAAAGATTGTGGTCCGGTGAAGCTGTTAAGACCTTGCTTGGTCAATAGCGTAGTCAGTTCGAATAAAAAAAATAAATAAAGAAAACCCGAAAAATTCAAAGATTTGTAATGTGATGTCGTAACAAACGTATTTTTGTGCGCTTAAATTGCAAACGCTGGCTAAACCTTACGAGATAGATCAAAAAAATGTACTACGGAATTATATATCTTAAATAATATTATTAATCACTCCACACTGCCCCGTATTGGTATCTACATTGCACCCGTGCGAAGCTGGAGCGTGTCGCTTGTAATATTATAAATGAGAAAGTGAGTTTGTATGTTACATTTTTACACCTTAAATACTCAAGCGTTCGTCATGAGATTTGGCATACCAATTGTCACAGTAGGGAAAAGGGCTTTGAGTGGGTATCTTTCATAAATAAAAAAAAATACTCTTCCCGAGGGATATATCAAATCTACATTAAGGCGAGTAAATCCGCGAGCAAAGGCTAGTTACAGCTAAATTTACGACACAAACATTTCGCTACCATTGTAGTTGTCAGCCAGTTTATTGTGTATTTGCAAAAATGTTTCTAAATTATTTCATACATTATTGAGTTAAATATTTACTTTACTAACGTCAAATCTAATTTTTTTAAAGATAATTTTGCTCACAGAATTAATACACAAAAAGTACACTTAGACTCAGAACAACTATATATGGATAAAACATATAATAATTGTCTTATGTGGGATTCGAGCCTACGACACTCAGTCCAGTGGAAGCAATCGCTTATACCACTCAGCCATTCGTACGTTCTATTAATTGTAATCTTATCAGAGCCGTAGCTAATCTTAATGGGCTCTAATCAAAATTTGTTGGGGGCCTTTTTATAGCTTAGTCATACGTTCGTGCTTTCCACGAGTGCTCCACCCACCAGGACTAAAGGCCCACCATTCCTAACGTGAATAAAACATGTGTAGGATTTTTTTCTTGGACTGAGTTAATTAGCTAATTACCATTCCAAAAACGAAATCAAGCACAATATCTGATTCAAAGGAACAGTAATAAAAACTTTAAAAAATCTCCTTTTCGTGCTTATAGATTAAATCGAATACTAATAATATATTCATGGCTCATTCTATTACCCTCTCAATAAGAATTTGAACACTTCACGAGATTTCCGCGTATATTACGGGACCCTAGTAACTGGGGGTCCCCGTACCATTGATGCGGCGGTAACCACATCCCTGAATCGTATATGAAGATTTGAAGATGTCAAACAATTTCAAATATAATTTACTCGTGGAAGGTTTTTTTGGCGCGATCTTAGTCTGTCCTGTAGTAGCTTTTATATCATTACATAGTATAAAATAAAGTCCCCTGCCGCGTCTGTCTGTCTGTCTGTTCGCGATAAACTCAAAAACTACTTAACGGATTTTCATGCGGTTTTCACCAGTGGATAAAGTGATTTATGAGGAACGTTTTAGTATATAATTTGTCAAGAATTTATTTTTAATTAGGGCGGGACAACGTCTGCCGTGCCCACTAGTTTTAATCATAATTTTGTGTTATTTGACTCGACATTTTGTAATATTGGTCGCATTTTACGTAATATGGTTCGGTTATTGTGCATAAGTGAAGTGGCTGGAAAATAATACCACGGAGCATAAAGTCTGAGAGGCCACAAAAACTCCCGGAATGTTTTAACAAGGGGGCCACCATCTTGTTAGAACAATGTAATTGTCGCAAGACACTTGTAATATTATTAACTACTCGATAATGGCAGTAATAATCTACTAGATGATTAGATGCCAAAATAAAATAACATAAATAACTCCCGGGAAAGCTCTAACAAGGGAGCCACCATCTTGTTAGAACATTGAAATGATCACAAGACACTTGTAACATTATTACCTACTCGATAATAGCAGTAATAATCTGGAAAATTGGTTGATAAATAAAAAAAAACTTACTCGTGTGAAATACAGTGTTTGAGGGAGGCATCTCATTCCAGACAGATAACCAAGAATCCCAGATTCCTTTTGTCCTGCAACTTTATGAGCAGTCACTGTCTCTCCCATATTTTCGACACGAACGAAACTAATTGTCTCCGAACCAGCATCTATCGGCTCATATTGCCTCATATAATGTTCCAATTTCTTCCTCAAGTCATCGACTGCCTCCTCTTCACTCATATTCTTGTAATCGGCTGAGTAATGGAGGATTTCGATTATGTTTGTCTCCAAAAGGCTTTGGTCCTCGCAGACACATTCGATGAACAAAATTCTGAATCCCATATCAGCGAGACAGTACTCGCTTAGCTCTCTGCGTTGCTCACGAGTTATATTAGTGCCGTCGAATATCTGTGAAAGGACGAATATATTTTAAAAACGATATTCAACATGCTAACCCGACATATGATGAACTTGAAAGGGTAATTTATATCTACATACATGTAATATGTCTGTACTTTTTCAATTTTCGTGAAAAAAATTGTTACAGTTGTCTAGGAATAAATAATTAAATGGATTTCAATCATTTTTAGAAATGTCTGTCTATCTCTTTGTATGAACTCGCATCACTGGTAAAGTACTCGATTCACAATAAAACAACAATCATAAAGCATATCTTCGAGAATAACTTAGTATTTGTTTCATTAAAATCGGTTCACTCTATCAAAAGTTATTGTCATTTTAATGATGGCGCGGCGTAAGCACGAAAGTAAAGTAGATAAGTAACTGGACTCAATACATTCAGATGACATTATTAATCACAGTTTTTTACGTAAGGTTCCACGCGTACGAAGTCGCGGACACAGCTAGTCATTATATAAATTTATTTCTATGGAAGTCTTTATAAATAACTTTGTATGTAAATAATTATGCTTGAGAAATATTTAACCTTTTAATACCCTAAGAAAAGGGACTAGAAAGGTCAATTCTAATTAACTATTTTAATAATGCATGCCAAGTTCAACACAAAGCAAACAGGATCTATATGGCATTGAAAGTTCTTATCAGCAGTAATATCTCTATATTTTGTTTCACCAGTAACAATGAACAAATATGATAAAAATAAAAGTACGATTAAATCTAAAGTTATTTAAAGGAATTACGGAACATGACGATATACAAATTTTTATTTATCTCTGGTTGCTATAGTTCCACCATATTATATTCAACATTATATGCTGTACTACATGAGATAATATGTTTACTTAGAGATCGAACAAAATAATGTGAATTTTGAATTCTACATTCAGCCCTAATTACTCGTAAAAGCATATCTAATGTATATTGATTAATCGTTTGAATATAAATTAGCTGTCCCCGCGGTTTCACATGCATTTTTTATTCTCTAATTATTTTGGACTCGTTATTTTATTTTGTGATTTTTAAAACAATTAATGTTTTTCATAGATTATTAATTCCGGACTTATATTTGCCGGGTAAAAATGTCATCAAAACCATTTGAAACTAACTAATTTTTTTACTTTTTCTAAAAGTTATGTTATCAAATATTATACTCAGTTAATATCGTAATACTATAAAAATTGGCTATGAAGTTTTTGTGTTAAATACATAACAACCTTGCAGCCAGACAACATCTTTTTAACGTCATATTCATGATAAGCGTCATATACACAACGTGGAACAATATATTTAAAATACAGACAGAAATATAGATTAATTAATAGAAATGAGAGTATTTCGTCTTACATAATATATGATCTATATAATAAGTAAGTATATAATATACTTACAGCGACACTATTACCATCCTTAAGCCAGAGCACGGCATCTTGTACGGCCTCGCGAGCGCTCTGCCTGCGGATAGCGGAACCTTGCTGGTTGTCAGCTCGGAAAATATCATGGCTGCCGTATAATGCCATATGACGGCGACGATATTCACTGCAGTCGAATACTGGAAACAAAATAAGTCTTAGGAGTTTTTGGCGGGATCTTGGAATGTCATCTAGTGGCCTTTATATTTTGTTCATAATCTTGTGTTATTTAGCTCTGTATTATATAATATGGGTGGAGTTTTACGTAATATAGTTTGGTTATTGTTTACAAGTAAAGCGGATCGGAAATAATAATACCGCGGAGCATGGATTCTGGACTTGCCACAAAAACTACCTGCAAGTTCTAACAAGACGGCCACCATCTTGTTAGTTCATTGAAATGATCTCAAGAAACTTGCAATATCATTACCTACATGACATTGCCGAAAAAAAAGTTTTATGAATTTGTCCACGTCGAAATATTGTGCAATAAGTAATCTACAATATATTTTTGTTTTTTATTTCACCTGTTATATTTTACTGTACAACGTTGTAAAAATTTAATCGTTGCTATTTTACAGATGATAAATAAAAAAATGTTATAAGTTAATCGCCATAGAATATGGCTGATTAATTTCAAGTTTCTACAAGTGCCGAGGGATTCTGCGAGTGACCTTTTTAACTCCTTAACCTATACAAATACAGAAAATAATATTAATTTCTCTGCCTAATGTATAATGGACGTATGAATTCTGCAAATTAAAATTAACGAGAATTTTGAATTAATAATATCATATAAAAGCTAGCAGTCCTACAAATATAAATAATCCTAAATAAAATCAATAATTAATGTTCATTTCACAGGAAAAGCAGTAGTAGTCGTATATGAGTGCTACATTTTTAAAACTGACAGTATACGTAAAGACAGTAACGAGCTAAACCTAGATAACGAACTGGTTCCTAAGTACAGCTGTTGGATTATACCAATTATATTATTTGTGACAGTCAACTTATAAATTGTAACCAGTAAACGGTATTTTTATTACACAAGCGACATATCGAACCTAGTTAATATTGGAATTCTCTTCCAAATTTTAAAATGTGAGGTTAACCTACTAATCTTAAAATATCTTCTTATCAAATTGGAGCATCCCTACACAATTACAAAGTGAGATAGATCTTATATTCTATGATGCGTAAGTGCTATTTCAACACAAGCTTCGAACTAGGTCACGGTTTACAATATGGCATAACAGATAATGCGCCTAGTTACATGTTGTGAAGGTAATTTCTAACACAAACATCGCTATTATAACAGATCTAATGAAACGCTCACGATGTATTACATATTTTTATCTAGAAACAACATGGTTGAACACTTTTAGGGCTTGTTTATACAGCCTCATAAATCAATAAAGATATGACAGGTATCTTGATAGCATATGATATAAATAAACCTATATTGTAATATAGGTTAATCGCTTATATTTTCTTGGTAAATAAATAAATAATATAAGTGACAGATATCTTTGAAAGTGATTTATCATCACATCAGTCTGTAAGAGAGCTATTGCAGGGGCACGGACCTCTTCCCGAGTATAGGCGTAATCACAACGCCAACAATCAAGATTTATTGGAGACTGGCCTCTGCCCGCGACTTTGTCCGCATGGAATAGTTACATTGAGCTAACGTTAACACGCAGCGGAAGCTCTTAAGAGGAAAAAAATCCCGACTTTGAAACATTTTTCATTGGTGCTCCGCTTATATTGGTCTTAGCGTGATGATATATAGCCTATAACCTTCCTCGATAAATGAGCTATATAACACTGAAAGAATTTTTCAAATCGGACAAGTAGTTCCGGAGATTACTCCCAACAACGTCACAAACTCACAAATTCACAAACTTTACCTCTTTATTATATTGGAGATTTCAGACTCCGAAAAATCCACAATTCTATATTTTTCCCACGTACGTTGGTATTTCAAGAACATTTTCTAGTTTCAGGTTTCCTCACGTTATTTTCCTCCACCGTTACTAATTCAAAATAGTAAATTTACGCGTAATTCCGAGTAATTCATTGGTACATGCCGGGGTTCGAGCTTGTGGAAATCGATTTGACATTCCACCGGTCAAACCATAACGACTATGAAAGTGCTTACTAAAAAAGAATTATTTTTTATTACTATGTCCATGATGGTAGATATTTAGGTAGAGATCTCTAAAACCCCGCTTGGCTATTGGATACGCACCAACTGATCTTAGAACGCGATAAATCTAAACATGCCCATACGAGACTATTACACTTGATCGTGATTTGGATTATCCAGTGAATGAGACATAATTGTCCTGCCATGTACTACCACCCACAACGTTTTAAAATCCGTAAATAGAATAATAGATATTATTAAATTCATAAGTTAGTAATAGAAAAATCTAAATTCCTCGATGCATCTATCTGCATTTTCCGACAGCTATATACTTCAGAGTCGTTTAACCATATTATCTCTGAAATTGTCCTTTCTGTAGTGCGAATATTAAATCCATTCTTTAAATTCACAGTAACAACAAAATATAGAATATGTAACTATGCTCCGCGTTTTCATTTACGTTAATACTCAATCAACTACTAGTAGCAAAATAGTAGTAGCAACAAAAAGGCATACAACGCAAAATTAGGCAGTTTTATAATATCAGAAAAGTCAATTACGTTGAATATGGGTATATTATAACTTAGACATAAAATGACACAATAATTATAAGATGACATTGAATTGCAATGAAATAACGTCATAAATCCATGAATAAAGTAGTGTCACTGGCAAATGCTACTAGCTTTAGCATTATAGAACGTGATAACAATAGAATTAGATTAGATTACAGTGTAATTATGTTATTAAGAATGAATATTGAAAAATTACACTGGTAAATGCTAATACGAAATGAATTGAAAAAAAAAACATTGATTTTAGTTTATTTATTATTAGCCGACCCGTGCCCATTTCGTTGGTCGGTAATAGGCATTACCAAGCTACAACTTTCCTCTAGAAGTCAATAATATATATCTCATAATAAAGGCAGCGTTCGTAAGAAACGTTTTCGTTCGACCATTTTTCTCCGACTCCCCAGATATTATCCCCTACAACCTCACAAACTTTACCTCTTTATAATATTAGTATAGATTATAGATAATATAATTAGTTAATAGCTACTGTCCGCGACTTCGCACATGTGGAATAGTTATTTTGGGCTGAGACGCAGCGGAAGCTCTCAAAAGGAAAAAAAGCCCCGATTTTAAAACATTTTTCATTGTAGCTCCGCTCATATTGCCCTTAGCGTGATCATATATAGCCTATGACACTCACAAATAACGTGGCTTTAATTTGGTAAAAGAAATTGGTTTAGTAGTTCCTGAGATTACCCCCTACAACGTCACAAACTCACAAACTTTACCTCTTTATAATATTAGTATATAGATTATAGCCCCTGCCCGCGACTTCGTCCGCGTAGTAATAGTTCTCTGGTCTAATGCCAACACACAGCAGAAGCTCTCAAAAAAAAACATCTCGATTTTGAAACATTTTTCATCTGTGCTCCGCTCCTACTGGCCTTAGCATGATGATGTATAGCCTATAACCATTCTCGACGAATAAGCTATATAACACTGAAAGAATTATTCAAATCGGACCAGTAGTTCCTGAGATTACCCCTTACAACGCCACAACGTCACAACGTCACAAACTCACAAACTCACAACGTCACAAACTTTACCTCTTTATAATATTAGTATAGATATAATTAAAACTTTCATTTACCTTTAGTACTCTCTCCATTCCAGTTGAGATGCCTTGCAAGACGGTGTGCCAGCTGGCTCTTCCCCCTTGCTGGTAGTCCCACCAGAGCGATAAGCAGAGGCGCGAACGGACTAATGCGGCGCGAACGCATTAATTCTGCGAAGAAGAAAAAAGAAATTAAATATATTATAATTAAATTAATGTCATCTTTATTTATTTATTCGCCTACAAAACTTTTGCCCTATCATGAAAGGTTCGAATTTTCAACCCCTAACATAACATCTCTGGACCCACTTTCTTTTACTACTTTA
Source organism: Antheraea yamamai (assembly GCA_036509395.1). Classification (NCBI taxonomy): domain Eukaryota; kingdom Metazoa; phylum Arthropoda; class Insecta; order Lepidoptera; family Saturniidae; genus Antheraea; species Antheraea yamamai. The sequence goes on from AP028426.1 coordinate 5,021,031, forward strand.
ATAGATCAATTTTCATACTTCAATATTTAATCTGCTCTTTTGTCATTAAAGGATACATTCTGTACACATTATATTTTACTAGATTCCGGATCTGTGTTTTTACTTGAATCAAAACTTCTTTCACGTTCATATATACACAATGACGCGTACCAATTTAAAAAGCATAAACTTCATATATTAAAAAAATACGCATTTATGGAGTTTTAATACCATATAAAGTGAAAATGTATTGTCAGGCAGACAAAGACATGTTTCAACGAAGGTTATTGGCAAATAAAATGTTGAAAATATTAAATATATTTGTTGTGCAATAATAAAGCTGTATTTAATTACTACAATTTAGACTTTTCTATAATGTATCGTTTATAATACTATTCAACGTTATCTAACATCGAGCACAGATTACATTGGAATAACAAAATGTAATTGTAGTTAAATTACCTACTCGGTTATTTGTTTACAACTAATCATTAGCTGATACCCGCCCGCGACATTGGACATAAAAAACGGCATGAGATCAATGGAATTAAAAAAATAAGTAGCCTAGACCCATCTACGATAAATTCCGCATCGAATGGTCGCATTTCTATCCCAAGACATTCAGTAGTTTTGATGTGATTGAGTCTCAAAGGAATTGTATTTTTGCTATTACATTATACATTACCTTGACTAAACGAGTCTTCAACAACACGGACGACTTTCCATCGTTTACCGAAAAATAAAATTTTAAATGCCACGCGACAAATAAAATTTTGACGTCAACACGCTAGCGCGGTTTATTCAGGTGATATATTCCAACTTGTTTAGACAGACTTTAGCCAACCAATACCGTTCGTCAGAAACGGGCACGCCTTCCATCCGGCGCGCCGCGCCGCTTCGTTTCGCTTCTAACCTCGCGCGGTTACATCACATTTTATTTTATACTCAACACTGGCTGTGCCCGCGACTCCGTCTGTATGGAACCGAATGTATAAAAACAGTGACTAATAAAGTCATCTGTATGTATTAAGTCCATCTACGTATCTACTTTTCTCTCGTACTTAAGTCGCGTCGTCACTAACATTATAATAACTTTTTGTAAGTGGTAGAGCCACGATGAAGTTATTACTGGTTTCAGCATGAATGGGTCGTCTCGCCCCCGGTACTATCACCCTCTCATAGAAAACCGACGTGAAGTAACAGTGCTTGCATTATTGCGTTGCGGAGGCTCATTTCCCTTTCCCTCCTCCCCGTCCCCTCTTCCTAAACACAAACTGGCAACGCAGTTGCGACTCTCCTGATGTTGTGAATCCTGTGATTGTTGAGGAACTGATTTTAATGAAACCAACTCAAAATGTTACCCAAGGATACGCTTTATGATTTTCTTGATGAGGTTTTATTGTGAACGTAGAACTTTAGCAGTGATGCGTGTTCATACAAACATACAGACATTTCTAATAATGATTGAAATTTATTTTATTACTTATATTCCAAGACACCTACAACAATTTTTTTCACAAAAATCTTGAAAGTAAAGTTACAAATTAGATTTACATTCTTATTATATGTATAGATAGATAGATATCTCGGTGACTTTGCGTCTTGAATCCTCATCTCTTATCTCAAAATAAAACCGGATTAACGAGTTCCCAAGGTTTTAAGGCAATGCAAATATCCTTATAGGAATGATGGAACGGTTAAGCTATTATTATGTGTTGTTAACGTTCAATCATATAGATAGCAAGTTATGAGAAACTGGAATGGGGATAAGTTATCTCAAAACGTTATTCTACCGCGCTCAATTTCTAATTACTACAGCGATAACATTATCTAAAAATCAGGTGTTATATTATACCTAAAACAGTAATATGACTATGCTAGTCCTGTACTCGGATCAACCTGTGTGTACAGTTTGAAGCAGCGTAGTAGGGTGTCTACACTCGACTGGATCACTGCCACCATGTGACCAATAAACCAGTCATAGTGACTACATATTAGTTTGTAGCGTTTCGGTATATCTCTAGCCAACTAGTGTATATCCTTTTTTTTAATACTTTACAGGTTATAGCGTTTGACCACAATGTCATCTGTTTTTTTAATATTTTTATAAGCACTTTGTATTCAGCGATGTGTGATTTGGGCAAGCGGTGTGATGCGTACAAGCAGGAGAGTGTAACTAAACAAATAGAAAATCTTTGTAAGCAAAGTACATCGCTTTCAATTTTTTAATGTCTTTTTTATGTCACACGAGGCAAACGAACAGGTGGGTCACCTGATGTTAAGTGATCACCACGGTCCATAGACACTTGCAATATCAGGGGAGTCGGAATTGCGTTGCCATCCTGTGTTTGGGGGAGGATGGAGTGGAGGGAGGGGAGGGGAGGTTTGAGGAGGGGGGAAGTGGAGGGGAGGTGGTCTGATAACCTAAACCTGATGTTTAATAAGATATTTAATTATGATGATCTAAGTTGGTAAACACGTTAAACCTAGGTTTATTTCATTTTTAAACTGACGGTGATAGTTAATCGAGCGGGCATAGACAAAGCCCTATCACCTTGCTACGGTCTCATGACGATGTATTCCGTCACTGATAACTTCGGTTCATTCGCAAGGATTCGAATCTAAGTCGGTGAAAGCGGTGTCAGAACACACTAACTACTGAGCCATAATCGTTTCAAATCGAACTGTCGAGAAGGTTGTAAGTCAGCTTTACTTTTGAATCGCCTTGTGCTTATCAGCCACAGTGCCGTCACTTTATTGTGCTGCAGTAATAATTAAATAAAATCATCTATAAAATATAATTATCTATTTGGATAATTCTTTATCTGTTGTGTTTGTAATCGACAGGACAAGGTTTGTATAGAAGAAAATGTTTGAAAAATTGTACAGATAAATTGAAAATATTGGTTTCAAACAATCCATTTAAAGATGTGACTGAATGAGTAAGACAGAAGACAGTAGGAAGATGTTCAAAAATATTGTCTAAATTAACAAATTGACGCTCAATTGTTCAGTTCCCAATTTGTTTCATTACATAGTTGTACAACAAAAAAAAGATTTGGTATCTTTTTCTTTGTTACAACAACCCTGCGAAGTCGAGGCGTGTAGCTAGTTTACTATAATTTCCAATTTATTCAAAACTAGCTGACCTGTGCCCACTTCGTTGGGCGGTAATAGACATTATCAAGCTACAACTTTTTTTTCTAGAACTCAGTCATATATCTCTCATCGTTAAGGCAGCGTTCGTAAGAAACGTTTTCGTTCGACCATTTCTTCTCGGACTCCCCAGATATTACCCCCTACAACCTCACAAACCTTATCTCTTTATAATATTATAATAATAATATATTCATTGTTGCTCCGCTCCTATTAATCTTAGCGTGAAGATACATGGCCTATGACATTCACAAATAACGTGGCTAACTGTTGGTAAAAGAATTTTCAAAATCGGTTTAGTAGTTCCTGAGATTACCCCCTACAACGTCACAACGTCACAACGTCACAAACTCACAAACTTTACCTCTTTATAATATTAGTATAGATGTAATTTCACAATACACGTAGTATTATAAAAATAGTATTTGTGAATTTAAAATTCCTTTCATTTCCTTTTTTTTTTTTTTTTTTTTTTTTTTTTTTTTTTTTTTTTCCTTTTCTTTTTTTCCTTTTTTTTTTTTTTTTTTTTTTTTTTTTTTTTTTTTTTTTTTTTTCCCACTTAATATAATTCAGAAATTGACTAAAACAAAAAAAAAATCCCTCAAACAAAAATAGTTCTTAAATATATGATGTATATCTAAAAAAAAATCTAAGTGATGGTAGCACTACACGCGTTATAGCCATGAACGTGAAACCGACACTTGGACTTTGCACCGAATGGACATCGAGCAATCGATCTACTCGTGGAATAGCTAGATAAAATTAGGTGATACGAACTGCTATATTTAGATGTTTTATTGATTATAGGTATATCACGGACAAATACGTTTCATCTCATTCATATTTGTTTTTACTTATACTTTTCGGTTTTCCTTATAAGTTTTGGATCTAAATTTAAACGTTTTCAAAGAACAAGTCGCTCCGTGAATATATTGTAGAAACTGCGCTTGAATAATTTACGTGTTTTTAATAAGAATTGATACTAAATTGGTAAAAAATTTAAGGTATACAATTTTGCAGTTACTTATTTTGATACTTGCAATCTTTTCTGCGTTAGTATTTTTATGAACGATTTGTTTTTGCTCGCGGATTCGCTCACATTAATGTAGTTTTAACCTGTACCCTCGCGAACAGTACTTTTTTCTCGATGAAACCTATCCCTTGTGTCTTTATCTGTAGTACTGACAACCAGTATACAAAATGTCATGATGTTCAATTCAGTAGTTAAAACTTAAGAAATAAACAAAGACACTTTCGCATTTATAATATTAGTAAGGGTAAGCATTTCATCATAAGATTTAGCCAGCATCATCACATAGTAAAAAAAACAAAGTCCTCTACCGCGTCTGTCTGTCTGTCTGTTCGCGATAAACTCAAAAACTACTGAACGGATCTTTATGCGGTTTTCACCAGTGGATAAAGTGATTCACGAGGAACGTTTTGGTATATAATTTGTCCTGGATTTTTTAATAATCAGGGCGGGACAACGTCTGCCGTGCCCGCTAGTTAAAAATATAAGCACAATAAATATAAACATAATACGGTAAAAATGATTCTAAAGGATAGTGAAGTTTGAAGGACAATCCGCTGCGTATTTTAAAAGATCTAAGGGCGACACAGGCAGACGTGGAAAGGAACTTTGTTTTATACTCATTTTTAATATCATAATTATTTTTGAGTATTTTATAACTACGTACACAGAGTCGAAGAAAATGTGAATTTAAAAATTACTTACAGTTAATTCTTATTTTATGCGATTTATTTAGTCGCATTATACGATTTACTCGCTTGCAATGAATCTATGTGATAAATGAATAATTCTACTGTAAATGTAAAGTTCTGTATTATTTTAATCACAATGAAGTCCCATAATCTATATTACCACATATTATATACAAAATTTTTTCTCTGTGAAGGATAAATTTAAAAAAATACAGGCTGACAACGCACTTGCAATTCCTCTGGTGTTGCTGGTGTCTATGGACGGTGATCACTTAATATCTGGTGACCCATTTTTTCGTTTGCCTCCTATGATATGTATAGAAAAAATCAATTTTAAAAATTCTTTCACCTATAGAATAGTACATTACCAGCGAGTATCATAGGCTCTGTTTTATAAGAGTATAACACGAGCAAAGTCGCCACTAAAAGCTAGTATTATGTACGGACGGATAGAGTACGAGATTCCTAGAGAGTCATAATAGTAAAGACTTAAGTTACTATGGTCATAGTCATGTGACAATTATATTGAACCTCTCAAGCCTGTTTAATCTCATTGAATTATATCGTTGGTCTTAATATAACATTATTGATACAAAGAGGCACGGCGAAATGACTCGTTATTTTTAGCACAGTGATCTCAGAGCCGCGCGACTCGCGAACGCCAATCAACAGCACATAAATGAATTGAAATGCTTAATAATCTGTTGGTCCATAAAAATATATATAATACTTTTTATTCATAACATTTAAACAAAGGATTTTGAAATGAATCTTCTAATAGGAGTGCTTTGAAAATCTGATTCGCAGCCATTTTGCGTAATGAAAAATCACTGTGGTGGGTAGAGTGAGAGCTGTGTCTCACTTGCCTTTGTATATTGGAGAACAGTGAGACACATGATCTTCTCACATTCTTTTTGAAGGTTTCAACTTCTACTGCATGTGAACTACACACAATTTTCTTTATAGTTTGTAGGTTTTAGCTTTTGACCACAATTTTACATGATGTGTAAAATGATAACACCTTATACCTAGAGAGAATTGCCTCTCAAATGCAGACCTTCTGATGTATACTAAGCATTACTACTAATTTGCCGGATTGTGAGTTTAAGCGCCATGTCAGGCGGGTTTTGGTCTCAAAAGACTATTATAGAGTGGATCACTATGTGGACGATGGTGATGTCTACAATTTATTCATATATATGCATTCACTAAAAACTATAGTGATTTGAAATGTATTCTAAATATTGTATATTAGCGGGCCCGGCAGACGTTGTCCCGCCCTGATTATGAAAAAATCCTTGACAAATTATATACTAAAACGTTCTTCATTAATCACTCTATCTACCGGTGAAAACAGTATGAAAATCCGTTCGGTAGTTTTTGAGTTTATCGCGAACAGACAGACAGACAGACGCGGTAGGGGACTTTGTTTTATACTATGTAATGATGATGATATATATGTTAAAAAATAACCCAAATCGATTTTCTTACCGGTTATTTTCGATGAGTGGGTTGTTTTCCGAACCGCTGGCAGTTTTCACGTTCATAAGTGCCTTCTTAGGGCCAAAATTTAATAAAATATATTTTTTTTACATGACGACAGATTATCAACCTCTTAAGTTCAAAAAGGGCCAATCACTATGCTATGATTTCATGATGAGCATTGACTCAAAGATCAGGCTCATTCTAGGAATAAAACTTTTGTTGATGAGTTTGGTATCCATTACCACTGAGCTCTCATTGTAATAGAAGGCGTATACAATGCGTTTTTATTGTTTATTTAATTTTGTAGTAACTAGGACACCGAGCTTCACTTATTCGGTCAACAGTAATTGCACTCTTGTTGTTGGATGTAAACTGAAGTTACTCATATTCGAATAATGTCATGTAACGCCATCTCACATAATTTTGAGGTATTTACCAGTATGTTATCATCTATTGGTAAAAAGTAACCACCAAAAAAAATTATGAGATGGCGTTTTATTACGTAGGTTCTAATATTTTTGAAGTTATACTTCTTTTGGCGCGTTAGGGAAAAATGATGAGAGTAAATTTTTACGATGCGCGCGCACACCGTCACGAAAAACCGACACCCTGAAATTAGCTATAGTCAACATTTTGTCTCTTTGTATTTGTTGTTTGTATTTCTTTGTATTAAAACTTTCAATGCATTAAATACCTTTTTTCTATTGTTAGTGTTGTTTTTTCTTACAAACACACACGCTTACTCGATAGTTTGCATTAAACTACCTAATTATCATCGCAGTGTCTTCAAATTTAAAACTAGCTGATTTCCACGACTTTGTATACGTTGTTTATTACTTTAACAAAATATGCAAAGGAGCAAACATTTTCTTTTTTTATATCATAGGATGCAAACGAACAGGCGGGTCACCTGATGTTAAGTGATTACCGCCGTCCATAGACACTTGCAACATCAAGAGAGTCGCAAGTGCGTTGCCAGCCGTTGTTTGGGGGGAGGGGGAGAGGGGACGGGAAGGGGGAGGGAAGTGGGCCTCCGTCGCTCTCAATGACCGTACGAAACACAATAATGCAAGTACTGTTACTTCACGTCGGTTTTCTATGAGAGGGTGGTACTACGCCAGGCGAGCCGACCCATTCATACTGAAACCAGTATTAACTTCCGCTTAGTTCTTCCACCTACAAGATAGATAGATAAATAATACAAGTAAAAATATACTTCGTTTTCAACATTAATTTCATTGTAAACAATTTTACTTCCCCTTCCCTAGTCATGCGCACCACACCGTTTCGCCTAATTCACACATCACGAATGCGTAGTGCTTAAAAAATCATGTTTTCTAAAAATTTAATGAAAATATCGTGTCATTGTTTTTTTAGAATTTGTAGAAGATTGTCAAAGAAGTGAAACTTGGTCGAAGTTTATCCAGTAACTTTTGGGTGAAGCGCTTTTCGGAGGTGAATGATAAGTAACTACAATAATTTCCAACTACACTAGTTGACAACATTGGTGTAACTTATGTTATTTTTAAACAAATTAATAAAATAATCTTATCATAATGTTGCTTTTCGCTATGGTAATAAATAACTCGCTGAACTCAACGCATTCTTATTATATGATAAGTTTATACAAGACAAAGACCTTCCAACAGCACGATGACATAACAGAAAGGAAAAGTCATAAACGGGTAATGTTTCGAACACGTCAGTATTATCGATTGGTTTAAAAATACTAGCAAACTATTGGATCGCAAGCACGATACGTATAATTTGTATTCAATGGAGCAGAATACAAAAGACGACGACTGAATACAAAAAGGTGGAGTTTATTATAATTCGATGTTTCATTTACAATAATAACTATCTTGTAATTGAGACAATCGTGTTTAATAAATGGATGCTTAGTAACATATTAATCTTATTGTGGACGAGAAAGTTTGTGAGGATGGAATTGTTACTCTGTCACGCAAAAACTATTGAACGGATTGTAACGTAAATTGGCAGTCATATAGTTTTAAATCAGAGTAACACGTAAGCTATGATTTATAAAGATTTTATTTAAATTGGCAGAAATATAAGGATAAGCATAAAGTAAGTTTGGAAAAGTCGTGTCATTTCAGAGATATCTCGGTTTCCAGTGTACAAATCGTTAAAAACTTTACTCGAAGGTACAATGTATGGTGTAAATAGTATATATAAACCCAAACGATACTTATAATATAAAGCACGAGCGATTATTATACGCTTATATTGTTTAAAATTAAAATGGTATTTAAAATGTGATAGTAGAACCAGTTAGAATTTAAAAATTCCATTTAGAAAAAATAATGTCAACTTTACGAAACCAGTCTCCTGTCTCATAGAACTTCGTGTATGTTTTTTTAATTAAAAAAATAGAATTCTGTATTTACAAGTTAAAATTAAGTGTTTGTTGTTTGTCCCGACTAATCTCTTAAACGGCTAAATCTTCGATCAACAATAATTTGTGATTGTTGTTATTGTTGATCGAAGGGCTAAATACATATTATGTAGCAGATTATATATCATTATGTCTTTCCGTAGGGACTAAACAGTAATTATAGAATTAAATAAATACTTAAACCCGTAAAAAAGGTTGTAAGATGTAAACAGCATTGAGAAAATTTCACAATTACAGAAATAAAAGACAATCTTCAATTAACCCATGAAACATCAAAACCTTTTTAAGAAAACAGATAAAATCATAAATTATCTGAGTTAGAATCTGGTACAATAGAAAACTATTAAACTAACTCTATTGTAATTTTCAGATTAATATGGGAATCGAAGAAGGATTTATGTTACATATCATTGTGCTTGTTATAATGGGTTATAAACTTAATTAACGTGATTTTTTTCATACTATAAGGTTTTTTCTAAGCCCTCCTGGCTAGCTACCAACCTCATGTTGAAAATCTGTCCCCAATGACGTGTAGCTATATTCCGGCAGTTGCACTTCATAGCCCTGTCTAAGTTTAGCGTGTTTACCACCTTAGAACACATTGTCATTTAACACCAAATGAGTTTCTAGTTAAACGCTAAGAACTATAATGTACAAATAAATACAATATCACTATAGGAGTCCCGATCTTGGAATGTCTTATTGGTGAAGTGAAATGGATAGGAAATAATACCACGAAGCAACAATGGACTCTGACTTGCCACCAAAACTCCCTAGAAAATTTTAAAAAGGGACCACCGTCTTGTCATAACATGAAAATTATCACAAGACACTTGAAATATTATTGCCTAATCGAAAATGGCAGTAATAATCTACAAGACTGGTTGCCAAAAATAAAGTAAACAAAAAAGAATATCGCTATACCATCCAGTTGCACAATAAATGTCATTTATAATATTTTTTTTTTTTTTTTTTTTTTTCTTTTTTTTTTCTTCTTTCTTTTTTTTTTTTTTCTTTTTTTTTTTTTTTTCCTTTTTTTTTTTTTTTTTTTTTTTTTTTTTTTTTTTTTTTTTTTTTTTTTTTTTTTTTTTTTTTTCTTTTTTTTTTCTTTAACGTAATATTATCATGGTCAATAACTCACTAAGATACGACATCTGGAGTTTTCCTAGCGGTTATGTCACGTTGCACGACATGTGTCTAGAATGGGAGCAAATGTGACCACAACTAATTAATCGTCATGCATTAATATTCTATGCGCTCTAGCAAATCAATACATATATAACTATAACATTAATATGTAATATATTTTTGCGTTACTTTTAGAACAATGTTAATAGGTAGATCATCATCATATTCTTACCCTTATCCCGCCTAATTAAGGTCAGCACAACATGTTTTACTTTTCCCATTAGATTTCAATATTCACATCTTTTAAACACAGATCATTTTTTCACGCAATCTATCTATATATTTTTCGGTCTTCCTCAACTCCTATGTCCGTCCATTTTCATACTCAAAACTTTTCTGGCTACAAAACTTTCATCGCTTTTCATGCTAATCTATTATATTACTTCTCAACTTCTGTACTACTGGTGCTATATTCAAACTTCCTCTGATTTATCAATATGTAATCTTTTTCATTCTGTCATTCGGATCTCTGGCACGTGTAATCTTTTCTCATCCCTCTCTTTCGTGGCTCAATACTCAGGACCATATAACACGATTGATCTTATAATAGTTTTATACTCCTTACCCTTGAATTGCACGAGTAATCGTGGGTCACAAACTACCCCAGACACCTCGCTAAAATCAATTCAAGAGAATAAACTTGAATATGAAATTACTAGATGATTAGTATAAATTTATAAAAGGCAAAGTAGACATAAATTCCGATCCATATATGATATAAACTGATAAAATTTTATTGTATCCGTAGATAACAATAGTGAATGATTTTCTCTTTGATATACTCGTATATGTAATCTTCAAGTGAATTTCGACTAATCAAAGATGACAAAATTAAATCGTGTTGTAATATTTCAAATGTAGGTTAAAATATATATTTATTTCTAAATTTCGTTTCAAACTTGTAGTCTTTGATTTCATACGTTTTATATATCTGTAAAATAAAAAGATTTTGTAATAACAGAAATATACTCGGTCGGAGTTTTTGGCGGAATCTTGGCCTGTTCCGTTGTGACTTTAATTTTTTATTTATAACCTTGCGTTATTTAATCCTATATCGCGTATAGAGCTAGGTTAATGTGTACGAGTGAGCTGGATTAGAAATAACTAGCAACCGCCCGTGACACCGTCTGCGTTTATATGTTTATTTGTGCGGAACCTTATTTTTTCTTTAAAATAAAAGTAACCTTAGTTACTCCTTATAACTTCAGCTATCTGTCAGTGAAAGTCCCGTCCAAATCGATCCAACCATGTCGGAGATTAGCCAAAACAAACAGACAGACAAACGTTTTGTCATAGGTACCACACCACATCGATTTAGTACAAAGCTGTTATTTTGACATTATAAACAGATGCATCGATTATATCTATCAGTATATATAACACGTAGTATGAATTCTGATATGTAAAATACCCTGGAAACCAATGATATTATAACTAAAAAGCTGCTGGAAACCTTTAAAAAGGCTGCTACAGACGAACTGGAACGATAAAGTCATTATAAGCCAAATTATAAATATGTAAAATTCCATCAGTTAGAATGGATCAAGTGTGGTAATGCCTAAGAGATATAACTTTTAGGAAACAATTATAAAAACAGATTAAAGGAATGGAAAATAAAATTTTAACTGGTTAGAGAGGTATAATTTGCAAAATTCATGTTCAGAAAAAAAACGGTTAAAAATCTACGCATACAGTATGAATCAAAAATAAGTAATCATATCGTTACATCAAAACGGTATTTAAAATTCGAAATAAGAATTACTATTTAGAAATTTAAAATAGCAATTAATATACAGTATGATACGAAATTAAAGAAATAAAATAAAAACCGAAAAAGAGTAATTACTGACGTTGTTATGGACGAGTGACGTCTTTTATCACACAAACGAAGCGTGTAGCAATAAGAGATTGAATTTGTTTCTAATCATCATCATCGGTTGATCTCGTTGACGTATTTCAACAGAAATGACCCCTACAGGTTACGTATGTACCAGCTTATGTCAGTTATAATAACAAATGTTTTCAATGAAGTAATTAAACTGTTTTATTCACTAAGAATATTAAAAAAGCTATGCGTATCAAAAATATTTAACGAGTGCAAATCATATTGACTCGAGAAAATATTATGAACTAGCGGGCCCGGCTGACGTTGTCCCGCCCTGATTACCCCCCCCCGCAAACCCCTCTTTTGGGTGGAATTTCGTAAAATCCGTTCTTAGCTGACCTCTAGTCGGCGAAAGGAATATTCCTACCATATTTCAAGTCGCTACGCCTTATGGTTCCAGAGATATCGTGATGAGTCAATATATAGGTGGGAATCTCTAATATATATATACATTATCTAGAACGAGTATATGAGTAACTCAAACTGTTGACTTTTTATGTGTATTGAAACCATAATTTATTGTGATTATATATATTCACTTGTTTTAATTTTTACCTCCCCTACCGCCGATGTCTCGCAACTTCAACGCTAGTCGTCCGCACTGTTGCTTCGTTTTTGGTTAGTCTACTTTATAACTTACATTATGTACGGTATTTCCTCTAATCCTTGTCGCCATGGCATGACGTTAGATAATCTATAACTTTCCATAATAACACAGACCATAAAATCAAAAAGATTTTTTAAAGTCTGACTGCTAGTTCCAGAGATGAATGCGCTCAAACCAAAAATCGATAAATTTCTTAAGCGTTATGACATTCGTATAGGATCTATATCTTTGTTAAATAGTTATCTAAAATTGGAAAACATGATATATCTAACTTCATATGAACAACAATATTACACAACGCCTAACACGAGTTGTAGAAAACGATTGCAAACAGATTTATTTATGTTAAAGTCGATAAGAGACTGCAACGCGTCAATTCTGAGCAACATGACCGTTTTTATTTTATCATATAAGCATTCCGCGAAATTATTATATATAAGCAAAACGTGCATTTATAATTATTACATCAGAAGTCTAGATTAGGCAATCATCATTACATAGTATAAAACAAAGTCCCCTACCGCGTCTGTCTGTCTGTTCGCGATAAACTCAAAAACTACTGAACGGACCTTTATGCGGTTTTTACCAGTAGATAAAGTGACGCATGAGGAACGATTTGGTATATAATTTGTCCAGTTTTTTTTTGTAATCAGGGCGGGACAACGTCTGCCCTGCCCGCTAGTATATAAATAAATGTAAGTGACTCATGAGTTAATTTTTGGCGAAATTTTATATTGTTATTAAATTATAGCTTCTAATAAAACTACGTATCGGAAATGTAATAATCAGAAACCATGAACTATAATGGGCTGAGTTTATAGTCAATAGTCATACAAGCATATTGGTACAGCTTTCCCGCCTTTTATAGAATGGTACATCAGTTTGATAATGATTTACAAACATTATCATTCATTTGCTCTCAAAACATAATTATCTCTGTCGCAAGTGCACTTCATTTAAGAACAATAAATACGAATACAACTTATTTATACTATGTATATTACAATATACATATTTGCATTCATTAATAATACATACAATGTAATTCAAATTTCAATTAAAAAACTTGTCATTCAGGAAGCTTACGAGTGAGTTGTAGAAATAACATTCCTATCTGGTATAAATAAGTTTTTAATGTTACCTTATAAGTATTAACTTGTTACTATTCAATATAACTTCATTGGCTCCCGGAACTATGAAAGTATAATTATTAAGAGGCAGATTTGAGTTACATAATAACCTCAAAAAACCTAACCTCAAAATTGTATGAATAGAACGTACTAGAATCTACGAATAATAACAAAACACTTTTTTATCTCTGTTAGGTCATACACATAAATTCTTCAACGCCTTTGTCTTTGTGTCGCCTGTGTAAACAGTTTGGGTACAGACCTCTCTGATAATGTACCTAGCAACACACCCACTGATAAATACGCGGGGGGCATAGGAGAGATAACATTGTGTAAAAACAACATCAATCTATGAAATCTTGATTGGACGTTTTATCAAACTTGTTTTCGAAATGTTTGAACTTTATCGATTTTTCTAAGCTTTGGTAATAATATATTTTTAATAATAATATTGATTATATATTGCGTTGTAAACTCGTAATGTTATGACTATTGCTACATTGCGTACGCATGTGTTTATTTCGCAATGGCCCCTGTACGAGGGCGTGGCTCGACGTCACAAATAGCGCGATACATTTGTGTTTTAACGTTATATTGTTGAATGACATAATGAAAACGTAGGTTCTCGCCTCTAATCTTATTTTTGTCAAGGATTGCTTTATATTATTTCGTTCACACTCTGTTTTATATTTCTTGTAAATATGATTTTAAAGATAAATTAATATTCATTACAATTGGATTTGTTTGTTGTTATGTTACTCTAATTATTCAATTGTTCGCAGCCAATTATGTCTTTACGATATATGCTAGTCAAATATTTGGTCTACATTTTAAATATTAAAATATGTACAAAACGAAATAACTTTAGGCAGTTGATAAATTCACTGAAATATAGTTTATGATGTAATATAAAACATTTTATCAATTTCCCGTCACGTATTTTGTTATTAAATTTTTGTTTTGACCTCGAATCGGTCAGTTTAAGGCTATAAATGGAGAGATCCGGAATAAATCAGAATATTGTTATTATTTGCCATAATTACCGATTGATAACATATGGTTATTAAGATATAAGCAATAATAATACATTATATCATCATCTTTCAGCTTATCTACATGTGTATTGTGTTTCTTCTTATCAGTTTCAATACTTTTAACGGCTACTTAACAAAACTCAGGAAAATAAATAAGAATACACATTACATTTAAATACAAAAAAAAACATTTATAGAACATCGAATAGAGTAAGTACTCAATAAAAGTTGTAATATAAGTATATATTTGACATACATGTTATTTAAAAATTCAGTTAATGAGCAGTTAATTACACCTTAATGAATTCGTTAATTATATGCTATAAAGTTTGTATTGACTACAACTTATAACTAATTAATTTTTTTTAAAGAATATATTTTGTTATTAAATACTGTTGATAATATCTACATTACTTTATTTACAAATACTACGGATTTGAAATAGGTATCATATTTATTATTTCTTTGAAAACCTTATTTTCTAATTATATACACGGACTGTTATAAAACATATGAAATATCATTTAATTATATAACTATTTATAATTAAAGTTATAAATGAATTTAAAAACTTACTCTGTGATACTTTAGGACTTACTGTGTTTATGTCTTCAAAATATCGTCTGGCTTCATTATTTATGTAGAAAATATATAAGCGATAAACAAATAAAGTAGTGTCATTATAATTCATTTGTTTTTTCCATACTTTTGGTTTATTCTCAATCAAACGTATTTGGCAGCTTATTCTTTAACCCGCGCCAACCGGGTCGACTTTTAGTGACATAGTAATTGAGAATACGTATTAGTTACCCATGCGATTACTCATTAGGTACTCTGTCTGCAGGTAAAAATAGTTTTTTTACGTCAACTGATTCTAAGTATTCAGAGACAGTTAACCACTATAAGTTCTTTAAACCCACTATTTGAAGCCACTCACAAACTTTATTTTTTATGTTCTTTAATTCATTTTTTTGCTTCAGTTTTTAACTAACATAACTATTTAAGGTTCCAGTGGGTCCTCTACGAGTTACCAAATAAATAATCGCAATTAGAGGGCAAAATAATGATGATTATCAAAGAAGTCTTTTTGCACATTATTTCCGATTATAAGTTTATGTGACAAATGAATCATATAAAGAGAACATTCATTCTTATTATTCACAAAATGCCTCACTGAGATATTACTAACCAAAAAATCCCGAAATATGTATTTTCTCATTGTAGTTTATTACCTAGTGGTACTGAATAATTATTATTGTTGGTGGTCCAATAGTCGAAATTCAATCATAATAAGGGATAAAAAGTATTTTATTCACGTGTTACTATTATATTTTCTTCTAGGTGATATAAATTGTATTGAGTATTCTAGAGTTATAGAAGATTTGCAACGTATGGAGCTAGAAACTATGACAAATAGGGACACTTCGATTCGATAGCGAGAAAAAGTTAACTGCTCCCAAATTTTCTTTTTATTGATTAATAAAGCTCTTCAAACCCTAATATCTAGTTAGGCAGGTTATAATGGTAAAAATAATTAATCTGTTAGGAATATATGGAGATATTTTTCATACCTTTAATTTCGTTTTTGGGCATTTTATGGTTTATATGGTTTAGCTTCTAGAAAACTATTGAAGTAAAAATACAGTTGTAACGAAATCGTCAATAAAATCTAAACATTTTAATATTTTTGTGACAAAATGAAATCAAAGTTGCTGTATTATGAGATCTTAATGTCGTTGTTTTGTCTAAAGACTTGCAGTATAATATTGCTACCCTCAGTTTTTTAAATCAAGAATATCTTCTGAATATAACCGAAAATTCTATAAAAATCTGTCAAAATAATACTATTACACTCATTTGGAAATTGTGTCCATAAATAAATACACAAAAACAAATTAAATTTATTTTGACGTAAGCGTGATTGTTGGAAAATGGAAAGAATAAAGGCATTTCTTTCTTTCTCTAAATTAAACAATATGTACAATCGTATGAAGTTTTACGAATTCCTTTCCCTAAATACACCGTGCAAAAGTTGATTTAAATATAGTAATGACTATTTTCTTAGTTCCTTTTATATAGTTGGTGGTTATTAGTGGTTTAGCCAGCATAAGTAGGCATACAGGAGGGGACAAATCGCGCTCTTGGCAGGTGAAGATAAGAGCAGAAAAGGTATCCTGGCCTTCCAAGTGGATGACCTTTTTCTTACACGGACGACCTTTTTTAGTGTCGCCTCTTTATTTATTTATTTCTAACGATGTGTAGAGGATTTTAGCGGGTTAAAGACTTCTTACTTTTTAACAATTTGTCGCGATCAGTGTGATCATCCCTTTTTGTTTGGTTAATCAGGCGATAATGATAAGTAAAGTTGATTGTCCATAGCTTCACAAATTGTACATTATCATATCAGTTCGTTTGTACATAGTGAAAACCACATAACATGAGTCACTTTCGAATCACGCGTGCTGAACGTGCAAAACATAAATTTAGACAAGTTCTCATTACTTCTTGCAAACGATTCGACAGATTTTTTAGTAAAATACTATATTGGCTACCTGCCATGCACACGCTGACTGTTTAAATGCAGTAACTGTTACCGTATCGTAAAAGACGAATTATAGAAACCTAAAATGCATGTGAACTTTTAGATCAATAGAGATTTATTCGCAATAAAGAATCCGCGATAGCATTTCTTAAAGTAGGTTCGAATCCTTCCGAACGAGCCAGTGATTTTAGTGAAGAAAAATATGGTGAAAAAGCCATAGTTTGGTGGTAGGGCTATTTCTAATT
Organism: Antheraea yamamai; assembly: GCA_036509395.1. NCBI lineage: Eukaryota > Metazoa > Arthropoda > Insecta > Lepidoptera > Saturniidae > Antheraea > Antheraea yamamai. The sequence continues at coordinate 5,038,420 of AP028426.1, forward strand.
CCCGCGTGACTAGCTACCACCCTCATGTTGAAGATCTGTCACCTTTTTCTCTTTTCTTTTTTTTATATAAAAAGGAGGCAAACGAACAGATGGGTTACCTCATGTTAAGTGATCACCACCGTCCATAGACACTATTAACACCAGAGGAGTCGCAAGTGTGTTGTCAGCCTGTGTACGGGGGACGGGGGAGAGCGAAGGGGAAGGGAAAGGGGAGAGGGGGAAGGGAGGTAGTCCTCCGGCGGTCTCACTGATCGAACGAAACGCAACAATGCAAGCACTGTTACTTCACGTCGGCTTTTTGTGAGAGGGTGGTACTACCCCGGGCGAGCCGAACCATTCATGTTGAAACCATTAATAGCTTAAGCGTGGCTCTACCACCTACACAATAGGACCTAATAGGAATGTTCCGGTAGTTGCACTTGGGAGCCAGTCCCTGTCTAGTCTTAGCATATTTACCATCGTAATTTAACATCAGGTAAGATTTAAGTCTAACGCCAAAATCTATAAGGTATTTTTTTTAATCGCAGATATATTATTTGTTTATTATTACTTTATATGTACTTTTCCATTTTTGATCTACGTATTTGAAAATAAATTTTGATATTTTGCCAGGTGGACCTTAATCATTTCAAGCGTTCTATTTTTATTTAGACTTTAAACTGTACATGCACGTGTGTTATATTTCGGATAAACGTGGTGAAGTTTATAAATTTTTTTCGACACGTGGAATTCGGACCTTGTATCATAGTTCAAAATTCACTTTCCTCAATTCTTCATACGCAGCTAAAAAAGTGTCACTAATCAGTAATACATTGAAATAATCTATAGATACGGTCGAATTAAAAAACACACGATCCATTAAGGAAGCGCTAATTAATGTCTATAACAATGAATTTAAAACTATTATCATATCAGATGTACCCCATTGATAGATAAACGAATGAACTAGAAAATATAGCGAACCTAAACTTGATTCGCAATAATAAAAAAAACATTATGTGCAAAAATAAATAATGTTATACAATAAATCTTAAACAGCATTGATTCACAAGGTACAGCAACTAGGAAGTAACAAACAAAGGTATACTTATGTTTATAAAAAGTGAAGTTTTTTAAGATTAATTCTCGCTTTAGAGGCAGTTGCTATTTCCAGTCTATTTGATTTCTTTTTATAGATTATTGTAACTTAAAATAATTTATGACTAATCATATAATTACTGCGAATTAATAATCATATGGAAGGTAGAGTTTGCTATAAATTTTAAGTTTGTTTTGACTACATTCGCGGCTCAATGAATTATTTAACATCTGATACACTAAATTCTCGCTTGCCATTTACATAAAACTTCTTTGGAACTCTTTGCACGGTTATCTTATAATTTTAAGAGAAATCTAACAAAACAAAGTATGTCAATATCACTTGAGACAATGTTACTGAAAGACGTGTCCCCAATTGTTCGAACAATATTTTCTAGTCGTGACTAACCTATATAAATGCTTGACGGTAAAATTTTATGCTCGTTCTAAAAGGCGAATTTAAGTAATTCCGTGTTCGAGAATAGACAACGAATATTGTTTGTTTAAAAGTGTATTTAGTACTGTAGTACTCACCTGTCGCCAAAACTTTCTCTTTGTCTTCCATCATTGCGTGGGCGGTACTTGCTCCAGGCGCCATAACTATTCTTCTTAGAGACGGTCTTCTGGCCAAAGCTACGATGTGTTTAGTGCGATGCTGCTGCTGCGACTTCCGACGACGCGTGCGCACTCTGTGAAGGCCTCCAGGCGACTGGCCGTTTACTCCAGCGGTTATCACTGAACGTACCTTATCAGCCCCGCGGCAGTGATTGCCGAATAACCAAATAAAGGCTGAATAAATTTTACAGTAAATCAACCAAATATATAAATACCAATCGCCCTGGATCCTCAGTAACGCCATCAATAGCCACCTGCAACAAAAAAAACTTTATGTCGAAAATTATCTCTTTGGTCTGCTAATTATAATAATTCTAATTAATTAGTAATGTAAAAGAAATTAAATTCAGCAAACATATATACATGCCATTTATTCATACAACGCAAAACAGTCATATAAAACTGAAATTAATTAAAATGATATGAATATGAAATAATGTATTCACCGCATGAAAATGAAAAACAGAGTAACCAGACAAGATAAACAAGAACTCGGGCAGTGACGACTTATTATTTAAAAAAAAACAGACCGGTGGATTATTATAAAACATTACGACTCATATAATTAAACTTACATTTATATCAGTTTTAATATTTATTGTAAGTTTAGTCTAGTTAAGCCTTATTTTATATAAGGCTCGCGTGAAAGAACAAAATATGTTAGATAATACGATAAATAAATAGATTAGGACATCTGGAGAATGTTTAAAATGCGTCTCCCGACAAAATTTAAGTTTTTTTTATTTTAAATATTTTTTTTGGTCAGATGCATAGATGTCTCGTAGAAGCTTAACTCAGTATTGTCTTTATTTATTTCCGTCATTGACTAGACCATTCATGCCCGAAAACTAGAGGCACTAGGCAAACCTTACTACCATACCGTTACGCCACTATGACCACATGCCAAGTTAAACTGTCAAAGCTAACCTACCCTAAAGTTATCGTACACCGTGATCTGCTCTAACAGTAAACCACCTTTTAACGCATAGGGTTATTTTTATTTTTTACTAGGGCTGTCCACCCCGGCTTCACACGGGAGTGAAAAGAAAATGAAAACAAATCTTTCCTTAACGGAACGACCATGTAATTAAATTCAATGGCAACTGAATGTTGATTTATTAATACTGTCAATATTTTTAAAGATAATTTTACTGTGCTCTGTCTTACAAAGTCAATTTATATATAGACATTTTTCAACAAAACAAGCACTTTTTCCCTACGATTTTTCGAACATTGTCTTTTATACAAACCTTACCCTGGTAATTACAAATACAACAAAAATGAGCTAACGACATAGATGGATTATCTACCTATGAGTTTGACCATAGTCTCATGTTATGTTAAATGGCGATGTGATCGAAATTAGTCACACGCTAAAGCTAAACGAGCACTAGCTCTGAAATGCTGCTACCGCTACCAGAACCGGAACACATCTATATGTTCTTATGCATAGATTTTCAACATTAGATTGGTAGCTAGGGTATAGGGCTTCGTAAATGTTTTACCACCATAGTGTAATTTCATCTCTGTTTTCTTTAATTGAAAGTTAAAGGCAATTTGGCAATTTACGATTCGAATTCACAATGATTGATGCAATGTCCGGATAGGGAATAGTCGACTCTGAGCCATAATACCTTCTAAAATGCCTACGTATATACCAGATGTATGTTGGTGATCATATATATCTCAGAAAGATAAACCCATGAAAGTTGTTACACCTATGCATTTTCTCAATTTTTAATTAATTTGTTTAAGTACTAGCGGGCCCGGCAGATGTCATTCCGCCCTGATTATAAAAAAAAATCCTTGACAAATTATATACCGAAACCTTCCTTATGAATCACTTTAGCTACTGGTGATAAACTTTTTGAGTTTATCGCTCACAAACAGACAGACGCGATAGGGATCTTTGTTTTACACTATGTAATGATTTTATTATAATTTGCAAATAAACCTCGGTGCTTACTGCTTTCGATAAACATACCATTGTAACAGAACCTTTACTAAGCCTGGCTAGTTAGCTAATATTCTCAATTTGAAAATCCGTCGAGAAGCGGTCTATAGGTGTGTTCTGGCAGCTGCACATGAGAGCTAGTCACCCTCTCTAGGCTTATACTGTTGACATCATAGATCGTCATCAAAATCAAGTAGGATTGTATTCAAAGGCTAAAAAGGCCTATAAAGAAAAAACTGATCACTGAATAGCGCTGCATCAAATTTTATAATACCCTTCAACTGATAATCCAAATTGGTATTCGTAAATATTTCAACGAATAATAACTATTCATATATCTATTTTGCTATAACCTAATACCTACCAAATAATAATCGCAGAAAATAATAACAAACGCTCGCAAAGCTACAAGTACAGAGAATTTACATACGTATTTATATACAAAAACAACCGTATCTATCTTTTTCCATTACCTGATATCTGATAGAGATGTTATTTTACCTTGTAAGTTAATAGTGTTATGTTCTGAAATCTATGTGGATAAATAGTTTGAAGTGTCAAATTAACAGCTTTTTACTAAATGGGTATGAAAGTATATACGGTACTTATTACAAAACTAAAAAAAAACAATATTTTTTTCTCTCTGTTTGCTCCGGTTAATCTCCGAAACGGTTGAACAGATTTTAACAGGACTTTCACTGGCAGATAGCTACTGTTATTAAGAGTAACTTAGGCTACATAAATTTTAGAAAATAAATAGGAGTCTGCGCATTTACGATACTTAATAATGTAATAAATTAGAGTGTGAGTTTGCTTGACTGTTTGTTATGCTTTCACGCGTCAACCATTGAACCAGTCGATATAAAATTTTGCATACAGGATGTCAGGGATACACAAAAAAACATAGATCTTCATCCAGGAAAAATGACTACTTCCGAGAATAGGTCAAATCTACATAACACGAGTGAACTAAAATTCCAGATATAATAATTAGACTAACTTTAGTGGCATAACGTTTAGTTTATGTATTCCGATGTTAATAATTCTATGCCGGTTTTACCTTGTATACATTGTTGTATCAGCATATATATACCAGTCATGAGTACTCAGCTCAGCTACCGTCGCATTGTAACATTATAGTGACATTGAAGCTGTTGTATAACAATCGTTTCAATCTAATATTAAACTGTACGCATTACAATCTATATATATATATAATTATTAGATTCCTTTGGCTTGAGTTGCGTTGCAACAAAGTAATATATAGGCAAACTAGCTGATACCTACGACTTCATCTGCTTTGTTGACTATCTTAACAATATATTTTTATATGTATACAAAGGAATAATCATAAAAAATTTGAAAGCAAAAATATATTTCGCTTACAAAGTTTTTTTATTTGTTTACTTCCACTCTACTGCTTGTAGTCCAGGATCCCTGGGCTATTTTTGCCGTTGATTACTATCAAGCTGAATTTTCGTAAATAGCTTCGTTTTGATAAGACGCCCAACAATGTCCTGTGCGAAAATTCTCGATTCTGGTAGCTAACAGAGGTAGCAAGGACATAATATGTTTATTTAATGAGTTTCAAAAATTTTATTACTACATGAGGGATTCTTTTTTTAATCTCAAGATAATTATCTAAATTACTTGAAAAAATATTTGTCCTACAAAATGTAAGGTTTGATTAATGAGTCCCCTCCTGTCAACATGTATTGATTACGAAGTCATTAAAAATCATTACTAACCAGCTGATTTTTTTTTTTACTTCGTTAACATGTATAAACATATAATACAAAACACACACATCGCTGAATGCACTGCTTATAAAATAGTAGTCTTTAATTTTATATTAAATGAAGATATCATTATAATTATTTTTTTAGATAACGACCAAGTGTCTGCGATGTAAAACTATTTTTTTATTGAAATCATTCCAGTAGTTTTTTGCACGATGTGCGCACAACAGCAGACCATCAGTTTATTTATATATTTCAATAAAAAATCATTATCTACACGTATAAACAAAATTAAAATGTTTGTTATTTGTAAATTTAATCTCCAAAATGACTGAACTAGTTTCGAAGTTACTTTTATAACGATTAAGGACTTATTCAAAGTATTATTTAGAAATTTTCGGTGAAATCTTAGTCTGCACTGTCATGTATTGGATTTTATATACTATTCATAATCTTGTGTTATTTGACTCTATATTTTGTAATATTGGTGGTGTTTTACAAAATATAGTTTAGTTATTGTGGACAAGTGAAGTGGATGGTAAATAATACCACGAAGCATGATCAAAATAAAAAAAAAATGATATCTGAGGTGCCACAAAAACTACTTGGAAAGTTCTAACAATTGAATATTGAAAATATCACAAGACAATGGCAGTAATAATTTGGAATATTGATTGCCAAAAATAATATTAAAAACTAAACGTATGAAAAGGGAACTAACGTAACTTTAAGATTTTTTTCGGGCATAAAAAAAATTCAAATGAAGCCCCAGTAGAGTTGTTTGTGACCTTAGGAATGACACTGTATGTCGCCGTTTGCATAGGACGATTAGAGGAGATTACTATAAATATGATGAATATAAAAAGTACATTTGTTTCTAAGGACCATGCCAACGATATTCTCGTGTCTATGCGTTAGCTCAACTTTATTATTACACCTGCATTGAAATAGAGATTCATTCTGGATAAAATTATTTTACGGGTTACAAAACTCTAATATTTCAAAGGTTATGGATAAAATATTATAATTAAATCTGTACTTTATTTCAAACTAACAATTTCCCGCGGCTACGCACGCGTTTTCTATGCAGTTAGTATTTTCATCTTTTTTCTAAACTGACTACGCTATTGACCTAACAAACTTGTACAGCTTCACCGGACTACATATTATTTTCGACTCTTTATTATATGTCTATACAGCGGGCCCGGCAGACGTTGTCCAGGCCTGATTATAAAAAAATCCTTAAAAAATGATATACCATAAACGTCCTCATGAATCACTTTATCCAATGGTAAAAACCACATGAAAATCCGTTCAGTAGTTTTTGAGTTTATCGCGAACAGACAGACAAACAGACGCGGTAGGGGACTTTGTTTTATACTATGTAATGATGATATATGAAAGAATATCAGACTAAATGATTGACGGAAAAATTACAAATTTTCATACACACATTCATCCTCTTTTTGTACACCTTAGGGCTTGAATTTCCAAAATTAGTTTTCCATAATTAGTGCCCACCTACAGTGTTTATGTTCATGGCTATAGGCCCAGTAGTTTGCGCTGTGCGTTGATACGTCAGTTAGTCAGTAGAAACAATACAATCACAGTATAAACAACTCATTTTAATTTTTATTTTTTTGAGCTGACTACTCTCTTAGTCTAGCAAGGCTTTAACAACTTCACCGGACTACTAAGGCAAGCACAAAGCACTCAGCCGATTTCATTTTGACAACTAAACAACTGATTTATATATGCCAACTCCAAAAGTATTTTCGTTTATTTTGGTCATCATTAAAGGTAAACAGTTTTTTACTATAGCCTATTGTATACTTTAGATTATGTTTACTTACTATAATCGCTACATATTGTAAAAACAAAGCCCTCTCCACGCTTCTTTCGCGAAAACTTAAAAAACACACCATCTTTATACCAATAAAGATTCACAGGAAGGAAGGTATATAATTTGTCAACGCTTTTTTATTATCAGGGCGGGACTTTTTTATTATCAAAGTCTACTGGGTTCGCTAATATCATATACATATATTATTATACTTACTATAGATATCATCAGCTTTTCTTAGAAGTTTGTTTCTTATATGTCTGTTACCAATATTTGTAGACGTAATATTTTTATTCCAAATGAATATCTGCACTAGATACGATACAAGTAGTGATGTTTTTTACTTTACTTTTTTGTGACCTCATTGATTATATTGTAGTTTTATGTTGGAAGTAACTTTAGGTAGCGGCTTCGTTCTCAATGTAGATTTGACTTATTCTTCGGGAATAATTATTTTACTGGTTGAAAGGTACCCTATGTCCTTTTTAAAGTAAAACTTCTTTACGCACGCTTGACTTGGAGAGTAAGCTGGTGACCGCGCGACGAGAGCGTTACGCAAAGTGTGATCGGGCGAGGCGAACGGAAGTTGAAAGGGAGATATAAGTTAGTAAAAATAGAAAGAGAGAGTGTTACGTTTCGTATTATCAATGAAATGGCATAATAAATTTAAATATTTTTAGAAAATTAATACACCTATGTGTATGTATGATATATATATATATAAACAAATTTATATGTAGAAGTTTTACTTCAGTCGTGTGGTCTAAAGCACACTCGTTTTTTATACCACGTTGTATGCAAAATATGATGATCGATTGAGTAGTAAAGCAATTGGAAGCGTAAAAACAAACAAACTTACATTCATATTTATTATATTATATATTAACTAATATATAGTAGTTAGGATTAATAATACGTAATGTTACTTGTAATATGATATGTTAGTACAAAAATATATAAAATGAAATATGTACACTTGCAATTGGATTATCTCGAGATGGAAAAATGTGAAAACTTGCAAAAATACAGAAATTCATATGCTCATATTTTGTATAGCACCTTATTATAATAAGACGTTTAGCTAAAAATGTGTAACAATTTTATACGGTCTTGAAAATTTACTGAAGTGTGAACCGTTAAATCATGGATAGAGTGAAATCATTGTGTGGTATTTCTTCATGAGAGCATATATAATCTGCATCACACGGTTCAGTCGTGTTTGAGATAAAGCCAATAGCTATATTCGTTTTATTGTTCCATTAATTATCTTTATAAAAGGTTAAAAATTGATAAACCTTTCTTGTGAAGTTTCTCGGAATGTATTTTTTTTATCTTTCTTTAATATGCTTACAAATCATTCAAGCGGTTTTATTATTACACAGGAGTTTACATGCGCATAGTCTCGGTAAGTTCCAACCCAATAGCTTTTTTTTTCAAACTGACTACGCTATTGATCTAGCAAGGGCTTAACAGCTTCACCGGACTGCAAGGCGAGCGCTTAAGGCACTCAGCCATATTTACAACACTCATGCCGGCCCCCGCCCCAATCCCGACTTTTATTTTGACGGGAACTAGCTCAAGGGTGCGCCCTTTTCCCCCCCCCCCCCCTTGGCACAACTCGGCTTGGGCTGTTGCCTGATTCATGCAATTCGCGACCTATCTGAGCTAACCTAAGCTTAGCTACATATTCATACTTATATGAGTTATTGAAACATTTATGTGTACCAAGCATACATGCCTCAATAACTCTTATATGTATTTTGTGTTGGATAATTTTTCTAAGCTGTTTCAGTTCAATAAGGGAAAAACAAAAATAAAAACCCTTCCACTATCATGTGTAAGCATGTATGCGTGCACATGTGTGGAGGTGATATGTGTAATGTTGTTGCAGTGTTGTAAGATTTTGTGTCATTGTATCGCGCGAGCAGCGTACTCAAGGGCTCCACGCCGAGGGAACGGACCTAGGCTTGGGCCGCTGCCGAGGGGGGCCTAGTCTGGTGTGCGGGAGCGAAATTTACCCCCAGACCACGGCGGCGTGATCTGTGGTTACGTATAATCAGTATAATCAGTACGTCACACTTAGCTACATAAATTATCTTCGAGCCTGAATTTTGTTTAATAAGAAAAAACTTACAGCGTGATGACGCTGTAAAGATCAACAAGGCCAATAACATAATATCAGTTGATAAACTAAAGAGATATATATATTTTTACAAATATAGAACAGTTGTGCGATTACTCGTACTTTCACTTTAATCACTGTAAATTCACTGTAATGTGATGTTTTATCTTTAGTTACTCTTATAACCTCAAGCTATATATATATATATATACAGAATATATTCGAATAATTTAAAGCCTCCTTTGATAAAGTATTTATCAAGTATAGATTCATAAATAAATAAATAACCTTTTATATTAACCAGCTACATACAGTTGATAATATCTACTTTTACAGAATTATAAATTGAAATATAGAAGAAGATTATGAGGCGAACAAATAATTAATAATAAAATTTGATCTTATTTTAAAACTTATTAAGATCCAATGAAAAATACAATAAACCTAACTGCATAGTTAGGTATTATAAAATAACAAAAAGATAGCAAAAATGGTTAAACATTGGCTACAAAATAGGTAATTCAGGTACAGTACAGTACAGTACTATGTACAGTCACAATTCATATCATTGGAAATGAAACGATTCTAGATTATTTACGAGATCTATCTATCTATCTAGATTAATGGTACATAATGCGGACAGCTCGACGCTGCAATCTATCCAGGGCATCTAGGAAGTATTGGGCGGAACCATTCCCGACATGCGAACAGTATTCCATGCACGGTAGAACTTGAGCCTTATATCTCCTAGATGTTGCAGAGATAATTAATAATACCAATGTGGTCCCTGGAGTTACAGTTGTAGCGGATATCAATTCGTAGAATACTGAGGCTGTCACGCCTTGCAAGTGAGATATTATGAAGAGCAGAGAGAGGAGTAGATAGTCTATAACGAAGAGTACGCATTTTAGATTACATTGCAACCGGTACATAATTTGATAATGACATTTGTACTCATATATCTAACTATTTACTCTATCGCTTTGCTCTAGTGGTATACGTAATTAGGGATCCGGTTTAAAATCTAATATTTGGATATTAGTAACAGTCTGCTTAAAATTTGTTTTCTATCAAACATCACTTATGCCGTTCGCGTTTGTTTAGGAGCTCAAGAACCGGTTTCAACCACAATACAAAGAACAATGGAAAATTTGTAATATTTTCCCAGGTATTCTTTTATACATTATTAGATTAGATATAACAACGAGCGAAACTCATTGAATGTATGGGTATAACCGAATAGAGTGGTTTATAAAGAATAGTTTAAGGTAAAGATTTATTATAATACTAGCTTCTACCCGTGACTTCGTCCGCGTGGAATAGTTACTTTGAGCTAACATTAACACGCAGCGAAAGCTCTCAAAAGGAAAAAAACGATTTTGAAACATTCTTCATTGGTGCTCCGCTCCTGTTGGTCATACCGTGATGATATATAGCCTATAGCCTTTCCCGATAAATAAGTTATCTAACACGAAAGAATTTTTCAATTTGGACCAGTAGTTCCTGAGATTATCGCGTGCAACCAAATTAGTTAAAGATTACTACTCTTCTCTCGTACTTAAGTCGAGCCGTCGCGTCGCGCCTTTCAAATTACAGTAATTTTTGATAACGAGGACCGATTTTAATGAAAGTTACTCCTGAGTATATGCTTTATGATTTTCTTGCTGAGCTTTTATTGTGAACTCAATACTAGCAGTGATGCGTGTTCATACAAAGAGACAGGCAGACAGACAGACATTTCTAAAAATGATTGAAATGTATTTTATTACTTATTCCTAGACACCTGCAACAATAATAATAATAACAACGACATTTTGTGAAATTTTGTATTACTGTGTAAAACTGAATAAAATAATATTTTTTTACAAATGTCTAACATTTTACCATCTTATTATCATCAATATCAAACCAATGCCGCTCATAGCGCTATTTTCCTTATGCCTCTTTAAAGTCTTAATCAAATCTTAATTAATACTAGCTTTCTGCACTTCTCCTCCATATAAACTTTAACTATGCCAAATTTCACGTTCATCCGTTCACGCAATTCGCTTAAAAAGGCGTACAAAGATTTGGCTTCACGTATTAATATATAAGACAGTTATATTCATCAAATTAGTCAAACATAACCTTATTTCGAGGTAATGATAGAATTCAAATTTGATATTTCTGTGTGTTATTATTGGATCAAGGAAACATTTGACAATATGTCGATCAAGTATTATATTATATTATGATATTAACCGAATGAAACCGGATTCAAAACAACTTTTGAAATCTATTTGGAAGCGAGTTTTGTTTGAAACGAGTTTATTTTATATATCTTTTGATGCTGTAAGCTGTTATATTAATAATGGTTATGTTTATGACTTTGCGTCCAAATTCTATTATGTATTTTATTTTTATCATAAAATCTGAATTTGTATTATTAATTTTGCGATTCATCTTTAAATCATAAACAATAAACATGAATTATAATATATTATACAAAAAATGAAGCAGAGCGTAAACTTGCAAGGCTGATGAGTAAGGATTTCTTTCACTTTGTTAATGCAACCACAGAGTATATTATCAAAAAGCCTTTCAAAAAGTTTATATAATTTAATATTCATGTAGGTTAATAAAATGCATTAAAAATAAATAACAAATTAGTACATAATTACGAAATCATTTAGTTTTATAATAATTATATATGTCATATATTCTATGTGACTAATCTCTTATTAATTACAATAACAAATTACGAAAGACTTATGAAGCAAGAATAGGTAATGATTATTATTGAATTGTTCATATTGAAAAAAAATCCATGCAGTAATAGATAGCAAAATTCTAGAACAAATGGAAATGAGTGAAAGAAACATAAAAACATTTATTTTCAATCATTTACCTTCCTTGATAGCTAAATTCTTCCTTCGCAGTAGTGATCAGAGGAGGTGTGCCTTATAAAATGAACTAAATCGTGGCGCATAGCAGTGCGCCCGTGTATAGCGATAAACGTTTCAATACACATTCGCAATAAGTCCAAATGAACGTCAAACGTCAATTTTTTAACCAAAACACTGCCCCAACATCGCACAAGGTTAACAACACAATGGTTATACGGTTTTGTGTAGTCCTCAATCCACGTTTATATTAATAACGTTTTTAGAATCCTTCTACCATCTACGCTTCGTTACTTCACGCCAGACCGTATTTTGCTCATTTTAACTGCAAATGACACTAGGAAAGTCGATAAATATATAAATATTATTAAGTTGTTGTAATTTGAATGCCCGAGAGTGTTGTTTACGTTGTAACCACACTATTAACGTGGAGTCCCAAGCGTGGCGAAACTCGAAAGTAGCGAGATATGGAAGGAAAACCGACGTCGAATGAACTGGCTTCGGGTGACATCGATTCTTGCTCGGGTAGCTTCGTACAGAAAGGCGCGCGGCGCGGCGCGGCGGGTACGACGCGTGGATTGGTGGAGGGAGGTATTTTGGCACAGCTTCTACTCTGATAATCTGCACTTTGTACCTAATACAAGAGTTCTAAGAAAAAAAGTCTCTATTAAGTACTGATTACCAAACATATATAAATATATATGCAAAAATGGATGCATAAATTGATCAAACTCCAAGGCTATTTGACGAATCACCTTGAAACCAACACTTCTAAATGTTTGCTCATTGACAAGGTTTTTATATTATACACTAGTTGTACCTGTAACTACGTCCGTGTAGGATTTAATATGGTATTACAACGGTGTCCAAAAAATTATGTATACTGGTGTATAAATCTTTAAACATTGAGGATTTATGGCATATTCGTATGATCAGTGCTCAGCTGTTACTCACAATATATCACTAATGTAGTGATTTTATCTTTACCAGTGTTTTATTACAAGTAATGTGCATTTATAAAATATAGACATTTACATATATATAAATGAACATATGTATGTTAAATATGTTACTGCAGTGTATACACTATTAATATACCAATTTTCGTCAAAATCCGTTCAGTAGTTTTTGCGTGATGCGCATACAAACGATAGACAGGCACTAATCCTAAAAACCATGAAAATATGTTATGTAAATGATTGTACAGTCCCCTAGATTATTTTTCTAAAATACATATTTAACGTACACAATTCGTCTCTCTACTGTTTGTTTATAAATATAGATTTTACCATAACCGGGCACTAGATGACTCTGCAGCACCTTCCATACCATACAACTGATCGTCACTAAACCGATATCCGTACATATTTTAATATACAAAATATTTACATTTACATTATTAATTAAACGTAATAAAAATTGCGTGCGGAGCCGTAGGCATAGCTAGTAGTAATATGAAAGACAATATGTTAAAAATCGAATAGAGGGTGAATAATTTCGGTTAAAAAGTATCCATATAAAAAGTGATTGAACGAGGGAAACAGAAGACAGTAAGATCTTCAAAAATATCGACAGAATTTACAGATTGATGTTCAATTGCCATTTGATTTCATTCCAGTGTCGTATTGCAGTAGTCCGGTGAAGCTGTTAAGACATTGCTAGGACAACAGCATAATCAGTTCAAAAAAAAATGTGTTGTAAAGCTAAGATTGGGATTCATTTTCTATATTGGTACACCCGTGCAAAGCCGGTACGGGTAGCTAGTTTTGAATAAATGTCTATATTTGTTCTTTCACCTTTGATGAACAAAAACATGAAAGAGCTTACGGAAGATATAAAAACATATGAAAGATTGACACGAACGAAATACGGGACCCAGTATGTCTCAGTCTTAGCATAATCCCTATTTATTCAGTCAGGCTTTAATGTAGCTCTAGTATTATATCTTAAATGAAATTTGATTGAAATATATACTTTATAATCATTACACAGTCCTGTCCGGTAAAAGCATAATAATACAAAGCTTATGTTACTTCTGAGACTTAATAAATTCTGATTAATAACAATCAATATAATAATAACTAAGCTCTTGTAGTATCAATATTTCACACATACAGACAGGCAAACATGCCACTTATGCCTACACCTTGGTCATGGACATAATTTTTTTTGCAAGAAATTTTATGGAAAACCCAGAAACATAAAAGGACAAATCAATCTTCATCTTTATGGCTTCTAGAATTGGGTGAGGGTGTCACTTCTTATTAAGATGATAGAAATAAGACGTAGATCGTGGTAGGTTGCGTAGACACCGCGCCGCGCCAAAAGAAGTGATTTAAAATTCTAAAATAAACCTTAAATTTCATCGAAGAAAAACAACTTGATATAACTAAAACATCGGTCTGGTGTTTGTATGGATAGCTAGTAAATACCCAGAATATAAAATCTTGTCACTTAGAACTTTTTTAGCGGTGCAGTTGCATGGGGTGCAATGTAATAATGTGACGTCATAAGTGTCTAAGCGATTTAGATCCGTTTTTGTCCCTTTGATTACCATAAAACAAAAGCTACGTTCTTCATAAAAATATCTTTTTTGTAACGCGTAATATTCAATCTGTGATATCATCTAACACATAAGTTCCCAAAGTGATTCATATGGGCCTCTGTGCGTCGATTTCGAATATCAAGGGGTCCATGCCATCGAAAACAAAATCTGAGGGTCAGTGAACTGCAAATGGAATTCGACAATATTATTGAATTTTATTTAAGCAAGTCGTGACGAAAATTTCAACTGTCTATAAATAGAATAATAAAATATGACGATGCGTTTGTACTTCAATAATATCTCTTTACAATAAACACGATTATGGGTTTGATGAAGATATGGACCTAAATTCAGATAATTTTATGATTACATGCGGGATGTATCAAGAGAAAACTTCTGATCGATGATGTAATGAACTTATAAAATTATTTGCACTTTTGTTGAAATTTATTTAGAATCAACGCATTGAATTATTTATGAATTATGATTTTCAAAGATTTTTATTTCGATCGTAATAGAAATTTTAAAATGGATAAGGATTGATATCGTTTTGATTGAAATAGTGTGAGAAATGACCACCTATTTTATAAAAAAGTTAAAAATGCCTACCATTATTGGTTACTCTCAAGAGACAGTCATATATCAACAAAGACTTTTCAGTAGGGTTTTTTTAAATGTACATTCCTATAGTAGGTATATTATATTTATGTGTTGCTATACTTACAACTTATTTCACAGGATTCAGGCATATTAATCTGTCAATAAGTCGCCTCAGTTTAGTTATCAACAGCTATTGACTGTAGTAAATAGGCAACGTCAGGTAGAAAGCAAGTGAAACAAAAGAAAAAGAACCGAGGGTTTTTTGCGGGATCTTGGTCTATCATATAGTGGATTTTATATTTTATTCATAATCTTGTATTACTTGTCTCTATATCGTGTAAAATTGGTGGTGTTTTATGTAATATTGTTTATTGTGCGTAAGTGAAGTAAATGGAAAATAATACCACGGACCATGAATTCTGCGATGCCACAAAAACTCGATGGAAAGTTCTAACAAGATGGCCACCATCTTGTTAGTTCATTGAAATTATATCAAGAAACTTGTAATATCGATACTCACTTGACAATGGCAGTAATAGTCTACTAGAAGACTGGTTGCCATAAATGGAATGGAAGAAGAACTTGTAATACTATTAACTACTCGACAATGGCAGCAATAATCTAAAATATTGGTCGCTAAAAACCGAGATTTAACAATACCATGGAACAGTTTGGAAGTGAATTTACGATGCCTTCACTGACATCATATGTCACGGTGAATTGATATCTACCTACTCATTTCTCTTTGTGAACACTAATCAGATTCCTAGAATTGAAATCATACATAGGTCATTCCATCAATGTGCGACTGTATTACATATAGGATATTTATTATGATTCACAAGGAAAATGAATGTCTTTTAATGCATAAGAATAACATTATAATGACAATGGTAAGTTCTGTATAATATCGTCATTGTTATGAGAAGGTAATAATAGATCTCAAGATAATAATCAAGTTGTTAGATCAATGGCGTTTCGTATATCTAAATACTTTTTTTTCTCGAACAGACTACGCTATTGACCTAGCAAGGTCTTAACAACTTCACCGGACTACTAAGGCGAGCGCTTAAGGCACTCAGCCGATTTTATTTGACAACTAGTGCCTCAATACATTAATAAAACCATATAGGTTATATTACTAGATGAGAACTACAATAGTTGTATATATTGACATATTTGTTTAAATTTATTTAATCAACGATAAAGGAAGACTAACGTAAAGAATCTTGTTTATAATAAAAGTTTTTATAGTACCAAAATCTAAGGAAGGAAGGAAGGTATGGGCATAATCACCACGCCAGCCCACAACGTATTGGCGATTTCAAACTCGGAGAAATCCACAGTCTATATTTTCCCACATACAATGGTACTGAAAGAACATTTCTCGGGTTCAGGTTTCCTCACGATGTTTTCCTGCACCGTCAGCCGATAGTATTACCAATTTAAATTAATAAATGTACGCGATTTCCGAAAAATTCGTTGGTACATGCCGGGTTCTCATCTGCGGATATCGGTTGAATATTCCGCCGGCCAAACCACTAGACTACCACGACATAAACTACATACTACAGTTCTATCGTCGTGCGTCGATTAAATGGAGAAATAACATATCTCACGTATTTTTAAAATTGTATTTTTTCTTTAACATCTTACGGGTTTTAGTGATTGACCACCACCTCACATGGTATTAAGTGACAATGTGGTTTAAGATCATGCTAAACTTAAGGGAGAACTCTCTCAAATGCAGTTTCTTGAACATATGTATAGGTGCTTTGCGACAAATTTTCAACTTTAATGTCATTACTAGCCAAGTGAGTGTTCGAAATAACATGATCACCACTATGGTTAAAACCATAGCATCGTGATGAATTACGATATTTTGCTTCACCGAAAGCCCGGAGCTCTTTGCAGGAATTCAAGTTTATATCCATCGACGCAGTGTTCGAACTCGCTAGCGCTAAAACATCGTTTTCTTCGATTTGTTTTCGAATTTTACAACTACGTAAAGTATCGTAATTGTATTTTACTGTACGAGTAAATGAATATTCCAAATAGATTAACATATTACCAACACACATTGACGTAACTATAGGGTAGCAAAGCTGTGAAAATGCCACGAACCCCCTGCATGATGAGGCCCCGCAATTACCAGAACCTCCGATTTAAGTAACTCTACAGAACAACACAGACTACGTAAAATTTGATACTATTAAATTACATTGTGATGATTTTTACTGGGGCTGAATGCAATGAATTACCACGGGTCTCAGGTGGTATAGTTACGCCACTGCTAACACATTAATATTCCAGTTATATTTTGCTGCATGTTAGCCATTTAAATAATTATATGTCCTTATTTCACCTCACAATCAACAAATATCTACTACATTAATTTTTATTCGATCGTACTCTAAATTTTTTAAATTCAGTTACTATTTTATACGCAGGATATATAAATTTACAGTCACCTTATGCAGTGCCTTGTCCACTGTTGACATTATAGCGACCATGACCTCTCCGTGAAGAATTTTACTGCCAACAAGAAGTGTCTATATAAATCATTCCACTATTTAATTTATACTTATCTTACAATGACATTTTTATATATATTTGCTGTTAACTCTCAGATATATGATCTCAGATTTTTAAAGCAAACACAATTGTTACCAATACTCATTTGTTTTAATTTTTGCTTATTTATTTACTTATTCCCTTTTTAGATACTTTTTTACTGTGTATTTCTTTCGCTAGATTATTTTTATTTTTCTTTATGTTCTTTGTGTAAATACTACAAATAAATAATACATATAATTTTTATCATGATTGCGTTGTCGTTGTCGTTGTCATACTTAACTTTAAACTATGTATCACTATTTTCTAGATTTGTATGTACCACATATGCAGAGCAGTCATTTTTCCCAAACTTCGTATTATCGTTGTTAATTACAAATACGTATGTATTGGATAACATTTAACCTAGAATGTTAATGCGTAATTATTGATTTTGCATTTAAACCTTCTGACCTTCGTCCACTTACTGATTGCACTAAATAAACACGATATAGTGTTTTACTATTGATCTTTCAAATAACTCACAAGTGTTTATAAACGAGTTTCATTACAATTTAAATAATTTTTTTAAACCTTACTCTAAAAATCGAGCTACCATCAATCCACGTATAATTATATCGATATACGAATTTTATATAGCTACCTTATCTATCAACTGAGCATTTAGTACATACACCTCAGTATAAGTGGTTGGTTTCATAAATGCACCTTCAAACAGAACCGCATTCGTCTTTACAAAAAGTTAAAAATTGTTTTAAGGAAAACAATGACATTAGCAGAAAAAAACGAGAAGTTATGACTAAAATTCATTCTTTATTTAGCTCAATTACACCTTACCTGTTCCATTGTATATGCTATTCTATAAATCATTTGTTTACGTATATATTCAACAAACAGGCTAACCACTTATATTGTAAGCCATTAACAGAATACAAAATTTAAGGGCACACTCATACAATAAAACTAATTATATGACATCATAAATTAACTTGTACACCAATTAACAAAATATAGTTTACGTAGCCACATACGGTAGTCATCTTTCCTGCTTGGACATAGAAATGGATACTTCAGTGTATTGAAAATACTAACGTACACAAGAGCAGTTCAGCATAAACTTAAGTCCAACTGATGTATGAAAATACTTCATAAATGGGATAGTTTCATATATAATTCGGTATAAAGATACATTTATTTTAATGAAATTGCTCCATTAACATCGCTACTTGATTGATACGTAAAGTTTTAATATTTTTATTTCATAAATAATTCTGCACGCATATGCTAAGTACTGTACTAACTATTCAGTGACTGCATATCCTAATATAGTCAGATAGGTATACCTATCCAAAACTGTCGTACTATTTTATCTTGGTATTTTAAGAACCACAGCTATAGACTCATCAATATTACACATAGTTTTATTGGTTACGCCATTACTTTGCGAAAATCTATCATAAATAAATTAATATGCTTCCATTTTGAACATAATTACAACTAACGTTTTTACGTATTATTTTTATTTGTAGTAGAAGATATATTTTGTCCCTAGGTATTTGTTAATTATATAAACTCATAACACACATCAACCAATAACAATTTAAACAAATATACTTTCTGTTGCATATGGAAGTTGCAAATTATTTAACTGTGCGTAACGTATATGTAAAGTCTAAATAAAAAAACCTGTCGAAAAATGAAGTGTCACTTTTAAATTTAGATTGTACATAAACTCCTTCAAATAACTTAAGTATTCCTTTCACTTAATCTGTCGCGTGAACACCTAATCTAGTGAATAATAGAACGATAAATACATTGAATCCTATAGTAGCGTTATTGCCTACTTTTTGCATTTAGTACCCTGAGATTATTTTTGTTCAATCCGCATGATGATTCACTTTAACTTAACTCTCTGTCCAGTGTAGATACGTGCGTTACTTACTTATTAAACGAATTTGTAAAAAATAACAGACAATCCTAAAGTGGCCGTGTATCTCGTCATAATTTTTTATACAGTGTAAATTTTGTGACATGATTTTAAAAAGTTTCTTAATAGCTTTAAGTGAGTATACACTTCTTCATTTAAAACTATATAAACTACAATTTGTTAATAAAAAAACGTTCATACGTATTACGATGTAATATTAATTTTACCGTTAAAATATACTTTATTGTTAAGAAAAACATATTCGCATAATCTGCCTTATTTTAATTAAAATTGAATAGTTATACATATATATGTATATGGTAGAAAACTATACGTAATTATAAATTCATTCATAATGTTTGAAATAATTAATGGATTATAATACGGTAGTGCGTCTTGCTTATTGTTTTTATGAATTTGTAATCTGAAAATAAATGATACTATACGTTCTTCGAACCAATTAACTACAGAAATAAACATAATAAAGTTTCAGAATAATCAATATTATATATTTTACATTTTGACGTATATGTCTGCGTGGTTATAATAGTGAAAATTTATATTATTGTATTTTTATTTAAATCTTATTATGTCATAATATGGTTAATGCATCATATTAGGTTTAACTTAGGTTCAATTCACATTTTACTTCATCGGATAATTCTCAGTTTTTTATGTTCTGGATCTATTGAGTTTAAGTTCAAACTTTGCCATTGACTCGCATTTCGATCGATCGATCTTTACATTATTATACCTATACATATGATAGCACGGAAGAAAAAAGGTGTATTCTTTATTCCGTGATCTGATAGTTTGTGCCTTGAAAATAGTACGAAGTCAGGCTTAAAGGATATGCATCCAGTAATCTCTATCTATACAGATTAAAAAATAACTGCTATTCGCGCATTCACAAACTGCATCGTTCAAATTACCTTTATACTTTATTTAATTTCTAGATCTGTAACGAAATGTAAATTAATTCGTTTTTCGTTTATGTTGATAAAAGTAATTTCGCTGAAAAATTCTGGAGCTTGATTTGGTTTTATTGTGTATAACACTACTTTGGGAGTACCAAGTACATTACCATTTGACCTTACTTTCTAATTTCCATTGTAATAAGGTAATAAATTTACTAATACATTCCTCATTCAAAATATTAGTATTAAAATATATTGAATTTCATTCATATTTATCGCGATGTGATTTACCTATATGTTATGTATGATGTTTATAGTATTAGCAATGACAGAGGACAGCGCAGCACAAAGGTTGAGACTAGAATATTGGATGAATGATCTACCAGCTCAATTAAAAGACGTGCCATTGATCTACCTTGCTATACCGGGTAAGCTATAATTGAACAACATTTCAAAATAATGAGAGCAAATGTAAAATTATAAATAAAATATGGTAATGGTCACATACCTAAAAGATTAATGTATTACTATTTATAATGATCTCATTTATTTGTTTATTTTTATTTTACAGTGAATTTTTCATTACATATATATGTATCCGTTTTTAGCTATTGAAAGGTGATATCTTTCCACCTCTACCACCTCTTTAGTGTTTTTCATTATCCACTAAGGTTTGTGCTAACTAATCATTTAATTTATTTTAGTAGTACCAATATTAGTGTTACTGGCCCCAAGAAAAATAGAAAAAGTGATGAATAATGAGGTTAGCATAAGTCTGGGTAAAATAAAGATACATAAGTTTTCATTGGTTTTATTATTTAACTACTCGACCCGTGCCCACTTCGTTGGGCGGTAATAGACATTATCAAGCTACAACTTTTCTCTAGAACTCAATCATAGTTAAGGCATCGTTTGTAAGAAATGTTTTCGTTCGACCATTTTTTCTCCGACTCCCCAGATATTACCCCCTACGACCTCACAATCTTTACCTCTTTATAATATTGGTATAGATAATATAATTAGTTAATAGCTTCTGCCCGCGACTTCGTATGCGTGGAATAGTTATTTTGGGCTAAGACGCAGTGGAAGCTCTCAAAAGGAAAAAAGCCCCGATTTTAAAACATTTTTCATTGTTGCTCCGCTCCTATTGGTCTCAGCGTGATGATATGTAGCCTATGACACTCACAAATAATGTGGCTTTCTATTGGTAAAAGAATTTTCAAAATCGGTTTAGTAGTTCCTGAGATTACCCCCTACAATGTCACAAAGTCACAAACTTTTCCTCTTTATAATATTAGTATAGATAAAGTATAATACTAACAACAACTGTATGCAACTAAATTTCGTTTTATCAAATTGTAAAATATAATAAGAATAAATTATAGCCAATATCAATCTCACTGTGAATGTAGTTTTATATTGCAGAAAATATTTTTTAAATTAGATCAGTAATTCCAGAGAATATCTACATATATTTACACACACATATATTTACAACTTCTAGCCTTTATAATTTAAACACAAGTTTACCTTTTTCAAAAATAGTATATAGTACTATTAAAGTATTTGTAAGCACCACCAAGTACTATAATTAATATCCATTAATGGAACACAAATAACTTAAAATCTGTTATAATTTTTTCCAGGCAGTCATGATTCGATGACCTATGGCATCACAAGATCCAGCGGACTTGCACCAGATGCAGAACCAATACTCCATCGGCTCTACCCTCTGTTTCGAGGTACGATCTTACGCTGGACCATAACACAGGCTAATGACACCTGGCAACAGCTACTAATTGGCATTAGGTATCTTCACAGTAACTAAAATTATTGTAAGTATATGCACTATGAAAACATTATGCACATGCTCCTTGTGTTGATATGTTTACTGTGTACAGAGAAGTTATTAATCATGCATAAAATATAATTTTGACTTGCCTCCTGTGCGTCACCTTCTATCTGTATGTGATAGTTCTAACATATAGGCAAGTACAGTTAATATGTGATGTCGCATTTAATTATATTTTGTAAAAAATAGTACTTTGTTTAGCATTCTATTAACTTTGGTCATAACACTAACTATACTTCTTCTATATGAGTTATGTATGTCTTCTGTGTTTTATTCATTGGAGGTACCGCTCCTGAAATTTTGTTCTTCTGAGTTTTTGTTGAGCAAAGTACATGTTTTACCTTAATTGTGCATCTTTTAGATTTTAGTTATAATATTGGCAATACAGTTCATGCTCAATCACTTTTTACTATTTTAAGTTACATTCCATTGTAACCAATCAGTCCCAACGATCCCAGAGAGAATGCTGTATACATCAACTATCATATTTATGTTTTTTTGTGATAGAAGTTGAATATATCAGAACAAAGGCAAACATATTACTGAACTGTTTTCACTATAATAAAATCCTTGTACATTAGAATCTTACCCTAAATTAATTTTTGCACATATCTATTGTAAATGTGAGAGTATGTTTGTGTGATTATATATCCTTTAATCATCTTCGATAATAATGGATTAATTGGTACTCTCGTATTAAATGCACCGGTTAAGTTAGTTTAGACTTGAGTTAAAAGATAATGCCGTAAGAGCGCAGTGCATTTAATACAAAAGTACCGATTACTTATAATGAAATTTGGAATAGAAACTGATTATTCCATGGCAAAAATAAGCCATGGATATTTTAGCTCAGGAGAAAAAAAAAATCATCTGGGTAGCATGTGAAACCAGCTACTTATGATATATAATATCTAATCTTAGTTATTGTCTATAGATGATTTTCAAAATATTAAATCTGCAGTCAAGGTTTATTATATATTACATATATTTCATATTCTTATATATGTAGTATACTTTTGCTAACATATATCGACTTGTTGTTGCGACAATTCCAGGTACCTGGACTTGCGATTAGCAACAAAATCGGGAGAAGAGAGTTTCTATTTTACCCATGGTGTGTATGCTGAAGAAATTTCAAAGGCATTGAAGCAAGTAAAAATGTTTGTTGATACTCATCCAGGCGAGGTAGGTAAAATGTTATTCTATTACAATTCTTAATACTCAGATAAACGTGCAATTAAAATTTCTCTTGTTTGCGTTCTTAGTTGTAATGTTTCACACTTCATAATTCCATATTAATGGGTGTATATTCATGTCCAGATATTGTGATAAAAGTTCATTGTCAGACTCTTCAGCAAAATATGCAAACACTGTGGCTACAAAGTCCTTTGCCACCTCTGTCTGTTCGCTATAAACTCAAAAACTACTGAATGGATTTTCATGCAGTTTTCACCAATGTATAATGTGATTCATGAGGAAAGTTTAGATATATAATTTGTCAAGGTTTTTTCATTATCAGGACAGGACAACTTCCGCCGTCCCCGCTAGTGTTTATATTACCTCTGGTATTATATTGCAACCATTCAACTGATGTTTGTGATAGACCAGTATAGGAATAAACCCTATTGCATTAATTTATAATATGGTAGATAATATTTATTAGGCGCCATTATTTTAAACGAAGTTTAACTTAAAAAAGAAAACAGTTATTCTTGGGTCTTTTTAATGTCTTACTACCCAAATGGATTTCTATTTTCTGAATTTTAATGTCAATATTCTCTATCAGTAACCAGTGCCACTACTAAATGACATCTTTTAACATTAATATATACTTAATTACAAAAATCGATTGGATTACCACTCATTAGGGGCCATTAAAATATTATGTAAGCACTGATGGGGTCCTTGATTTGCTTATTTTTGATGACAGGGGGTGGGGGTATGAGTAGTGATTATGACAGCAATATTTCTTTATTAAACTGAAACAGATTTAGATAAATGTTTACGTAAGCATTGGTAAGAGCATTCTATTGATTTCTTTTGCTGACCAGGGGGAGGGGGTGGTCCGAAATTACAAAAATTCTGCTTACGTAATACTTAAACGGCCCCTTACCTAATGGATACTAATTGCATTATTATATAACAAACATTCAGTCACAAATACAAGTGATACTAGCTGACCCGCGCAACTTCGTCTGCGTGAAATAGGTTTCCTATCGGTTCGAATTATATTTACAAACTCGAAAAATCTTATAAAACCTAGAACCCGATTACAGTGACTTTCATCGTCGGATACCCTAATCACCTAGAGGTACAAAATAACTTTACAACCTACTCTCATACCTACCAAATATACATTTAAAATTTCATAAAAAATCACCACAAATCCACAAACACCATGACCCGAGATTTTTATATCTATACTAATATGTAAAGCTGAAGAATTTGTTTGTTTGTTTGGTTGAACGTGCTAATCACAGAAACAACAGGTCCGATTTGAAAAATTCTTTCGGTGTTAGATACCGCATTTATCGAGGAAAGCTATAAATATCATCACTCTAACACCAATAAGAGCGGAGCACCAATGAAGAATGTTTCAAAATCCGGCTGATTTTTCCTTTTAGCTGCGTGTTAACGTTAGTATTATATACGTTGACATGGTAACTTTCTATCGCAAACATTTTTAAAGTTTATTTTGTGTTTCTATTCAAAAAGTTTATTCTAGGCAGATATCCGAAATTATAGCAGTTGACATATTCTATTTTATTTGTTGAACTGTTACCCGTGCATTCGTCCGTGTGAAATTCATCAAAAGTATGTTCTTTATTGTAAAGAAAACCCCGTGAGACGTGTGCTTTACTGGACTTCAAGAATAAATTACATAATTGAAAGTCATATGTTTTATTTACCGCGCTTGCGTCTACCTAACTCAGTCATTATAGCAACATATAAGACTAACTTAATTATATCGACAATACGGCCATGTTATACCTATATAATAAAAGATTTAACACATATTGTTCGATAATGTATAGCTTAAAATTTTAATTACTTTCTATTATATTCTAAGTGAGCACTCAGGGTGATATATTGTAGGTTAAAGTTCCAGGTATGTTGCTGATCTTAAATCCCATCCCATTCGATACACTGTTATTATTCACATATCTAATGTACACGTTACATGTTACAGTAGATGGTGTGCGTGTCACACTTACAAATGTTTTTGAAAAAGCATTTCTGTTATGTACACACCTACTCATAATTTTACATTTATTTAATAAAATTTAAAAAATGCACGTGCGGAGGTTAACAGCTAGTATTACATATAAATACAATAAAGTTTTGTAAATAATGGCAATTTTTACTATAACAGTCAAGTTTTTTCGTCTATATAAAATGGGTGAAGACCATCTTACTGCTAAAATAACGTTGAAATAGATAGATTTTTCACATCAAATTCCTTTGATGTTTGCCATCTTACGTATCAATGTTTTTAACATTCATCTTCGCTCGAAAGCAATAAAAACTTCCTGTCAGCGACGTATGTTCTGACTATATTTATCGCTATAATGCAAATCGACGCCGAAGCTCGATATTGTGGCCGTAATATAGTAACAACATATACCAGAAAGAAACTTATTCACAAGGAAATATTTTGCTTATCCAAAAATGTGATTTAAATTTTAGGTGGTAATCATGGATTGTCAACATTTTTACGGATTCACACCAGGAGATCATCAGAGATTGATAAAGTATCTACTAAATACGTATGGTGCTCTTCTAGTACCTAGACAATTGGATCTAAAAGGAGTCACACTAAATACACTCAAACGACTAAAACAGCAAGTGAGTAAACAACTATACATTTTTACAACTATCAAATACTTACAAAGACAATGTGAAAGCTGCGATTAATCAATTAATAATTAAATTTAACTCAGAATAATTAATATTACAAAATAAATAAAAAACCAAAGAAGGTCCAGAGAATAAAAGTGTAGTAAATAAAAAATATATTAAAACATTTGAACCAAAAAAAAAACAGTGTTTCAAGTTTTTTTAAGTTGTTTTTATTCAAAAATTCTATTTTGTTTAGCTGTTATCTCCGAAATGATCAATTTTACCGAAAAACTGTTAAAGAAAATTTTGTTGTCAATTTAATTTTCAACAAAAAAGGGTATCATAAACACAATCGCTTAAATGGATATTTCTTTAGATGTTATTAAACCTATGAATAGTTATACATTTATGGTTTCTTTTTATTTTATGTAAGCTACACTTTCCCGACAATTCGCACTTTTGTAAATTGTTTTATTCTGATTAGATGGCCATCAAGTACAATGTATAGCATAAAAGACGGCTGAAAAATAAAATTTTGAAAACAATAAATGTTGATTTATCACTATTTTAGATGAAAAATATTTTCATGTTAAGGGAAAGTATTTAAAATTAATATTGAGGGTTGTCACTTTCAGCGAATTGCTGTTTCGACATGTCCAACAAAATTTCAGGTCACGGTTAAAAAAAGAAAAATAATTAAAAAATGATCATTTAGGCATTTTTTAACATATTTAACATTGATAAACTCTGTGTTTCACAGATAACCGAAAAAGTTGTCACATATACATACGGTTTTTGTGCTATTTATTTTAGTAGATATTCACCAGTAGATGACTTTATCCTTTTTGTTATTGAACTTATTATAATAATTTAGTAGGGGCAAAGAAGAAAAAATGAGTCTATTGACAGGAGTTTGTTATAGCAAATGGTTATGCTATTATTTTATATTACAACTATTTTTTATTTATTTATGCTAAACTGCTATGTCATGTTACCTTTTGAAACCATAGTATGATGATATTTAGTACGAGTTAGTAATCCCTGTCTGGCTAACTAGTATCATGCAGAAAATCCTTCACCGAGACTTAATATATCTTCTGAGAGGTACATCTTAGTGCACATTTTCAGTTAACTTCCTATAAAAAATTAATTCCTATGATATATCAAAGGTCTATAAATCTTTAGTACTTGAGTGGGTGTTACTTTGCATTTTCGCCTGGAATTGATTGCTTATTACCAGGTCTCACTGCAAAAAAAGTGTTTGATTATATTTGCTTGACAACTGGTTCCACAAGTTAACCGCAAATAATTTGGTGTTCTTTTCGTTACTTCTTTCTTATTCGTTTTGTTGCCATTAATTATTTTATTAGGTACATGTTGAGTAAATAACATCAAACATACGAAGCAGTGAGACAAAGCGATAGCCAATAAATTCCAGGCAGAAATGCAAAGTAACATCAGTTCAAGTAATTATGATGGATTTCCACAAAGTAAAGCTTACATCAGTCAATATAATTATCCAGGTGATAATAGTTTACCGTCATGAGTCTGTCTATGCCACGAGCGAATTTTGGCTGACACAGATGTTGCCATCGCCATGGCCTCGGCAGGATCGCATCAGTGGTCTTGTACGGTTCCTACAGAATATCTGCAGGCAACCCGGGATGGGATTTGTGCATCAAGCTGTGTTAACTCCCACACCGAGCTTCATCTTTTTTAGGTAAATTCTAGTATAAAGTATTTAACTTCAATTATAAACAATTTTTCATAAAGTGTCTAGTGGGAAAATGTAAGAAATTTGTGACAATGATTATAGCTTTTAAATTATTCTTTGGCAATCACAACTATACTGTTATATATACGAGTGCTCACCCAGTGATCGATCTTCAACCATAGAGAAAAAAAAACATTTTCCAATTTGATAACATTAACGCTCGTCAATAGTCATTACAAAGTATAAAACAAAGTCCCCCACCGTGTCTGTCTGTCTGTCTGTTCGCGATAAACTCAAAATCTACCGAACGGATTTTCATGCGGTTTTCACCAGTGGATAGTGTGATTCATGAGGAACGTTTTAGTATATAATTTGTCAAGGATTTTTTCATAATCAGGGCGGGACAACGTCTGCCGGGCCCGCTAGTTATAAAATAAAGAAAAAGTATGAAAAAAATCGGTTGAGAAACAGAAGGCAGTGATGTTCTGAACTGTTTCCCCAATGCCTATTTATATATATATACTATTATAGTCCAAAATTCCACTATAGCGCTGATATGATAATTTCAGATGGACGTCCAATCTTCGTGAAAAATGTGCTGTGCCGGTTTTAAACGATGTTCTACCGAAATTAGAGGAATTTTCCCCCGGACCACCAATCCCATGCAATTCCTCTGGCGACCGGGAACCAGTTAATATCGTTATAGCAGATTTCGTAGAGATGAACGATGCCTTATTCCCAAAAACAATAATCCAACTAAACAGAAAATTATTACGGAATACCGAACATGTTTACCATCGTTATTGATTATGAGATCTCGTCACTATTTAGGTAATTATCACACCAATATTTAGTAATTATTCATACTTGACCTCGGACTGTCAAAAACCATAGCGGTGTTATTACAAAAAATTTAAATACGTATTGAATACTTGCTTTAAAAAGGTTTAATATTAAATGCACCGCGGTCGCTGAATGTTCGCTATATTGCTCTTTTGTCTCGCTTTGGTTACGTTCGGTTAGACTTGCGAAAAAGGATAACGCGAACTTGCCTCGCGCGAGCGCAGTGCATTTAATTCGAAACCTTTTGAAACCAAGTATTTAATACTTTTTTGTAATAACACCGTAAAGGTTTAAGCTCCATACAGATAAATGTAGACCTAATGGTGCACTGATCAACAGACTATTGGCAGCATAAGTTTTAAAAAAATACCGTATTTATTACATTTTTAAAACTTGAACTGAACTTGAAACTTGAATAAAATTATGTAATGAAAAATTTTAATTAAAAAAATTGGCATGACACTTAAAAACATGACATGACATTTTAAGATCTGGATATATCAATCAGCCCAGAGGTTAAAAAAACTTGTGTCTTTTGACATTATATTGGTCAAATTTTATGGAATATGAATTAGATGTTATGCGCAAATAAAATATATTAAAAATATCCTCATGAAACATAAATTTGAGTTTTCACGCAAACTCCCTGGAAAGTTCGAATAAGGGCACCGCCATTTTCTTAGAACACTGAAGTCATGAAAAGACAGTAATTTAATACCATGAATAATTAATTCCCCACTTTGTTAATAACAATAATGATATTTATTACGTACATAAGTTATCAAAGTAAACAAGAAAAAGGAACTACAAGTCGGTCTAACTGATGTCATTTTTGATATGATATTTTATATTAAATATTTTAACGCCTGCCTAAAGGTGTTGCCTTGATTGTTTGTCCAATTATTAGTTAGCATTACATATTCTAATAACTTTATTGATTATCTTAATTGACCAGGCATTCTATGATTGTCTACAAAAATATGTTGATAAATTTTTTACAAATAATAAAGAAGTTTCTAGAAAGACGACGTAAATATCCCTATAATAGTTGAAATTATTATATGAATGAGAGCTCTCTATAAGAAGTATTTAAATTACACAGGACCAATACATATCCTATGGTATGTTATTTATTTTTCTTTGGCTTTTTTATGACTTAATCATTGATATACAAAAACCCAAGGTGCACACTTAACGTCTCACAGCCGGCACACAAAAATGAGTGCATAATTTTGGATTATGCTGTGATTTCAAATAGTCTCGCGTCACTTGCGTACTTGTAAAAATAACTTTAAATCGTCCGTGTAAGGTTGAATTTGCAAAGTCATAAGTTTATCGCATAACTATAACCACGTATGTATATTGGGGAGTTCTGCGGTCGATTGGGTTTTTGTATGACAATGGACTTAATATATTATTTTATGTATATAATTGGAATATGTTTAAAAAATATACTTAATTTTTTTTTAATGAAATCTGAGAAAGATACTTATATTTTTATGGGTCTATGTGTTCTTGGGTTTAGTTTTTATAGGTGTAGTGTAAATTTATATCACGTAATGGGTATTATTAGTATGGTAATGGAATTACGATAGATAATTATTTTTTTACCTTCTTAAACATTAAGAAATTATCGCCTGGCAAATACAAAAAGGATGTATCACAGCAGTTATATAAACAGGGTTTTATGGCAAAAAACGCATGAATTTTTCCATAATTTTAATTTTAGAAAATGACTATAATGCTATTGACAATAAAAAAGATGCATAAATGAATATACGCCGTTTTTACATTTAAACATTAGGAATATATATAAGATAATTATAGCTAAGAGCATGTGTTGTGGGGACTGGTGAAGATGTTTTATTTGTTAAAGTAAAATTTAATGCTCAAAATATAATGTATTATATTAGATAGTGCATACATAGAGTAAATAAGATCATCATTTCCAGTACAAATTAGAGCAACAAAAGTCCTGGGGTTGACCGTTTAAAAAAAGAAATTAGTTATGCTCATTAAAATACGTGCAATTATTATTTCTTTACAATATTAATATACAGTACAAAGATACTTTGTTGAATATTCCATATATTAACAGTCGGGCATATTATTAAAGAATTTTAATAGTTTTAAGTAAAAATAACACTTACCTAGTATCAAATGTAACCTTGAAATGTAAGTTTATGATAAATATGAAGTTAACCTAGGTTTTTTTTTAATTTAAAAAGGATAAATAATACATAAAATTTTCCAAACATATTGATTTAAGAAATGTTACAATGACCTTAACTATATTGCAGTACTTAATTCTATTCTTTATTTTAAAGCGTAACAATAATTCGATAATTTACTGCAGAGTTTTTAGTAAATCTATACTAGCAACTTTTCTCGAGTCACATGGGTGCCATTTACATAACAAAATAAGTATCAAATCGCTTTAGATCTATTTTCATAAATATAACTCCATAGTTTTTCATAAGTAAAATCCAGTTTCTAACATAGAAAAAATATTTTTTCTTGTGCGTAATTTTAGATCTGTGATATCTTTTGAATATCTTATTCACTGATATGATATACTGTAAACAAGGATATTATAACTAAAAAGCTGTAGATACGTTACCTACATGATATTTTGACAAAACTAATGGCACGATAACGCACACGTACGTAAAGTAGTATTGTAACACCACACTGTCTTAGATAACATGTTGAAGTAAGATGGCATATTCTCAATATCAGTGGTGTAAAAGAAATAGTTATATGTTACTTAGATACGGGCGGATTGACGGGGCAGTCGTCACAAATAAGCTAGTTAGCAAAGTTTTATAACAAGGCGTTGTCGAAGCGCTTATGACGTACAGCTTTTTAGTCATAATCTTAGTGACTGTAGATGGCAATTTTAATTGAAATTATATGCTCAACATAACTGAAATAATTAATTTTCTAAGAATTAATATTGTATTATCAATTTTATATATATATATATATTTAATTGTGTTATTTTTTAATAACATAAATATAATAATATATAAATAATTACTGTGGGTTATTCTTAGGAATGTTATACTAATGATTTATATTATTATCTGAATTTCTGCAGGTATTTTTGATATATATCATTTTGTAGTACATTATTTTGGTATGTCTTATAAGTTTTAGTCAGTATTAAAAATGTCAGAGCACGAAAATTATTTTTCACTTCTTTAAAATACGTGGAGTTTTCTCTACTATATATAAATGTTATATGTATGGATTATACTGATGATTCTTCCGAATAAAGTTTTTTAAACTACAGTGAGACCAGTGATTTAGTTTAAAAGAGGTTTATAATAATTACATTCTCATTAATTACGCACTTTTATTGTAGTAGCCTTAAATTTTACAGCATTGTATTCAACAATTAGTGCCTTATTGTTGGGCTTTAATTAAAGAAATATTAATGTAACTAAAAATGAAGCGAAAAAAAATGGAAATAAAATTATTGGGACACTTAAAATTTATTTATTATTGAAATCATCTAATATTTTACTGTAGAAAAAATGTTATTCTATATCGTCTTACCAAAAATTTTGTCACAAAATTCGTCTAACTTTATTCGTTCGCACAAATCTCTGAATGACCATTTATTGTTATGAATTCCTTGACAGTTCTTATTTTTCAATGTTGAAAATAATTTATCCGAGAGCTCATCTGAGATTTCAATTATCTGGCAGATCTTTTCTAAATTCGCCAAATCGTCTATTGAATTCGTCAAATCAGTTATATCTATAATTTGCGATTTTCGTCCATAAATTTCGAATGAATCTTCGGAACCTGACCCACTGACGCTGTCCAATTTGTCATATATATCTAATTTATTTTGCTTTACATAAATATTATTGATATTTATTTTAGGCGTTTTATCTGTCATGTTGTCTTCAGAAACTATAAGTACGGGTTCGGGAACGACTCTATTTAGTCTTTCCAATATTTGCTTTGGTAACGTCATATCTTTTCTGTGATCGTTAATTTTAGGCAATTGTTCGTTTCTACACAGTTTACTGCTTTTTTGTACATTTGATTCGTATTTTGTATTATCTATGGATTCATTATTATCTTGATATCTATCAGTTGCATAGTCACTTTCGTTTATTTCATTCTTCAAATCCCCTAAATCATCCAAAGATGTATCTTTGTTATTTAGATCCAAAACATCAATGACTTTGGAATCATCTCCAAAGCTAGCTTTATCATTAACTTCATTGTATTTAATTATCTCACTGTTGTTAGTTGTATTACTTTGTTCGTGCAGTGTTGTGTGCATTTGGAAATTTTGAGTTAATCCGTCTATTAAAGTATTAATTGTTTTAGCTATTTCATCTTTAAAATCTCTGCTATGTTCGCGTATTGGCAAATGATTCTTGATATCTTTTTCATGGCCATTATTTTTAATACTGCAAGGGTCTTCAAGTATTCTGCTAGTAACATTTGAATTCAGTTCAATTTTAGACTGAGTAGGTGTGTAGTTAAAAGTAAGTAT
This sequence comes from Antheraea yamamai, assembly GCA_036509395.1. Taxonomy (NCBI): domain Eukaryota; kingdom Metazoa; phylum Arthropoda; class Insecta; order Lepidoptera; family Saturniidae; genus Antheraea; species Antheraea yamamai. The sequence goes on from AP028426.1 coordinate 5,071,983, forward strand.
TATGTCGGACTGTGAATTTGAACAGTTAGAAACACAGTTTTCGTAAAAATGATTGCTTGTGATTATTTCTTCTTTACTATGACCTGGTATTACTTTTTCAGTCAACACTTCAACTTTATTATTATAATCACCGCATATATCAAATATTGGTGGTTTATTGATTCTTTCTTTGCAATTTCGTGTATATATGTTTTCATTTTCTATGGCGCTTTTAGTATGGCCTTCTTCGATATCATTAGAAACCGTGGTACTTAATTTTACTTTATTACTATATGATTTTTTTAGTAAATCCTCAGTAATATTGACCATTTTAGAACATTCTCGTTTTACATTTTGCAGACGTTCTTGTGCTTTCATGCAGTCGTTTGATCCGTCGGTTTTCTGTGGAAATGATACGCAGCTATGGAAAAATGATGCCCTCTTTTGTCTTATATTATGTTTTCGTGTCTCGTTTGTATCATTCCATATTTTGAATATGTCGTTTCTTTTTTTGGATTCTTGAGTAGTGATATAGGAAGAAGCCTTGCCTGAATCATATGATGATGATGGTTTTTTAAGAGCTACATGGCAAGGATGTTCTTTGGTGAATTCATTATTCCGAGGTGATACGTTTATTAATTCTGGCTCCTTTCCCCTGTTAAGTTTACTGACAGTTATCAATTCTTTGTCTTGGGTAACTGATTGTTTAACTCCATTAAAATTCGTACAGGGTTGCGTGCTTATATTACCAATTAAAGGCGAAAGGCGACTAAGACAAAACTGTCTTTCGGAGAATAATATCGAATCGACAACTCTACACGCATGGGAATGCTCATTTTCGTACCAACAAATAAGTTTGAAAAAGTTAGGACTCAACTGTAGACTAGAATCCACATCAAGGATACAAGAATGACTGTCACCAATAAAATCGGAGGATACTGACTGTTCATTTGAAATTGTTATAATATTTTTCATATTTATATTGCTTGCAATAGTAGTGCAATTGATAATATCTTCTAACGTCGTGTTTTTGGTTAACCTGAATATAAGAATACAAAAATAATTCATTATAGTTATAATTCATACAGTTTCATTCTAATGTAAATGCCTAATTAAGTTATAGAAGAATTATAAGTAAATGTTCTTTAATTTAGCATATATTTGTTCATATACCTACATATTTACACACACTGTGACTGCTATAATCTATATACATACTTACCGCACACTGTGACTGCTATAATCTGTATACATACTTACCGCACACTATGACTGTCTATATATATAATTACAGCACACTGACTCATAGTCTACGCGTTTACTGCACACTAAGACTGATATAGTCTATATACATATTTACCGCACACTATGATTGCTATAATCTATATATATATTTACCGTACAGTAAGATCCAGTACAGAGACATTTACTATCGGAATTCGAAATGCTAATCCAGATATTTTATCTGTTACATCGGGTATAATTTTTCCAAGAGCTTTACAGGCCCCTGTCGCGGCCGGTATTATATTTTGATGAATACTTCTATGATCTCTCCAATGCTTTAAAGTAAAAACATAAAATTAACGTCATGTGATGCGTTTTTCTTTTATAATTATTAATACTATATTAATCTATACTTTTATACTAATATTATAAAGCCGAAGAGTTTCTATTTGAAAAAATATCTCAGTGTTAGATAGCTAATTTATCGAAGAAGGCTATATGTCATCAAGCTAAGACCAATAGGAGCGGAGCACCAATGAAGAATGTTTCAAAATCGTTTTTTTAGCGTTAGCCCAAAGTAACTATTCCACGCAGACGAATTTGCGGGCAGAAGCTAGTCATAATATAAAGGGGAAATAAGCACCGAATCTGTTAGTATTGTATAATTCGACAATGCTAAGGATCACACCTTGGACAGTAAGCGCGTATATTCTGAGAACGACAACTGATATTAATTTTTTTTATAGTAGCACGGCAAAATGACTGCACTATGCCTGATGGTAAGCACAGTACAATCCAAAAAAAATGACGACCTCCGAGTGACACTATCCATCGCCGGCCGCCGCTGTCGTGCCGGCCTGCAAAAAGCTGGATATGCACAGGCTGATCCCGAAACGCGACCCGCAGAAGCGAATCTCTATGACGGGCTTTTTCGCCATAATCATGGTGGTTGCGACCCAGTCAGGCTGTAAAACCATACCACCCCGCTTTCGCCATTGCCTCGTTCGTTATTAAGCAGGGTGCACCACGTGCAGGTGAGGTTGGCTTGAGTGTCTCAAGTCTTATAATGTTATTCGACACCCCTTATACCCCAAAACTGTGCCTGATGGTGAGCACAGTACAATCCAAAAACAATGGCGACTACCGGGAGATGCGTTATCCCTCGCCGGTCACCGCTGTCATGCCGGCCTTTTTTTTTATTAACGTGGTGAAATCCCTTATGGGTACGCCACCCTCCCGGAGGATAGAGCAGAGTAATCCGTCGTAGTGATACAGCCTTAACATTATGTCGTCCCTGTAAATGAATCTTACATTTTATCATCATAATATACTTGTTTCGATAATGTGACTTACTTTTCCTCTCAAACACAAACCATCTAATGGTTTGAGTGATGGAGTCATTGCGTGAATACAGGTCATGAATCCTTCAGCCACACCAAAATTGTCTTGAAGCACTTTGATAATGGGTGCTAAACAATAAAGGGTACTCGAACCACAGGATAGGACTTTATGATCTGCGAAATAATTGTGGCCAGGATAGGATAATTCGTGAATGTAGACTTTAACGTGTATATTTGGATACGTTACTTTATTTAAACTTTATACATCATAATAACTTTTGCATAATGCTAACTAAAGGACAACGTTTATCTGAAATAATTGGGTTTAGAAATGTTTTACACGTGGCTTCTTTAACTCGAAACTAAGCTGCTAACTCTAATCTAAGCTAACTTAAAAGGTAAGAATAAGGAAGATTCCCGAAATGCTGCTGCTGAAGAATCCTTTCCTAGTAATAAATAACTAGATAACCGATATGAACTGAAGCATATATTAAAACTCACCCAAACTGAATCTAGAATCATTAACTCCTAATATGATCATCGGAACATCGACGCTGGGTGCTGTGACGATAACACGTTTGACTGTATCGCTTCGCAGATGTCCCTGCATTTATTTTAAATTTCGTTACTATCGCCCCTGAATTAATTTCTGCCTTTCGACTCCGTTCAGGGCACATTGAATAATCTTTTGTATTTAACAAGAGTGAATCATTACCAAACGTTGACATGCAATATTCTAGAAGATGTTTATCATATAATGACAGAATGTAGATATAACCAAGCTCCAAGATTAACACGCGAAAATAAAATTAATTGCTCATTACATCCGTCAGTTTATGCCATAAGTAAGCCATTCTTGCTTTCCCGACATTGGTGGAAAGTAAGAATACTTTACCTGCTGGTTATGTCTAGAATTAAAAACAGCTAAAATTTGTTATTGTTGATTTTGAATATACATACTTTGGTAATCACTGCAGTGACATGGCCAATTTGTGACCAAACCCCAATAACAAATAAATAAGGAAACATGATTCGTAGACACTCTTATGGTATATTATGATTTCTCTTCAGATAGTCTTAGTAATCCATCAAATAAGTCTATATTTAATTATTGCTGAGCGTAAATCTCTCTTTTACACCACTACAAGCGATGTTATGCTATTTTGTTGTGGTCAATACGTCAAAATCCATCTCTGGGTCTATATTCTGCTAGAGCATATATCCAGCGACAATATTTTTATGTTTGAACTCAGCAACACATACATCACACATTTCTGTATAAAGTCTGATTACAATGTTTGAGACACCATTGTAAGGAATATGCCTAAAGGTAGCATGCAATGTTTGCGGAGTGGTAGGGTTTTACAGCCTGTCTGGGTTGCAACCACCATGTATATATATTTTTTTTTATTGTAGCTCGGCAAAGTGACTGTACTGTGCCTGATGGTAAGCACAGTACAATCCAAAAACAATGGCGACCACCGAAAGACATACTATCCCTCGCCGGTCGCCGCTGTCATGCCGGCCTGAAAGCGACCCAGTCAGGAACAGCCCCCCCCCCCCGTTTGCTGGATATACACCGGCTGATCCCGGAACGCGACACGCCCAAACGTGCCACTATGGCGGGTGTTCCACCTGGTGTACGGTGGTCGCGATCCAGTCGGGTACAGACACCCTTCCACCCCGCAAAATGGCGAAAAAGCCCGTCATAGTGATTCGCTTCTGCGGGTCGCGTTTCGGGATCCGCCTGTGGATATCCAGCTTTTCGCAGGCCGGCACGACAGCGGCGGCCGGCGATGGATAGTGTGTCACTCGGTGGTCGCCATTGTTTTTGGATTGTACTGTGTTTACTATCAGGCATAGGGCAGTCATTTTGCCGAGCTACAATAAAAAAATAATGCTGTATTGAGCATTTCTGTTTATAACCGTAAGTAGGTATACAAAAATATTAATGATGAATACTAATAGAATTTTATTAACTATCATTATATAAGTCTAATAAACAAACAGGTTTGCGTACTGATGCTTTATCAAGGGTTGTGAACATTCCAGCTGCCTCGACGACATATTGCACGCCAGCCTCTCTCCATGCTATGTTTGAAGGTAATTTCTCATGAAAGATTTTGATTTGATGATCTGAATAAAGAACAAATAAATATTTGTTATATGAAATTGATATATATGTTATTTGTTTAAGAATATAGATAATAGTTATCAGCTACCAGTGAGTATATAACTATTATAGATCTTTAAATATATGTAAGAAGGAAGAAACTATATTTGTTTTTAGTCCCATCAAGATCCTCCTGTTGGAAATTATTCTTTCAAACAATTTCAAGAGCGAGAAATTTCACAAGTCCGTAGTATTTTTTAACTGAGAACTACGTCAATTACAAAAGGGTTTGAGAGGATTTTTTAAACTGAAAACATTTAGATTTCTTCGACAAACATTGGGATTCTCAATTTAATTTCATTAACGTTGGACCTTAAGGTTACACCAGAGTATTCCTCAAAATCGATTTTTTTTAGAGTAGAATTTTTTGGTCACTTTTATATTTGGTTAAAATATTCCTCTTTATATTCCAATTTTTGGCCGATATTCGATATGCCAAACCTTATAAGGACACCTTTTAGAGAATTTGTAATATGCATTTAATATTTATAACATCGTCAGACTATTTATATAACGTGTACTGTTATCAATAGTTAGTCTTTCTTAAAACAAAAAAACAAAGTTCATAAAAACAATATACAAACCGTCGACTCTGATTTCATCACCACATCGTGTGACGATACCGTTGAACTTTCCGTGCGTGGAATCGAACTTTATCAAATAACATATGTACTCAGCGTCTATAGCGGGGTCATTTATCGCAGATATCTGTTTAATAACAGGGCAAATGTACATCAATACGATATAAAAAATGTGGGTGTGGTCATAATACCTAAGTTTAAGCTATTATTATAACCATATGATCTGTTGGTACCACGGCCGTAGTTAGGGAGGGCATTGTGGGGCGATTCCCTACCTTGAAATCACAATGCCCTACCTTAAAAATACCAAAAACTAACATAAATTATTCTAATTAAAATATGTGTTCATAGTTTGAGATAAAAAAAAAGTGTAGCGATAGGTGTCTAAACTTTTCCGAACATACCATTTCGTGACATTCGAGGGCAGATCAATTATGATACATTTTTTACTTCCGCTCTACCTATAACCAATGCTGCCCTAACCTCAAATTCAACTCTAGCTACAGCCCTGGTTGGTACACATGAGATTCGTAAGAAATAAGTGCTAACTAGGGGTTTTTGGCGGGATTTTGTTCTGTCATGTAGTGGATTTTATATTTTATTCATGATCTTGTTTTACTTGACTCTATATTGTGTAAAATTGGTGGTGTTTTATGTAATATAGTTTGTTTATTGTGCATAAGTGAAGTGAATGGAAAATAATACCACGGACCATGAATTCTGAGATGCCACAAAAACTTCCTGGAAAGTTCTAACAAGATGGCCACCATCTTGTTAGTTCAATGAAATGATATCAAGAATTTTGTAATATCGATACTCACTTGACAATGGTAGTAATAGGCTACTAGAAGACAGGTTGCCAAAAATAAAATAGAAGTGATAACTAGATTAAAGAATATTAGGAATTAATATATCAGAAAAACCAAGACCAGAGAAATAATAAACTAGCGTGGTATGTGTATATGAGTCATTATATTTCAAAATGAACTAAATCTAATTTTAGCCGTTCCTAATATTTTACGTTATTTTTCAAGATCTTTAAATGTTGTACATATAAAATATTCAGATCATAAAAAAAAAACAAAAATATGGATTTATCTCATTTTGAAATGTAACGACACATATGATAAGGGGACATGTATATATCTACAAGTAGTCTAAAAAATTCGACGATTTTCGAAAAATTCGAAGGTTCGAGAAAGGTTATACCGACGAAATTTAGTAGGAGGTCTAGAGCCACGCTGAAGCTATTACTGGTTTCGGCATGAATGGGTCCGCTCGTTCAGGCTACCACTCGACCCACAGAAAACCGACGTGACGTGAAGTAACAGTGCTTGCATTGTTGCGTTTTGTTCGGTCAGTGAGTGCGCCGGAGGCCCACATGCCCTCTCCCCCCTCTCTCCCTCTCCTCCTCCTTCCCGCCTCCCACAAACACGGGCTGGCAACGCACTTGCTACTCCCCTGGTGTTGCTAGAATCTGGACGGTGGTGGTCAGCATAACAGCAGGAAGATGAAACCTTAATTCTGCAATTTCGTCTGTATCAAAACGTTTATATAACATCTGGGAAGTGAAAAATAGGTTATCGATTCGATTGAAATTTGGTCTGGCCTTATGTATACTTAGTTACACCACTTATATTAAAATTTAATGTTTAGGTTAAATGTTTTGTTTTCCTTTACTAAATTGTGAGTACTCTGTTATAATCCAAAATAAAAGTAATCTCTATAAATACATACTAAACATTGAAGTACTTATAGATATAAAATAGTAGTTTTCTAGAAATAAGAATACGGAGAGACTTAATGTTATTGTGTTAATACTGTAATATTATTTTGGCTCCATTTGTGACAATAATGCTAATGCATAGTAAGCTTTACATCGTAATACATAACGACTACATTTAGCATTGCATCACGAAGACACTAAAATATTATCTTTTCAAAGAAGGTAGAAGTAACCAAGATTAGAGCGACTGTTTTGCAATAACGCAGAATCTACATAAATCTAATTGAAGCAAGTAAATTCAAGCATCTCTATTCTGAATTATTATTAATATTTCATTGGCTATCATGGAAAAATTATAACATCTTTAAATGTCTCAAATATATATAGTTGACTTGGTTTAACTACATTTAGGTAAAGCTTACGTAAGCTCTAAAATATATTAACACATTTATCTTGTTAAATATTTGCTTGATATTTTTTTTTCATCTTAACGTATGGCATGGTACTTTATAAGAATTCTGATAAACATACGCATGTTTACAGCAACGGCCAGTATCTAGAACAATCCATATCCCGGTTCGCGTCCTATTGATTGAGTAATATGAATGACGCTTTGATAATAAATAAATCGGTATTTCATAACAAGACAATTACTTATTAAAAATCTTCTTGTAGTGTAAAGTACTGTTCAGTCTAACATAAATATTCTTGTGTTCATAGAGCATAATTTGAACACATTAAAAAAAAATTGTAGTTTTATTAAATAATACCACTGGGTTGTATTCCCGTGAAAACCACAGATGAATAGTTAAGTTTAAAAAACTACCTAGCTATTTCTCAAGACTTCTATGATTAATAATACCATTGAGGTTTTAAAAGGATTTAAGCCGCACCGAGTTATGTAAAATCTGTGCTTAAACGCAATGATATTTGATGATCTTACCTCAATATTATCATTCTGATGACAGGTCCTAAATATTACCCTACCGATACGGCCAAATCCATTAATTCCCACTTTTATAACCATTCCTGATTCATTCGAAATGATTAATTTACAAATATCGGAATAAATGTTTTATAGGTAAATTGACATTTTGAATTTCCCGCGTGAATGCAATAGTTGTCACTTGGAAGACAACCTGTCAACTTCGTTTAAAATAATCTATGATTATACATTGCTTATTTCTAAAAATGTTCATATATATTAAAAAAGTATTTTATTTTCATATACTTTCTATAAATAAATTTTATAATCAAGCACATTCTAAGCGAAATACAATAAACAGTGTTACAAATTACCCAATATAACTCATAGACAATCCATACTTTGAAGGGTTATCATAGAATATTCAGGCAGTACGTCTAAACGATGTAACTGTGTTCCGAAGCTTAACTATGTATTATCCTTATAAACAATTAAAATATTTCACATCACAAGCCATACCATACGATCCGAATCTGATTGTATAGCAAATTGATAGTAATTTATTCTACTAATGGACGCCAAATTAACTTAAAAATTGTGGAACAACCGTTTTTAAATAATAAATCAAGTGCTTTTGATATTTCGTTGTGATAAAAAAATTTTTTTTTTTTATTTATTAATATTATTTTTTTTTTTTTTTTTTTTTTTTTTTTTTTTTTTTTTTATTTTTTTTATTTTATTTTTTTTAAAAAAAAAAAAAAAAAAAAAAAAAAAAAAAAAAAAAAAAAAAAAAAAAAAAAAAAAAAAAAAAAAAAAAAAAAAAAAAAAAAAAAAAAAAAAAAAAAAAAAAAAAACCCTTTCTTTCTTTATGGCAAACAATTTCATTAATATATCAAAAAGTAAAGTTAAATTACATAAAGTTTAAACAAAAGGATTGTAAAATCATGATCTTATAAATGCGCGTAACGGAAAAATGTGACGGTAAATTTTTTCCAACGCCGATAAAGAAGTTTCACTTCAAAAATATCAAAAAGTAGTTAATTACATATTAATCATGATTGTAAAATCATGATCTTATTTTTACATATTTGTTTCTAAATTTTAGTAATTTAATCCACATTTACGATGAAACCGAATGGCTATCATTACTTCAAACTTGCTTGTAATTTGGTTGAAACTCGTCCTTTTCAGATTTTAATGTCGATTCAAATGTTATTTAATACAGTTGTTTGATGCTAAATGGTGACATATTTTGATATTACTTTGCTAACATATAGTTATTAGAATATACTTTAAAAACTTCTATTATACTATTATTATATATTACTAACTATATACTATTACTATATACTACTATTACTATATATTATTAATTATTATAAAGTATACAAGTTCGAATTATACAAAGTAAACGGTCATATTAACCTCTTAGAAATAATTAAAGTGGTATTTATTTATTTATCAGAACTTCAAAGCACATTCTACCGCAGAAGATTATCATGTAAATACATTTTAACTGTTCCTGAAATGTTAAAATATGATTTTATTTATTGAAGTGAAACTTCTTTATCGGCGTTGGAAAAAATTTACCGTCACATTTTTCCGTTACGCGCCATCTTGTTTGTATTCATGTCTATGATAATAAAATCCCTTTGTTTAAACTTTATCTAATTTAACTTTATTTTTTAATATATTAATAAATTGTTTCCATAAAAAAAAGTTTTTTTTTTTATTTTTTTTTATTTTTTTTTTTTTTTTTACAATTTCTGGAAAGTTGCATATACATCATTTTGCGAAAAATAAGGCCTTAAACAAGTTTCACTTCTTACGTGTGTACACTAGTACACGCACACATTTTTTTTATACTATTTATGAAATAATTATTCTTCTGAATTGTAAAAAAATAATATAATTTTATAAAGGCTGTAACTGAATGGATATGTATCTACATCATTTTTATTAAGCAGTGACAATTTTTTTTATTATCTACTTATTTTTATTTATTTACTACAGAGATTTACAAATCTACGTGGTGTCAGTGTGTCTCAGAAATTGTAAGACAACATGTAGATATCATGATAAATTTCATTTGTTATATAATGCTTTCATAGCTATACTGCCTAAACCATAAACGAAGGTTATCCAATTTTAAATGTTTTTGAAAACTTTTTAATTAAGAAAATCAGTATGTACAAAGCCAGTGGTGATTTTGATTCAATGTAAACAGTGTTTAACAATGAAATGTTATATTCTTTTCATTTACGTTAAATATCTCGTTATGATACTACTTTCTACTTTTAAAGGAATGAAAAATTCATAACGAACTCTTGGATGATTATTTTGAGATAAGTAACAATAAGCTTTCAAGATAATCATCGAAATTCTGTTGCAGTTAGCACAATATAAGATAATAATTTATAAATAAACGTGTCATGGTAAACTTATATTTGCATACAGAGGTTTCTCCGTTCTAAAAATATATAGTTGTACTATATAGTTCAGTGACGTGTTCATGGATCCTCCAGAAATTGTCTTATTTATTTATTTATTATATATATATATATATATATATATATATAATATATTTATTCTTAATCACGTCGGGGTCACCAAATGTAGGAGCTTCGGCTCACTACTGGAACATTCCAGACTAACACGGACAGCGTAATAATAACACTTGGAGAGCGTAAAATAGACTATTTATTAAAATGATCATAAAAGGTATTTATACAGACATGCGACATTTCATTTATTTGTTCAATTGATTGAACGATATTCTATTTACAATATTTACAAAAGTTTCAGCCAGTCTACCAGAGAGGATGACATTCTCGGTAGCTATAGTCTATTGCCGCTTTATTCCAATACACGTCACCCCCGTTACCCCGCCCAACCGCCCGCCCGCATTGCCGTGTCATTTGTCGGCATTTTGTCCTTCAGCTGACATTTCCGAACTCCATCTTGTGGAGAGTGAACGCATAGTGACTTCGTTGCGAATAATATATTCTACAGTAAGTGTTAAATATGGATTTTTTTATTCAAAATACGTCATCATTGTTTTCTTTAACCTCTACGATATATATATTTTTAACTATTACACGTATGATAACGGCATTTACACCATTCCATGTAGCTTTCTGTCATACCGTAATTGTATGATTTTACTACATTTAGTATTTTTGATCAACTTTAAGAATTAGAAATTGCTTTGAATTGATTGTCGAACTGGTTTTTCTATTATATTATAAATATTTATCATTATTTCTTATTATTTTTGCTGCTTTTTGAGTGACCGCTACGTGACCTCCACACGCAGTACATGTAGTTAGGCCAAATGGATCGAGCAATGATACCTAGTGGGATGAAATTTTTCCTATAATCTTTTTTGAATAGACTTTTATTAACGACTTACATATATCAGAATTTTAATTCCTTTAGAAATATGTTACAAAAAAATGACTACCAGGTAATATCCTGTACTATTATATACGTAATATATTATATACATAGGTATTATATTATGTTCGTAAGATTTTTATATTATAAGTATTTACTTTATGCTTGTGATCTTAAATAAATATATCAGTAAAAAGTAATTCGTGTACGAAAGTGGTATACGTGATAAATGACACTCAACGTTATTTTTTCCCAATCTAACGAACATTCATTATTTGCGTAGTTTGTTTTTAGTGATAATGGAATTCCTTAGTTACCATAATCATTCAAATTTTTTTATGAATGTATTTTAAGCTGGGGTAGTATACTATTTATTAAGACCTAAATTACCATTGTCTTTATTCATAAATAATTACGAAGAGTAATTAATACTGAATTAAAAATATAGACTGATAATTTCTATCTGACTACAATCGGGACGCAAAGACACTGATCTACCGTATTTATTTTGTGATATGTAATAAAAAATATATAAATAATTCATTTTTATTACACAATAATATGCAACATCTATACCCATCGGTAATATTATGTGTTCCGATTTTAATTATACCCACCTGCAATTAGTACGGCAAACTTTGCCTAGGGCTTGTCGTAACCGAAAAATTGATACTGTGCTATCAAGTTTGTGAAGCAAGTTCGGAATAAAAAAAAACTGAATTTGTTATTTAATAATATATAATTTTGATTTGAAATACGAAATTTTGAACACTGTATAGGAATACGTAATATTGAAATGTTAATAACGATTTCTTTTTCTCTTTTGCAGTAAACATGTCGAAAATCGGTATTAACGGATTTGGCCGCATCGGTCGCCTGGTGCTTCGTGCTTCCATCGATAAGGGTAGCGATGTTGTTGCCATCAATGATCCTTTCATTGGTCTTGACTACATGGTATACCTCTTCCAGTATGACTCGACTCACGGTCGTTTCAAGGGTACTGTTGAAGCTAAGGACGGATTTCTCGTTGTGAACGGAAAGAAGATATCTGTATTCTCTGAGAGGGATCCCGGCGCCATTCCTTGGGGTCAGGCTGGTGCTGAATACGTTGTTGAATCGACCGGTGTGTTCACGACCATTGAAAAAGCATCTGCTCACTTGGTAGGAGGAGCTAAGAAAGTAATCATCTCAGCCCCAAGTGCTGACGCACCAATGTTTGTAGTTGGTGTTAACCTTGAAGCCTACGATCCTGCTTACAAAGTCATCTCAAATGCTTCCTGTACTACCAACTGCCTCGCACCCCTCGCTAAGGTCATCCATGACAACTTCGAGATTGTTGAAGGTTTGATGACAACAGTACACGCTACCACTGCCACCCAGAAGACTGTCGATGGACCTTCTGGAAAATTATGGCGCGATGGCCGTGGCGCTCAGCAAAACATAATTCCTGCATCTACTGGCGCCGCTAAAGCTGTCGGCAAAGTTATTCCAGAACTTAACGGAAAACTCACTGGTATGGCTTTCCGTGTTCCAGTAGCAAATGTGTCCGTCGTTGACCTTACTGTTCGTCTCGGCAAACCTGCCAGCTATGATGCCATTAAACAAAAGGTCAAGGAGGCCGCTGAAGGTCCTTTGAAGGGCATTCTGGGATACACTGAAGACCAAGTTGTCTCTTCTGATTTTATTGGTGACACACATTCTTCTATCTTTGATGCTGCTGCCGGAATTTCTCTAAACGAAACCTTCGTCAAGCTTATCAGCTGGTATGATAACGAGTATGGCTACTCTAGCCGAGTTATTGATCTCATCAAATACATCCAGTCGAAGGACTAAATTCCTTATTTTCTGTTAAGTTGCAAAAATATGGTTATAATTTGTCGAGATTATCGACGTTTTTAAGTTTAAGTCTAGCTGTTTAATTGTCTAAATTATTTTATTACTACATTAGTAGTACACACAGCATAACTGTTTTTTTTTACTTTGTTAATGTATAAAAAGCAAATTAGTGAACTTACAGTATTGCTAACACCAGAATAAAACTTATGTAAGTGTTAAACTCAATTAAATGAATATACATTAAAAAGAACTTCTGAGTATTATTATTATTTGTGTGAAGGGCAAATGTGTATTAAATTCTTATTAAGAAGATATTTTATTAAAACACTACATATACAGACATACATTACAGAGTAATACATGCCTAAATAGTTGCAAAACATCTGAAAACAATTGAGTATACACAACTATCACATACTACATTTCAACACCTCCCTCCCTATTTTTATTTATATTTGCTAACGAATTTTAAACAAGTTCTCACGGTCTCGTTCGTATTCAGCTTCATCGAAGAATTCTCAGTTTGCAGTAAATAAATCACTTTTCTTTTTATATTTGAAAAACGTTACGGGCGCTTTAGCCAACACTAAATCATAATTCAATACAATCCGAAGGAATAGTCGAATAGCAAAATTTAAGAAAAAACCTATTCGTAACAAACAACCGAAATAATAGTAGAGACAATAATATGACATATTGACCAATGTCCTTTAGAAAATTTAAGAGGTTTTTAATAAGAAACTTCAGCGGTGTTATTACAAAAAAGTTAAATACGTACTGAATACTTGCTTTAATAATTTTTTTTTACAAAAAAAATAAACCGCCTTCGATGTGAAAGGTAAATAAGGCACTAAAAAGCGAAAAATAACTGAATTATTAAATTAACCAAATTAAATAAAAAAATATTGATATTCGCGCTACCTAATAATATATTTGAAGTCGATGCCAACCTAAATTCATATCATCTACATACAAAGTTTGGGTACACTCTCGTGTCTCATGATTTATATCTGTATAGTATACATATTTTATTACCTGCAACAAATTTGAAATGTAGGGTTGGCATCGACTTCAAATATATAATTAGGTAGCGCGAATATCAATATTTTTTATTTAATTTGGTTAATTTAATAATTCAGTTATTTTTCGCTTTTTAGTGCTTTATTAGTTTTTCACATCGAAGGCGGTTTATTTTTTGGTATTTTTTTTTTATTTTTCCATTTTTAGTGTACATAAATATATCTGGTTTCTAATGGATATAACAGCGACGACTTGCTCGTCTACTGCCAATATTTGGAAAATCTTCACAGTGATTTCATTGAAAGATTCCAAGACATTTTGAAATTGGAAATACCAGACTGGGTGTTAGATCCTTTTTCAAACGTCAACATAGCAATATCATCCCAGTTGGAAGAAGAACTTATAGAAATGACAACGAACGAGGAAATAAAAATCAAATACAATAAAAAAAAAATCCAAAAAAAAAAGACGTGTGGCACTCGGAGACTGCCGCGGTAAAGCTATTGCATAGCATTTTTTATCAACTTATGCAATTATAATTATTTATTTATTTTATTAATGCAGTATTAAAAAAAAAATATTAAAAAAATTAATTAATTTTTTTTCTTTTTATTTCAAAAAATAATACTGCCTTTGTGATAATAATAATAAAATGAATGTATATAGAGTACTAACTCATTTTCTTTCACTATTTTTTCGTGACTTTCTTCATTAATAAATGCACTTTGTTTATTCATATTTAAAACACTTTGTACACAAATTATACGAGTACAGATATTCACTGTTGTACATAGATGATAAATACCTATACACCTATATACTTTCTCACAAACAGCTGATTACGGTAGTTTTCCAATACAACCAATGCCACCTAAAGGCGGGTTGCTGAACTAAGGAGACAAGCGTGATATTTCAAAAAGTCATTAAAAGTTCTGGTATTTATCGATAGATGGAAAACTAAAAAGTATCACCGCTGTGCCGGTCGGAGTGGGGTGTGTTAGGTTTTTTTCGTTACGGAATTTCTGGATTCGGTCCCCACGCTCAAGGCCCGCGATAGAAGCTATGCAATAGCTTAAAAATAAACCAAATTTGAACTGTGGGTTGGCATCGACTTCAAATATATTATTAGGTAGCGCGAATATCAATATTTTTTATTTAATTTGGTTAATTTAATAATTCAGTTATTTTTCGCTTTTTAGTGCCTTATTTATCTTTCACATCGAAGGCGGTATATTTTTTTTTTGTAAAAAAAAAATATTTCTCCATTTTTAGTGTCCGTAACTATATCTGGTTTCTAATGGGTATAATAAATCGGTTCCAATTTCACGAAACTACGTAGATACGAAGTGGGTGAAAATCAAATAAACAATATTTGACCCCCTTAGGGGTTGAATATTTTCTTGAAATTTATATGGGACCACCTCTGAATATAACCAATTCAAATAAAAAAAGAATCATTAAAATCGGTTCATAATTGACGGAGATATCGATTAACATACATAAAAAAAACGTACAGCCGAACGTAGTAACCTCCTCCTTTTTCGAAGTCGGTTAAAAAGGTTTCGAATTAAATGCGCCGTGCTCGCCCGCGGCAAGTTCGCGTTGTCCTTTTTCGCAACACCACACACGCAAAAAGCAATGGCGAACACACACCGCGGTGCGAAACAAACTTATTAAAGCAAGTATTCAATACGTATTTAACTTTTTTGTAATAACACCGCAGATGCTTAAACAATCCGCAACACAGTGAATCGATCGTGTAGAGTAATATTTATTCAATAAAATAGTTCTATATTAAATAACCAATTTATTCTTTGTAATTATAAAACAATAATAACAGCTATATAATGAACTAGCGGGCCCGGCGGACGATGTTCCACCGTGACATTAAAAAAAAAACAAATTATATACTAAAACGTTCCTCATGAATTACTTTATCCACTGGTGAAAACCGCATGAAGATCCGTTCAGTAGTTTTTGACTTTATCGCGAACAGAAAAACGCGGTAGGGGACTTTATTTTATACTGTGAAATGATAATGAATAGCTTACGCAGTACGCACTAACAGAATACTTGAGATGATAAAAACCAAACAATAATTCGTGAAAGTTTTAATTGACAATAAACCATAACAATATTCTTATTTATGTATTATTTTCTATGTTTTTCCTGTAATGCCTTAGAACATTTAAAATTACTGAATTGATACGGTTAGTTATGCTTCGATAGTGTAAACTTACTAAATACTTTACTTTTCAGTAACAATATTATAACTCATACAATAAATAAAGCCTACTATATAATAACGTGTTCGTCGTTTCTAAAGCCCTCGGATTATTTTCTTTCCAATAATCATTCAAAAGTTTCAGTCTTTACTGTTTTATCATAAGTATAGATTAAAACAAAATTGAAAATGACATGTGCGAATCGTATGCTCGTTTTATATATCATGTGTATCGATTAATGCAGTGTGGTAAAATGAAACTTTATATGTGTGCGATGTGTAACAGGAAAATGAATCTAATAAATTGTATTGTAGCGAAGTAAAGATAATTAATATTACGTATGTATGGCAATACTTTTAGATTTACAGTATCATAAAACGGTTTATTTTACATACTACATGAATAAATGAAATATGATATATAATGAAATGTATTATACACATGGAATTTTAAACAAATCACAATTAAAACTCTTGGACATTTTATATAATTGAGTATGGATACAAAAATAACATGTCAATGTTTCATATATATGCCAAATAAAATACTGAACTATAAGTAAAGAATATTTATGAGAAAGTTGATTTTTTTTTATAACTATATACCAATGCAGTCAATGTTTAATACGAAAAATTACAGAATTCTATTGTAACAGCGTTAGCTAATTATTTATTTTAATAATGCTTTATTTGGTGAGATTTAATTAATATTCCTTTAAATTATGGTGTGTTCTACGTTTTAATCAAGGTTAGTAATCCCGATTCATTTAAAATTTGTAATCATTTTCAACATTAGTAATGCGAGCGATCCCACGATTTCCCCAGGCACCAAAATTAGTAAAGATTTTAAATAAATAATTTTAGGGGCATTTCACGTAAAATGGACAATGTAAAAATGGGAGGATCTGGAATTCGATCATACGAGTATAACCTACTTGCGAAATATTTGCAACCTATTTGCGACTTTTACTAGATCTGATTATGAACATACAATTTTTTATATGTGTTTATTTGTCAAGTTATAGGGTTCTCACGGATAGTCTTAGTTGCATTTTAATTCGATTTTTCGTGCTACTTCCTTTTATTTGGCCGGAAGTAAGAATTTCAGAACAAAATTTTAGTAATTTGAACGACTGTTTTTTTTAAATTATAAAACATGACGTAAAATACACTTATAATACACTAAAACTTATAATAAGGGTACTACATTACTTAATATAAGGAGACTGGTCAATTTACCTGTAGACTAGACTGTGGGTCGATTAACTCCAAAATAAAATGTAAATATATATATCTGAAGAGAAACATTAGTAGGAAGTATTAATAAAGAATATCTATAACTGTTGTAGAATGAGGACAAGTGGCTGAGAGATTAGAACAATTACTAAAACAATAACGGATAATAAGAAATCTTGAGCATCATACTTCTATCAATTTCTAGTTTATGAATTTGATTCCATCTGACATACAAGTAATGTTCTCATGGCTAAGACAATATATTGCTTGTCGCATTTTGTTATCATAATCATGAATAAGAAATGTATATTAAACACGAAAACAAAAAGCACCTTAACATACGGATTAATCTGGTAACAATAAAATAAACGAACAATTAAAAGACGAAGCGAAGCGAACAATTTTAGACTTAGTGTAACTAATTTTGTTTAGTCATAGCAAAGTCCAAAATTTTCGCTTGGAGAGTATAGATATAGATTTTACAGAGAAAATTGCTATGTAAGTGTGTTTTCCCATATATTAAGAAAACAAAAAAACAATCTATAAAAAACCTCAAACCAATATAATATGGGACGTGACGCTCAATTTTCAGTAAAATATTTCTCATCGGTATTATAATATTATGAAAATGGCCATAAGAATATTGCGCACGTCGTATTCTGAAATAGTTACAGTAAATGCTGTTTGTATAAATCTAATATATAAAATTATATAATACGGTAGTAGATTTTGTTTTTGTATGGTCATATATTAATAAATATAACATTATTTTTGTAAGATATAAAAATGAAATAGGTAATATATCCTAACATTGAAAATTACATTTTTTTTATATATTATCGGAGGCAAGCGAACATGTGGGTCACCTGATGTTAAGTGAACACCACCATCCCAAATCACCAGGGGAGTCGCTAGTGCGTTGCCAGCCTGTGTTTGGGGGAGACGGAGTGGTGAGAGGATGGGGAGGGGAGGTGGCCTTCCGGTGCTCTCACTGACCGAACGAAACGCAACAATGCAAGCTTTGTTACTTCGCGTCGGTTTTCTATGAGTGGGTTAGTACCCGCAGACCGGTAGTCCGCAGACGAGCTGACCCATTCATGCTGAAACCAGTAATAGCTTCAGCGTGGCTCTACCACCTACACAAAATATCGTGTATTTAGTTCAAACGATATATTTTAAATATGGAGTGTCATATCTCGTCGAAGTATACCAAATTTTCTCTTTACTGATTTTTACATTACGCGGTAATACATTTTATCTGACAACACTGATTTCGGGCAGCTGTCCGGTCTGTCAGTGACATTTCGTTTGCTTCGTGTAAATTTTGTGATGTACAAGTATAAAATCCGTCTATTTATTAACCTCTGAATATGGTTTACATTAACAGATAATGATTATTATTACTTACAGTCTAACTGTGGGGTAATTGAATAGTGTACAAACGAGTGTAGAAGTACCTTTTTAATTATAATGGAGGATCTCAATTTGACAGAAACCGAAATGAGATATTTCGGTGATTTGTTTTTGTGTTGCGATGAAGAATCCAATGGGAAAATACCTATACTAAAGGCAACAGAGTTATTTAGATCTTCTAATATACCAAATGAAGTTCTCAAACAGGTTATTATTTAATAATGTTGGGCGTATTAAACGAGAACATATTTATTTGGACATATAATTATAAGCTCATTTTAATTTTTTTAGATCATGGACATAAGTGTGGCTCCGATCTCTTGTGCAACACTAAATCATATGAACAGGAAACAGTTTTATTCAGCACTTAAATTGATAGCTGCACATCAAACAAATATGTCACTTAAGCCTGAATTGCTGGCAACTCCTCTCGACTTACCGTTGCCGAGGTTTACTTGGGCGCTAAATTCTGAAGCGAGTGCTGATCTAATACAACTGTCAAGTTCTCCAAAAGAGCATTATGTGTCTAAGCGTGAAAGGAACTTTGTTGGAAGTCTCGGTGCTTACGAGCCAATGAGATTATCATCCAACTTGTCAGATAGTGATGTGCCACAAGCGTTATCTCATGATGCAGCTGAGGCATTGAGTACAGACTCTGAAATTGAATCGGAGACAATGTCGCAGAGATCTGGATCTCATGGGGTAAGAGTATAATCTTTTATTTTTAGATGGGCTATTAATTAATTAGCATTAAAGATATTACGATTATTAAATTCCTCAGTAAAATAAAATATTGTTAAAAAAACATTTCTCAAAGAGAAATTTAATAAATGACAATTTATAATAGCAAATAATTGAAGAACCATCAATTATCTTTTAAGTACACAACCTCAAAATGCTTAATATAAAAAAACAAGAATTAATATAGAAAAATATGCAAACATACCATCAATAGTATATTTAGAAGTAACTAGTAAGTATATCTAATACTATACTTTATCCATACTTAAATGTGAACCATATATTATTTAAGACTCGGTGGAGAGGAACATGTCCACTTTCAGACATTATATTAAGCATCAAGTACATTCATACAATTTTGTATAACATATAACATTTTTATACTTATTTTATTTGTAGAAGACAGGTATTTGAACACTTCTTATGTATAATTTCATAACAGCATTTGAAATGTACAATATGATGAAATAAAAACTCCAAAGAAATTGTATAAGGAATAATGTTCTACAGATATTTAATTTCTTCTAATTATGTCTTTATTTCACTTGAAATTCATAAAAAATTTACATATATGCAAATTTTCATTTAACAATTTTGTTGTTTGTATTTTATCACACGCAGTAGCAGTCCTCATCTATATTTTTGACTGCTCTAAATATAGTCATAACTTCAGGATTGCGTGTGATGCAATCAAGAGTTATATACAACATTTGTGTTCTATACAACTACATGTATATTCAGAGGTTAAAAAGTTTGACAAGGACTGTACATAGGTATTGTAGGTAGGTGTCAATTTACAAATATTTGAGAATCAAAAACTAAATTGTATATAAGAAAAGATTAAAATAAAACTATAACTCATTAAATATTCAATTATAAATAACATTTTTGTAGCACATTGCTGATAAGAATCATCTAGGTTAATAATATCTAGTTAATAGCTCCTAAGATAGTCTTGATAACACCACTTACAAATTAACATCATTCATTTTTAATCTCTCCTACTAAAATATTTTGTAAATTTATGATTCTCTCTAACTTATAAAGGTTGTCACTAATATACTATTTTTATAATTGACTATTAAACATTTTTGTAAATTACAGTTACTTTTAAAACTTTTTTCATTTATTTTATAAATAGAATTGTTTTGTATTTTTTCTTTTTTAACCACTGTACTAGCTTTAGTTTACACTAGCTGACACGCGCAACTTTGTCTGCACCAAATCGGTTATTACCGGTTTCAATAATATTTTTAAACACAAGTAATCTTAAAAAACCTAAAACCCGATTGCAGCGACATCTAGCCCTTCCAATTGTATATCCAAACTATCCAGGGACTCACTCGAACATATACCCAATTGGTATGTGGGAAATCTTTTAAAATAAGCGTAGAACCTGTTCGCAGCATTACCTAAAGTGTCCAATGAAGATCAAAACTACCTTACATATATTGCCGATAAATTTCTTCCCAGTACCCCTTGTCACTTCATCACTTTCATACTGTAAAAATTAAACTTTATCTACATTAAATTTCCATTCTTTTTTAGTTGTTTATTTTATAAGAATTTGTAAAGTATACATGAAATTTGTATTCAATCTTAATTTTGTCAAATTTATTTT
Source organism: Antheraea yamamai (assembly GCA_036509395.1). Taxonomy (NCBI): domain Eukaryota; kingdom Metazoa; phylum Arthropoda; class Insecta; order Lepidoptera; family Saturniidae; genus Antheraea; species Antheraea yamamai. The sequence goes on from AP028426.1 coordinate 5,093,418, forward strand.
ACTTTTGACATATAAACCATCTTTTTTACTGAGATACTGAACTTCGGATAATATACCTTTCTAGATGTAAAAAGTATCCTAGATGTAATCTTGTTTTTTTTTTTTTCTCCTGGTCCCGTTTTTTTTTTCTGGGCCCCCCCCTCTTCCCCCATTTTTTATTGTTGAATTTTTCACCCCTTTTTTTTTTTTTGGTATTTTTTAATTTTTTTAAGGAAAAAAATAAAACCCTTCCCCTTCATTGTAAGGTGTATCGTCCTTTGGGGGTGATATGTGTAATGTTGTCGCGTGATGTAGATTTTGTGTCCTTATCCGCAGCCTCCCAAGGCTCCCCCCAGGGAACGACCTAGGCTTGAGCAGCCCCGGGGGGGCCTGTCTGGTGTGCGGGAGCGAAATTTATCCCTAGACCACGGCGGCGTGATCTGTGGGATGTAATCTTGTAATATTAGTTATCACTGTGCTAAGTTTCGTCAAAATCGGTTCAGTACTTTCAGAGTGATGCATGTTCACAGGGACAGATAGACAGACAGACAGACAGAAAGAAAGACAGACAGACAGACAAAAATTGTAAAAGGATTATTTTTGGCTTCTATATTGATAACAAAGTCTACCCCGATCAAAATTTTCAAAAAATATTTAATGTACAGATTTGGCTTTGCTACAGTTTTATTATAGTATAGATTATTGTAGGTTTTGAAAATAATAAACACTCCCTGTTACTCACTGATGATGTATGTAGCTTTCTATATGTGAATGAATTTTTGCTGAGTATTGTTTGGGGTTTATACATTACTAAGAAAAAAACACATCTGTTCTCTTTATAATAGGAGATTTAAAGAATTACAATTGCATATAATGTGTACACTATTTCGTGGCATATCTAACTGCATGAAAGATTACAAGCTACGGAAGTGCTTATTAACAAAAATTAGTATTAATTAAAATTGACTAGCCCAATTCTATACTCGTGATATTTGAATGGTTAACACTGGTAATATACTGAATTCCATGTTGAGTTCCCTTTTTGGGTTGAAACATTAAGAAATTAAACATAATTCAAAAAATTGTACCTGAGTATTAAAGTTAATAAAAAATACAGATAAAGGAAATTCATTATATGAAAATTTAGATAATTGACAAATGTAATGGGTAATTCAGATTTTATATCTGTGTTTGAATCTCCAATATATTATTATTTACTTATATTGAAAAAAATGAATTATCCCTCAGAATGAGCATTTATTCAGCAAAAATAATCTTTCCTTTGTAAATTTGGTATAAGGTGTGGCAATTTTACAGTATACTCATTTTTTTCTTATACTGTGAATACCGTATCAGTGAAGGCTGGCAATTAATTTATTTGTCATCTTCTTTTGAATATACAATTTTTCCTACATTGTATGACTAACTAGGCAATGAATTTCTTCAGTGGTTTATTGCTGCACTTTATCACAATTGAAATTCAAGGTTTTAGTTATTTTAATGAATGTTTTATGATACAAAATAAACTTTAAACACATTGTAAGCTATTAAATTGAAACAAAAATAAATGTAGCAAAGAATTTTATTTTAAATATAGTAACTTCAATATTTATATGAGATTCCCTATTATTTATTGAAATAGCCTGTTTTTGGTATGTCATTTACATTGATAATTGTTTGGAGCAATATTGTAGTCTGTGTTTATTCATGGCGCATACATATGTAACAGTATCTTTAATATTATGCTTTCTTGTAAGGAATTAAATTTGAATTGAATATTGGTAAATATACAAACCTTAAAAATATACTTGACTGGGTAGCCATTGTTGACAGGAGAAGTTCATAAGTATGAAAAGAAAGAAAGAAGTACAGAAAGTCAGCATCACCATATAATATCTAACTTAAATCATATATGATGGAGTAAGTGTATGGTCTTACATCAGTTGGCAACATTATTAGCTGTTTCATGAAAAGGTGATCCCTGTGAGCATGGCCCTAAACTTATCGCTAATCTTTAACTTAATAACCCATATGGTAATGGATGATAATAGTCTGAAGATCTGAGCCAGAGTGCTCTCACTATTTTTCTTTCACCTTGAATCCACTGTTGGCGTAATGGGCCTTAACTTCTTCACCAGGCTTTTTGGGCGAATGCTTAAGTCCCTCAGCCTGTACAGCAATATGGGTATTAAGGCCCTCAGCCTGTACAGCAACATGGGTAGGCATATGGGTGCGCCTAGGCTTGAGCTGTTGCTTTATGTGCAATTATCACATATCGAGCTAAACTTATCACGCAAGCTAAGCTAAGCCAACTATACCTCTATACATTGGTGAGACACATATGCTTGATTTTTGTCTAACGAACACGTACATGTAACGAACGGTTAACTAACCAAAAAAGAAAAAAAACACAAAATAAGGAAAAAAGAGTAAACCCCTTCCACAACATGTGTGCCCATTGTGTGTGCAGTGATCTGTGGTGTGCATGATGTGCTAGTGAATGTTGTGTCACTGTACCATGCTAGCAGTGTGCTTGAGGGTTTCACTCAGGAGATTGAACCTAGGCTTCAGACGCTACCGAGGAAGCCTGCGCCGCGTGTGTGGGAACGAGAGTTACCGCTAGATCACGGCGGCGTGATTTGTGGTTAACACAGGCGTGGGCACAAGCGGGCTCTGAATGAAAAATCGAAGAGGGCTTACCACTCTTTTTGTGTAGCGCCTTTAATAGCTTTCCACTCCGTCTTGGTTGGAGCGTAGGGATAATACATTTTAACCCTAGACATAAGAAAAACATGTACATTAAAAACGTGCTCAATGCTTATCTAATATGTTGCTAGCGGCGAGCGAAAACTGGATCGCCATGGAGTACAGCGAGTGAGAGTCCCACACCAACAAACAGCGTAGCAGAGAAAGTACATCCTGTTTGGGAACATAGTGCTACGGGCCGTGGTGTGTGGCCCATAAATACTGGAGAAGAGCATACAAGACTGTTGGGTGAGATTAACCTTACTATTATTTTTTTTGAGACCACATTTCGATTATAAAGCTTTCGTTTTTTTAAAGGTTGTTAATGATAGGAAGCAACTAATCTGACATTATTCTTGTTTTTAGTTCATTACTGATTAATGATAAGCATTTTTTACATGCCATAGTTGTCTTTATTTCCGTATAAATAGTGCTATATATATTCACATTAGAATAATGTACAGTAAATTGCAGGAATAATTGTAATTGTCATGAGACCATAATTTATCATTAGTTTTGTCCGTGCTGGCTCAATACCATTTTGATAACTTTCAGTAATTATGTCTCCCCAAATAAACAAACAAACCTCTTGGACAACTGCCAATATACCATCCCTTAACATACATTTTGAACTTGTCTACCCTGTATGCTGACAGCCTTCCATGTACTAGGAAGAATTATATTGTTTTTTGTTTCAGAAATCTGAAACAAGTATATCTTAATTAATATTATAAATGAAAAAGTGAATTTATTTGTTAAAATTTCATACCTTAACTACTCAACCAATCATCATTGAAGTTTGCATTCACATTGTCGGAAGACAGATAAGGGCATGATATACCTTCCATCCAGAAAAAAATATACTGTGATAGGGATAGGTGAAATCCCCATAAACGCGAGCGAAACGGCAGGAAAATGCTCGTAAAAAATATTTGTATAGAAAGTTAAAGAACAGTCTGAATCTCAATAACAGTCACATACCGGGTACAACTATAACTAAAAATCTTCCAGGTGACCACTTAGTAGAAAAGAATCGTCAAAATCGATCAAGTCAATTAGGTTAATAATAATATGTTATACATCAGTTGTGATGATGATGAGATGTTATTCATAAGATGCTGTACATTTTTTCTAGTAATAACATTTTTTGAAATTTAAATTTTAGTAAATGGAATGAAACGTGTATTGAACATAGGAAAGATAATGAAACAGTAAAAAAAAAGTAGAAATTAATAAAGAGGTTCTCTGTACTTAACTACAGATTTAACAATATTTAAAACTTGACAGCCAAAATGCCGCCACTAATTTTTGGCGCTTTGGACAGAGATCCAGTAGCCCACTCTTTCTGTGTAGTTATTGTTGATATCCCTGCGAATTACGGAGACTTAATATGTACATACTTTTAAACGAGCCCCTAATATGGTTTTTTTCCTTACATGTATGCTAAGTCCAAAAACTCCAGAATCACGAAATAGTATATTTCATTATTCTGTTATTTCAAATCTTATTCTAATACTAGCTGTTACCAGCGACTTGGTCCGCGTTGTTTATAATCTTAACGACATATTTTATATATAGAAATGGAAACATAAATAAGACACCGCTTACCCCATTTGTACGTTTAATCGAAATCTTACCAATATTTTTGAGTGATGCGCACGCAATGGCAGACCTCGATATTTTTTTTATATTTATTATTTTTATTCTTATGGTAGTAGAGCCACGCTGAAGCAATTACTGGTTTCAGCATGAATGGGTCGGCTCGCCCGGGGTAGTACCACCCTCTCACAGAAAACCGACGTGAAGTAACAGTGCTTGCATTGTTGCGTTTCGTTCGGTTAGTGAAAGCGCCGGAGGCCCACCTCTCCTTCCTTCTCTTCTCCCCTTCCCTTCCTACTCCCCCTTTCTCCCAAAGACAGGCTGGCAACGCACTTGCGACTCCGCCTGTTCGTTTTTAGGGTCGGCAACGCGCATGTGACACTTCTGATGTTGCAAGCGTCCATAGGCTGCGGTGACTGCTTAACATCAGGCGGCCCGAATGCTTGTTTGCCACCATCATAGTATAAAAAAAACTTATATAAGATTTTCATACCGTGTAATTATCTGTTGTTCTTTATATAATTAACTGAAGTAATTACACTGAGACAATCATGATAATTAACTATATATTCCTATTTGAATAAATCTACTACTGTTTTGAATAATATTAGGTCTTTACCTATGAAATTGCCGTTTTGTATGAAAAAATTGAAACGAATTTTTTTCATGTATTTTTTATTTGTATTAATCGAAGTAATCACCCATGCAATCAATGCATCTTTGCCAACGCAGTGGCAGTTTATTGATGCCCTTCTTAAAGAAATCAGCTGGACGGGAGGCAACAAATTCTTCAAAGGCATTTTGTACTACCTCTCGGGTATTGAATTTTTTTCCCGCCAAGGAGTTATCCAAATTCTGGAAAAAGTAGTAGTCTGTAGGCGCAAGGTCTGGTGAGTAGGGCGGATGACGGAGAACTTCCAACCCCAGTTCTTGCAACTTGGAGACCGTCTGCTCTGCAGTATGAGGTCGCGCGTTGTCGTGCAGGAGCAGCGGAGACGAGCGATTGACCAATGCTGGTTGGAGATGTGCCAGCTTCTCCATCATTGTGTTCAGTTCTTCACAGTACACATCTGCAGTAATGCTCACCCCGTTTGGTAAGAAGCTGTGATGAATCACACCGGCGCTAGACCACCAAACAGTGACCATCACTTTTCTAGGGGTAAGTTTTCGTTTAGGGCATTGTTTAGGTGCTGAACCAGGATCCAACCAACTTGCTGAGCGCTTGCGGTTATCAAACAGAATCCATTTTTCATCACAGGTAACAATGAGGTTCAAAATTCCTTCATTTGGGTGTCTGTTGAGCAGTGCAAGGCACGTCTCGACGCGTACTTCGCGCTGGCGATCATTGAGTTCGTGGGGCACCCATTTGTCAAGCTTTTTTACCTTGCCAATTTGACGCAAATGGACCAATATTGTTTTGACGCTAACGTCGAAAGCTGCTGCTAATTCAGCCGTAGATTGTGTATCATCAGCTTCCACAATCGCCTTTAATTCGTCATTGTCGACCAAAGTCTTCGGACGACCGCGAGGTTCATTTTTCAGGCCGAAATTCCCAGAACGGAAGCGAGCAAATCAATAACAGGTGATGCGTTGGTTTGTAGTGTTAGCTCCGTAAACGTCGTTGATGTTGCGTGCCGCTTGTGCCGCGTTGCTGCCACGACGGTACCTACTCATATTCCATAATTACTCGAATTTTTAACGTATCCATGATGACAAAAAAGATTGAAATGCGATGAAAATGTAACACTAATCAATAAACAAATGACTACTTTTGGAAAAAGAATTCCATGTTTTTAAAATAAAATTAATTTGAAATTAGAATTCTTAGCCAAACAAAAATTATTTTGATTTGAAAGGGCCAGTACTGCAGAACGGCAATTTCATAGGTAAAGACCTATTATCATAATAAAAAAAAAACAATGTTCTCCGTGTCTGTAATTTATATCACATACATGAATGTAGTAGTTATAAAATCAAGGTTATTATATTCTTGTGGTTTAGATATTATTATTCTTTTCGACCATTCAGTATGTGACTTCAATTGTGTCCGGTAGGCGAGAATATTGTCAATATATGTGCACAATTATATTTTTATCAAGATCCATGGTGTCGACTTCCTACATTAATTAGTAAGCCATAGTTTAAAGAGTTTTTAAAATATTTTGGGAATATGTTATTATTTATTAAATAGTTATTCAGCGATTTTAACATTCATTTGTTTAATCTTCAACGCTCAATGTCGGGTGGCTTTTTTATCTAATAGATTACAATTTTTTTTTGTATTTTTCTTACAGAAAGTACATTGAAAAAACGATCAAATGTTTGAATGTTTTTTTTATTAAAAATTTTCTATTATACCTATTAGAGGCAGAAATAAAGGTTTTAATTTTTCCGAAAAATGTTTTTAATTGGGTAGAAAAGAAAAAAGACGCCTAATCGAAATGAATTGGTTTTACATGGAATGTGACCCATATATATTTCACAAATATTTTGCAATGTTCCTATCAATGTATCTATTTTTAATACTGGCTAGCTTGAAGACTACTTGAAATGAAAAAGTAAGATAAGATACATTAAAAACAGAGATACAGTTACTAAAACTTCTTTTTGAAATGTTTACTTATGGTTTTATACATTATTTTTTTTATATCATAATGGTTTTTTCTTCGTCATGGCATTTACCTATGTAGGCAATTTCGCCAATTTCAAGTGTCAAATACACGTTTTAAACTTAATTTCCAAATATTCAATGTAACGTAGAATAATTGAAAATAGCAAGAAAGGGCGTGAAGTGTATTGAAAATTAATTCAATTCGGAAAATTACTTCCGAAAATTCGAATGTCAAATACGAATATTGCATAATTCGAAATAAATAAACATTACAAAAAATATGTATATACACATAACTACTAAGAAATACAATAAATCTAAATATGGACACATTTGAGAACCAATTTTTTATTTGTTGGCCACATCACGTGAAATACTCTAAATTTAAAATATCCGTGGCTAATGTAAAAATGTTGGCATATGAAAACATATTTTCTAAGTTTAAATCCTTGTATGTTATGAAGTGTTCCTATCCCGAAAAAATGTATTTTAAAAGATTTTCTCTTATTTTAAAATCATGACTATTACATACAAAGTCAAAACTTCAAGCGCGTCGCCCCAAAGTAGCTATGTTTGTCCTTTTAATATGCATAAACTACCATAAATATACGTGTAATAAAGTTATGCATGTTGTACTTAAGAAGTAGTGGTCTAGTGGTTTAACCGGTGCAATATCAATCCGATATCTTCAAGTTCGAACCCCGGCATGTACCAATGAGTTTTTCGTAATTCACATATATTTACTGATTTAATTCGGTAACACCATCGACTTATGGTGTAGGAAAACACCCTGAGGAAACTTAAAGTTGAGAAATGTTCTTGTAGTACTACTGAATGTGGAAAACAGAATTGTGGATTTCTCACAGTTTGTATTCTCCAATATATCGTGGACTAGCGTAATGATTATGACCATACCTTCCTTCAGGAAGAGGCCTACGGCCCTGCAGTGAGTCTCTTACTGGTTAATGATAATGATCTTCTCGATGACTGGGTTGTTTTCCGAATCGATGGTAGTTTTGACGTTCATAAGCATCTTCTCAGGGAGTAAATTGAATAAAGAGTATTTTGATTTTGACGTTGTACTGAATTTTCGTTAAAAATAATTTTATTATTGTTTAAGGTACTGAAGAGGAATCATCAGATCGACATTCGTCTGATGAGGAAGGGGACGTGGAACATGGAGATGACATATGGGCTATTAGCAAAGCCCAAGCACATCACTATGCCTCACAGTTTTCTCAGTTGAGACCTGAACATGGTTTGCTATCTGGCCAAACAGCTAGGTAATGTTGTACAAAACATATTTTGTCATGCGATTTTTTATTACTTATATTTAATTAACGAGAAATATCGTATATTTTTATAGGTTGTTCTTCGAAAAATCCAGACTCCCAGTCCCTGACCTGCGGAAAATTTGGCAGCTTTCTGATATCACTAAAGATGGAATGCTCACTTTGGAAGAGTTCAGTATAGCGATGCATCTAATTGTATTACGGCGAAATAATATACCCGTTCCTGACGTGTTGCCCTCTCCACTAGTACCAAAAGTGGACTCTCGTTTCTCCCAGCGCGCCGTCACCACCGACCTCGTAGACCTCGGTGCCGACATGTTCGGCTCCGGTACTTCTGCGGATTTTAACTTTACACCAAAAGCAGACACAGCCGATCCTTATGAAGCGAAACCTATCCGCCGTGTCGAAGAGCGTCGACCTTCGGCCACGTCTCCAAAGAACGACGCGCAGCCCAATAATAAAGAGTGGACCAAGTTTGTCGACTCGCCGACTTCGAGCGTCTCGAGTCCCGGTCCCAAACCGGTGAATTTCGACTTCCAACGCGCCGCCGTCGAGCGCGATCCGAAGATATTTCATCCAGTGGCGTTGCGCGTAACTCCCGATGCGGGTGCGCCTTCCACGAACGAAGCGGAATCACGAGCTAGCGCTTCACCTCGCCGCGACGACCTCGCGCACGCCTTCGACCTCGCCAGTCCGAAGCGCCTGCAGTCCCAACCGCCGGCGGAGCCCCCTCCCAACGGTACTCCGGCGGACATCCGACCGGTCCAGCGACCGCAGCCGCGGAAGCCTGTGAAAAGTGCGGGCGTGTTGCCGCCGCCGCCGGCGCGCGAGCCCACCGCGCACGTCGATGAGGGTCCGCACTCTCTGCAGTCAGCCCCACGGAAAGAACCCCCACCCCCGCCGCCGCCGCGCCCCTTGCGGAATCACGCGCGGTCCAGCTCCCTCGATTTGACACGACTGAAGGGCGCACCCGCTGTAGCGTCGGCCCCGCCGCCGCAGCCTCCGCCGCGAACGTCGCCGTCTGCACGCGCGGGCGAGCAGACCGGTGAGGCGACGCGCGAGTACGACGCAGAAGGATTCGGTTATAACCGCGAGGACGCAGCGCGCACTCAGGGTGCGTTTGAGGTGTACCGCAAACCGTCCCGTGAGCCCTCGGCGGAGACGGACCCCGATGTGAAGGCGCTGCAGGAACAGAACGCGGTGCTGCACCGCGTGTGCCGCGCGCTGTGCGCGGAGCTGGGGGACGTGCAGCGCGAGCGCGAGGCGTTGCGCGTCCGTCTCGACGACAACTCAACTCCCGTCTAGTCCGTGCGGCGTCACTTCGATACTTTCTTTCGGTTGTTCTATATCGCTGCATTTGTGTAATCTTTTGCGAGCCGTGATTTGTTCTATGCACGATTTAACTTTACGTAATGCCATTTTGTCGCCGAATAATCAAAGCCGCGTTCAATCTCTTTCGAACATGTTTCCTTGATTTCATACGTTGGCTAAGTAAAATCAAATTAAAATACAATAAATGTTCCTATTTTATTTCAATTTAAGAGGCTATTTATTGAAAAAAGCATTATGTATTAGCTGCCCTTGTATTCTTTTGTCATTATACAATGTTAGTACATAATCATAATAAATTATTGTAAATACTGTAAGTGTCCAATAAATATGAAAGAAAAGGGTTTACCTTCATACTGGTATAATATAAATAATGAAATTGTTTACATTCGTATAGGGCGGAGTTTTAGGGCGGATTCATTTTAGGATGAGAACTTACTAAAAGCCCTTACACAACTTATTTGATTTTTATATAACTTTAAACAGTATGAATTTAACAGTATTTTATGTCATTCTTTATAGTATTTATCGGGCGAAAATAGTAAAGTATGTGCGGATGGGAGCGCCTACTCACTATATTTAGACATGGAACGTTTTATTGCTAACATGTACTAGAATAATCGCATGTCACACTCTTACATGCAATGAAAATGCCTATTATATGTCGTGGATATCTCAACGCTATTAGCCTTTTACTTATTCGAAGTTTTTTTATAACCCTTAAATAATTTTATATATTTGAACAATTATTTTATGTTTCGTCGCCATGTTTCGCTGCGGCTCATAGTTAATTGCTAAATGAAAAGTCGTCCTGACATATCACTTGCGATTTAACAGTTATAAAAATATATTTTCATAGCGTTCCCGTTATATTAAAATTAAATAATTTAATGTCTAATTACTGATCCCGACTTCTCTTAAATTACATTATCATTTATAGTTGAATATATGTACTGTTTCATTGAATCTTATAAAAAGTGTTGGTGTAGAAGTGTTTGGTATGTGTTAATAATGTATTTTTTTACATAATTCGTATTCGTTATATAATATTCGAAGTAAATACGATTTGTAACGCTTTTTAGAAAAAAAAAATTCGCTATTATTTTCTGCTATAAAGGTTGTTTTATAAACTTTGTTATAAATATAAAATTTGCCCCTGAATAATAAATGTCGTTGGCGGGATACGTACAATGTATTTATAAAGATAATTAAGAATTTTCTGGAATTTTACATATAACAGAGTATTTACAAAAAATAATAAATATAATTGAAATAAATCGACATCCGAAACCAATCAGAAATACAAAAAAAATGAGTGCGTGTAACCGTCACACGCGATTGAAGTAAAACTTATTTGGCGTTATAAGAGTAGCTGATAGATGGCTCTACAGATAATGAAGCTTTGATTTAATTTGTTACTTACTTACATTGAAACAAGATGGCATCACGTTTGCGTGCCCATATTTAAGTAATTAATTCTATTGTATGATTTTATTATTAGTCAATTTTATTGTTTTTCATTTTTTCAAAAATTTTCGATTGATTTTTTTATAAACTATTTACTGAAAAAAGTAAAAATTTTTAAAAACTGGATGGTACAGAAATGTGATGTCATATTGCCGTAACGGATTTCCGTTGCATTGTCGTCCGGTTACCTCCTAGTCGCGCCTAAAGAAGTTTTACTTCAAAAATATATATAATTTTGATTTTCGATATAAATCATAAGAAGTAGTTGTACGTTTTGTAGAAGTATCTTGGACATGTTTATTTATCTTCAGAAATACTGAATATTTTTTGTAGATTACTAGTAAAGAAATATAAATTATGTACAATTAATTAATTCTTTTAAGCCATTTGATTGATCCAAAAAAAAATAAGCTGCATTTTTTATATAAATAAGTTATTAAAGATATAGTAGTGTTTTTTGTGAATTGGTGTAAAAAATTATTTGTTTGTCATTATTTATTTGAATAACGTAATATAAATATATGTGTAACTGAAATCAAAAATCATTTCGGGGAATACCTTTATATACATATAATTTTCGTAAATACCTAAATGATATACAAAAGAATTTGGGCGATAATTTGGCAGTAAAGTTGCATGAACGGCATCCCTTGTTTATTTAACCCTATAATTGCCATGTGATTGTATCAAATGATATAAAACTGAAGTATAATTATTATTCTTAATGAATGTTGTATTATATTTTATCGTAGGTAGCGAATGTGAATGCTATAAGAACTAACGCGAAAGATATGTTTCTGAGACTTGAAATAGAGCATATTGAGTATATAATAATAATATTATATTTTGTAAGTAGAAGACGAAGTCCTTAGTGTTTTACGCTGGAATACATTGTTATAAACGAAATAATAGAACACTAGAGACTAAAAACCCGTTTAACGTCTTGTATTATATAAAGATATTGTAAAAGTATTTATCATTTATTTTAGTCGTTATTAAGATAAATACCCTTAAAGCGAGCCGAACGTCGCTATGTAAATATTTTGTTCTTCTGTCGGTCTGATAACCCCACTGATCTAAATTTGGTCCAATTTTTGTAATACTGATGATCACGATTACCTATTTATGTTTTATAAAATTTATACGGTAATGCTTTTAATATTATTGTAGTGAATTATGTACAATAAATTTATTTGAAAATGTATTATATTTTTTGTGTCATCCTGAAATACATTACATTCGATTTTAAGGTTAATTCTGATGACGGTTTTATCAAAAATCGATATTGAGTAATCGAAACGATAACAGGATCACCAGCCGGAATCGACCCTCTGTGATAAGGTGCGATTTTGATATGATAACGAAAGCGGTGCGCGTTCAGTCGTGCGCTTAACGAACCGAACATCGCTCCCCGGTACACCGACCGGTGGGATTCGCCTTCAAGAAACTAACTCCTCGTCCATTTCGTTTCTCTCCCTTTCCCTCCGCTACATTGTAGCCTGTCGCGCATACCTGTGTGTATGTATCTTTTTTTGTTCACGAATTCCCCCACCGACCCGCCTGACGCCTCGCGCCATCACAAAACGTCTTGAGGCGCGTCTCGGGTCGCACGTTTAGTTAGCGCTGTTGAATAGTGTTCGCGCGTAAACATTCACGATTACAATGAGATCCTTCATGTGACTCGCCGGATCCTGTACCCGAGATGAAGTGTATCGTCGTGATCGTTTTAACCGTGATATTAGTGACGGGTGCCGCCGCCGAGGCGTCTGTTCGGACATGTGAACCTATTAAAGTGGCGATGTGCAAGAATATAGGATACAACCAGACTGGAATGCCCAACCTGGCTCGACATACTCTCCAGGCGGACGCAGATGTGACGCTCCAGACGTTCAGTCCTCTCGTTCAATACGGCTGTTCATCTCAGTTGCATTTATTTCTGTGCTCCGTTTATGTACCAATGTGCACCGATAAAGTAGCATTGCCTATCGGACCATGCAGGGGCTTATGCGAGAATGTATACGCTAGATGTTACCCGGTACTCCGTGGTTTTGGATTTCCTTGGCCGCTGGAACTTGATTGTTCTTTATTCCCAGCAGAAAATAACCATGAACACATGTGTATGGAAGGTCCAGGCGAACGTTCGCCGCCAGATGGTAACATGCCATTAGATACAAATACTGGCAGCCGAGGAGCGTGTAGAAGACTCATCAAACCAAACAGCTGGGTGTGGGTGAGAGGATCCGGTCGTTGTGCGCAATTCTGCGACGCAGAGGTTCTTTGGGAAGCCGGAGAACGCAGAGCAGCTGAAGTTTGGTTGGCTACATGGGCGGCTTTGAGCTTTGCGTGTACACTGGCGGCTGTGGGAGCTCAGTTAGCGTGCGGGGAACGTGGGGGAGCCGGCGACCGAGCACTTGTACTCGTTGCTCTATGCAGGTGCGCTGCAGCAGCTGGATGGGGAGTGCGCGCGGCTGCTGGCCGAGCTGCAGCTGGATGCGCTAAGGACTCTTCTGCACCGACTCGAATGTTATTGGCACACGATGGTTTGGCAAATCCAAACTGCGCTGTTGTCTTTCTTCTGCTATATTATTTCGGCCTTGCGGCTTCTGTATGGTGAGTCAAAATCTACATACTGATTATTATCATAAGTATATCCAAAACTATGGATGTGTGATCTATCACACAAATATTTATTTTAAAACATTCTTAACATTGTCAAATGTTACAAAAGGAGATTTGCAAAAAAATATAGCCGCAAGTTTTGACGCCTCTGAACAAATTTGACAATGGTTTTTTTGTCACCTAAATTACGGGGTACCTGCTTGTATTGTTAAAAATCGACTGGAATTCGACTCTGTTGCCGATCAATTATGTTTTGTCACTTGTATAAAAGATTATTTAAAATTTGTCTTCGGTATTCATACTACACGATTTACAAAGGAATTTGTACAAAAGATTTTTTGTATACGGAAAGCTATGTTCCTACCTACTTGAGTATAGAGCTAGACGTATTATTCCAATGATTTGTAAAGAGAGTTCTCATTACAAAGCTCGTTTTAGGAAAAATGACTTCTATGTTCAAGTGTAGTATTGTAATACAAAATCAGAAATAATTTCAATTGTTTATAATCACACCTGGAGAGCTAGAACAGCGTTTTTTGAAATGGACGCTGAATTGAATAAGTAAACTTCTATTGTGGTGTTAGGTCATTATGAAACATAATCTTTAGTATCTCACTATATGTATATATATAACTACTATATAACATTATTTTATTCATGAATGCATATATTTATTTCTCTTATGTCGATAATAGACGTATATATTGGTTAAATTCTATAGGTAATTAAAGCATAAATAAGTACATAGTATGTCGAAATGTGATAACCGCGGAAACATTATACGATGATTTAACGACCTAAAATATACAATTCTCAATGAACGATATATTTTTTTAACCGAAGAGATAGATACAAGTGTAAAATTGCTTCATCTTACGCTTTGTACAATTATATCAATATTAGGTTATCTCATGTCTATGCCACCTTCTCTGATTCAGTTTCTTTAATACCGACAGTGGAGTCTACATGATCGCTGTTTTAAATTTTTTTTTTAATTAAATTTAAAAAGAAAAAAAAAAAATAAATTTATTTTTTTCCAAAATTTTTTTGTTAGTTTTAAAATTTAAAAAATTTTAAATTTTGATTAATTCCTTTTTTATTTAATTTTTAAAATCTTTAAAAATTTTTTTTTCCAATTCTTAAAAAAAATCTTTTTAATTATTGGACCATTTACATTGCAACACTGATATTTTTTGCTCCATTTATCAAATATAAGTTATTTATTTCAGAACTAAAACTGAGAATATTTTGGGCGGTAACTTTAACGAAAATATTTACTATGCACTAAAATATTTACTATGTACTAAAGTATTTGCTATGTCCTAAAATATTTATTGTGGTCTATAACTTATAAATAAGTACTTAGTGCATGTCTTGTGTTTAAATTTTACTAAAAGATATTACAAGACGACGCGATGTAACTACAAAATTAGATAAATAATTTGCTTCAATCCAACAAATTCCGTACTGTAACTTGTTGATTAAAAAAATATTATTAGGGGAACATCGGGCCGTAAAGCAAAACGAATTTGGAAATAAAATAAACGAGGTTCAATAAATCACGGCTAGGCGAACACGGCGCGGCGCGTCATTAGTTACGACCGACGAAACAAGCATGGCGTGTGTCGCGTCGCTCCATCTACTATTTTTTTTTAAGTATCTTTAACTTTATATTAAAAACTTTTGTGTCCCGAAACTTGATCTTTGCATCACCTTAGATTTTATTTACAACTAGCTGTGTCCAAGACTGACACCGTCCGCGTGGAACCTAACATAAAAAAACAGTGACTAATAAAATCATCTGTATGTATTAAGTCTATTTGCTTGTCTATTTTTCTCTCGTAGTTGAGTCGCGTCGTCATTAAAATTACAATAACTTTTGATAGAGTAAACCGAATTCGATGAAACCAAGACTACATCTTATTCGAGGATATGCTTTATGATTTTCGGAGGTTTTATCGTGAATGCAGTACTTTGGTGGTGATGCGTGTTCAAACAGTATGACATTACTAAAAATGATTGAAATGTATTTTATTACTTATTCCAAGACAACTGCAATAATATTTTTCATAAAAATTTAAAATTACAAACACGTTAGATTTATTTTCTTATTATATGTATAGATAGATAATAGATATCGATTAATTATCTTATGTATGTTAAAAAAATTAAAACAAAATTTACGAACTATAGAAGTGTTTAAACAATGTGATTATTCCGTATTACAAATTTATTCTTTAATTATTTATTGAAATACATAATATTCTTCGTATACATACCCAAGAGACCTAAATTGTAAACAAAAAACGCAAGTAACGTTGCGTTGCTAACGTGTATAGGGTATGAAGTAATCCTAAAAATAAATAGTCCATTACAAAAATAATTAATAATAGGACACGACGTATGCGTTTGAAGAAAAAATAGCAGCTGTAAAACATCACGTGGTTGTAACGAAATATGTCTTGTTGTTTCGACAAATACAGAAAAACTGAACCTTTCCGACTGCGGGCATTTTAAGTAGTTTCAACTAATACTTATTTCCATTGTATAAGACACAAAACGTGTAAATGCTATCTCTTTATGTGTGAGGGATGTTGTTATTCCGGAGGAAGTTGTGAGCTTTAATTTCTACAGAAATATTTATTTAACTAACCCCCATTCGCATCAAAGTTATGCAATAATTTAATTCTAGGGAGTTTTTGGCGGGATTTTGGTCTGTCATGTAGTGGATTTTATATTTTATTCATAATCTTGTGTTACTTGACTCTATATTGTGTAAAATTAGTGGTGTTTTATGTAATATAATTTGTGTACACAATTAGTGGTGTTTTATGTAATATAATTTGTGTATTGTGCATAAGTGAAGTGAATGGAAAATAATACCACGGACCATGAATTCTGAGATGCCACAAAAACTCCATGGAAAGTTCTAACAAGATGGCCACCATCTTGTTAGTTCATTGAAATTATATCAAGAAACTTGTAATAACCACACTCACTTGACAATGGCAGTAATAGTCTACTAGAAGACTGGTTGCCAAAAATGGAATGGAAGAAGAACTTGTAATACTATTAACTACTCGACAATGGCAGTAATAATCTAAAAGATTGGTTGCCAAAAATAAAGTTAAATAAAAAAAAATCTATCACTATTATTCGCCTGATATACATTATTCTGTCTTTTTCGATAGATCACAGGCCTCAACTATAGAGGTTGGATTCTGTAGTTTTCTTTTTGTTTTAGACAATAAGCCAACATATATGTTGTATGTATGTAACCGAACATAATGTTTCGTAATGAAAATAAACATAATTTATTATACAATAATAATATACTTATAATTACAATTTGATGAATTTGTATAAATTAAAATAAATGAAAAATTAACTATATTGTAAATGTTAGTAATTTTGCTGAATTAACAGAGAATTTCTAAATAACAACTAAAGCGCCATCTATTGATATAGCTATAAATCGTAGGATAAATAAAACAAATATATTGTGTGAATATGACCTCAATTTGACCGATTCTAAAGTTACATTAAAGGACTTACGAATTATATTAGGATTATTGGTACATATAAAAGCATTTATCATTGACAAATAATTTATACTTGGATTGACATCTCGACTAATAGCGATGTCTATATTGAGAGCAAACCAAACCAGAACGTTTGGTTTAGTCTAATTAAATTCTTTAGGTATTGACAGAAGACCTGATTTGTGTACTACATTTCTACAATGCGGCGGTTACTACAATCTAAAATGTATCAAAGCGGTGCAAAATTTTGATAACTTGGCAATTTGCAGTCGTGACTTAGAACTAATTAAAAACGTATTTATTTTCCAGTATCTCAGATGTTATATAATAAATAAGTAAAAAACAATTACAAAACAAAATATGCAAAGCTGAATGGCAACCCTTCTTCATTCGTTTGGGGACTTTCTAAAAGCAGAAGAATTTTGTTGAATGGGAAAAATCCAACGATGTTATAACTAAAAAGCTGTTTACTTATATATATCATTTGAAGAAACCTATTTACTTCGCGTATTGTTTGTCTTCTCGCGGTCTGACAATGTACAAAAACGAATAACTCAGATTTTGACTGCATTTGTGCGTATATATATATATATACCTTTATAGTGCAGCCAGTTGTATTCAAATAAATAAGAATGTTTATGAGTTTACTCAACACGTCTATTGAATTATATACCTACATAGTACATTTATTCCTTATAATATAATATGAACTTCTATTCTAAAAATGAACAATCCGTGACAACATAAAAGAAACTTAAGTCGTGATCAGATATTATTTAAAATTAATATATAGTAAACTAGCGGGCCCGGCAGACGTTGTCCCGCCCTGATTATAAAAAAAATCCTTGACAAATTATATACCAAAACGTTCCTCATGAATCACTTTATCCACTGGTGAAAACTGCTTGAGAATCCGTTCAGTAGTTTTGGAGTTTATCGCGAACAGACAGACAGACAGACGCGGTAGGGGACTTAGTTTTATACTATGTAATGATATATAATTTTGTCTCGTTCAATGTACTCTGATAATGATTTTAATCCAAAAACAGCTTATTCTCCAAAAATATTTTGTTTAATGTAGTGGTTTTCTTTTCTACATCTATAACTGTATCATCTAACTTTGCCAATACACTGTCAGCGTATGGGAAATAATATTTTCCAGCACGCAAAACAAGTGATTGTAAAAATTATTGTTTATAATTATTTGATTTGATGTATTTATTTGATTTATTTATTTAATCTTTATAGTACACCATTATACACATGTATACTAATATTATAAAGAGGTAAAGTTTGTGAGTTTGTGACGTTGTAGGGGGTAATCTTAGGAACTACTGGTCCGTTTTGATTTCTTTCAGTGTTATATAGCTCATTTATCGAGTAAGGTTGTAGGCTATATATCATCACGCTAAGAACAATAGGAGCGGAGCACCACTGAAGAATGTTTCAAAATCGGGGTTTATTTCCTGTTCAGAGCTTCCGCTGCGTGTTAGCGTTAGCCCTAAGTGACTATTCCACGCGGACAAAGTCGCGGGCAGAGGCTAGTACATAATAAAACATTTCAAGTTTTGTAATGTGATTAGTACAAAGGACGACCTTATTGTTTATAGCAATCTCTTCCAGGTAAAAAGTTTAAACTTTGGATGGATATGTTCCATGGAGTAGAATCGGAAGTATTTAGGGTGTAGAAGCAAAACGAAAACTAGTTAATACGACATAAATTAGCGGCACGTACAGTGTAACATACATCATTACATAGTATAAAACAAACTCCCCTACCGCGTCTGTCTGTCTGTCTGTTCGCGATAAACTCAAAAACTACTGAACGGATTTTCATGCGATTTTTACTCGTAGATAAAGTGATTCATGAGGAAGGTTTTGGTATATAATTTGGCAAGGATATTTTATTACCAGGCCGGGACAACGTCCGCCAGGCCCGCTAGTATAAAATAAAAATAATATATAGGCTGCAATTAATTTGATTTTAATACTTGTAAAATATCTCCGTTAACAAATTTATAACAATATGTATTTTACAGCACGTAATAATGGAATAATTTTAAATAATATTTAGTATATTTTTATTATTAAGATAATGTATTGTAAGGTATTTATTAATTTTATACGTTCTGCATGAAATTGCGAGATTTTATTGAGGTGATTAAAGTTATGTGTTATGTGTAAAGGATCTTTTACGATGATCATCACGTTGCGATCTAACAACGTCCAATTAACTTCGTCAGCGGCAACCGTACCCAAATCCGAGGTGGACAAATACATGCCGTCATTATAAATCTCGGCTTTATGGCTGACATTATTAATTTCTTAGAAAGTCACTGTTTCGGTACAAAACCGACTCGTTATGATAATTTCATGTAGATTTATTTGATGTCGGTTCTCTTTTGATAATACAAGACCGTTGTTGAGAGATATCATCGGTATGATAATATAAAACATTGTAGAGATAATAGTTACAACAGAAACAGTTGAATCATTAATCAATAAGAATCATCTCGACGTATGATTTAAATAAACATCCAATAATAATATATTTACTACAGAGACGTCATAAGCGTACAACTTTCAGATATATAATCGGATCTAGTTTTTGAAGATTTAACTTTACGCAAGTTTCATGTCAGAAAGAACTTTTTTCTCGTAATTTGAAATCTGTGATATCTTCTGAAATATAAACTGAAATTATTTGCTGCAAAGTAATTGTTATCATTCAAAGTAATTGCCCAGGGTAACAACATTTAATTGGATAAGGATTCATGCAGTATTGGTAAAAACAGCGTCATAAATAATCCATTTTTTTAATAATATGCAAAGGACTAAAATGGTAACTGTTCTTAATCCCTGAGAAGTAAACATTTCCCATTGAAAACTTTTCTATAGACCTTTTAAAGATATACATTATATACAATTCCTTAACACATTGTTTTGATGTATAACAAACATAACATATAGACAGCTTTAGCAATTATTGCAATGCAATAACCCTTGTGTATATTCTATAGGATATACTATTCATGTATTATGCACATAAAGCTTTGAAAAACTTTCTCTAAATGTTAGTAAAGGAAAACCGCCTTAAAATTTGTTGCGTAGAATTAAGTGAACACAGCCAAAGGCAAAAAACCAAAAAAAAAATTGTTTTATACTATTCATTTCCTTTTATTAACAATTCAAGATTGAAATATTGAAAGCAAATTGGTAAAAATCATATATTACGAATCATCAAAGCTGGGCTAGAAAAGAGACCAAATAGTTTAAAATTATAATATACTTGGCGATTGAGTTTTAATCGTAGAGTACGATTAAAATATATATTAATTTAATCAGAAAATTTGTCACCGATAATTTCACTACTTCCACTTAATGAATAGTTTTTAACACTTTATGACTTATTTTGGTTTTGTTTTTCTATTGGCACATTTCTATGATTATTTTACAATATACATGTATACATTTATGGGAAAATTGTGATATCACAATACTCAGACATAATTTTGATAGGCAGAGTAATTGAGTATTTGTTTATATTTATTTAATTGATTATTTCATAAATTGGTTTGTTTTGTTTTTTCTTACATTTATACATTATTATTTTCTACTGAATTATACTTTAATATCTGTTTCAAATAATGTTAAATCTTAGAAACTCTCTTTCGACGATGCTGTAAATACAATCACCAATTAATCTTCAAGTAATAAAGCTAAGTTAGGAGCGAAGGATAACTATTATGGCAGTTTTACAGATGAACTTGATATTTCCATCGGCCTATTGAATCGCGTAATTATACCTGATCTGTATAACATTATTGTTATATACATCGCGTTTTATTGACACATGAAAGAGTTCGGTTTAATTGTCAACAACTGACGCGTGCATTTGCACGAACTTCACAATATACAATAGCGTGTAGGGTTGACTATTATGTTTAATTTCGTCTCTTAATTAAATTATTAGCCTGTGTCATATATTATTGGCCATGTTCGCCTTTGTTAGCCATATTATTACATACGCATTGAAGCCCTTATAATAATCGAGACAAGCAACAATTGCTTATAATTTACGTTGATAATTTCTTTCATTATTATATATGTTTCATTTTATTATTATTGTTATATCATTTATTTATATATTATCATTTCATTATTATATTAGTTATAGTTCTCGCCAAACGTTTTGACCTCTCTAAATATAGTTGCGGTGCATGAAAATTGAGCTATATAAATACGTACCTACTATATTACATTAAAAATATTGAGGCAACTTAAAGATAATTAAAAGCCAATTTTAAATTCCTATAATACTATTTTAACTTTATTTTATAGTAAACTCTTCACTATATTACTACAAAAAAAGAAGTGTTGATTGAGTTGTTTTACCAAAGGAATATCGTTTCGATCTCCGCTGGTACAAGCCCTGACACCTACCAACAAGTTTTTTGGTATTCGTGTACTTTTACGGCTGACGGTAAAGGTAAATATCGTGAGAAAACCTGAAACTGACAAATATTCTTGTACTACTACCAGTACGTGATGGGCTGGCATGGTGATATGCCCATACTTTCCCTCGGGAAGACGCCTAAGACCATGCAGTGAGTCACTTACAGGCTAATGTGATAAATATACGATGCCACCTATACTAATATTATAAAGAGGTAAAGTTTGTGAGTTTGTGACGTTGTGGCGTTCTAGGGGGTAATCTCAGGAACTACTGGTCCGATTTGAATAATTATTTCAGTGTTATATAGCTCATTCATCGAGAATGGTTATAGGCTGTATATCATCACGCCAAAGATAATAGGAGCGGAGCACAGATGAAAAATGTTCCAAAATCGAGATGTTTTTTTCTTTTTGAGAGCTGCTGCGTGTCAGCGTTAGCCCAGAGTAGTAACTATTACTACGCGGACGAAGTCGCGGGCAGGGGCAAGTTTTTTATAAAGGTGCAAACGCAGACAAAGTCCCTCGAGGCTGTTAGTAAATTTAATAATAAAACCTTCCTATAAGTATATTAATTAAACGAGTAAAATTATCATAAAGATATTACGTACATACAAACATACTGGGACGACAAAAAACGTTCCTTTTTAAAATCAGCTTTAAATGAGATTATGTGCTTTTAATATTTGTAAAATAATAATTATTTTTCTCTTCAGTTGAAGACTCGTGTCAGAACTAATGAACCTCATTACAGATTTCTACCTTCACGATACGTGGACCAATGTCAATGAAGCTAGAAAGACAAATTACACTTGAAGAACTCTTTTCTTCTCGTGTAGGCCTGTAACAGCCCTAGGATAGCTTCTAAACTAGCTCCATTAACATAATAACAGATCAGTGTGCACGGAACTAGTTAGCCGAGCGCATATTGTGGTCGCTTCGTAATCAGAAACGTCAAAATTGGTTTTGTATTCATGCGCTGACCGAACGTTGAACGCGCGCCGTAGTACGTGCTGAGATCACCTCAGATCTTCCGTTATTACGACCTGTTCACACTACGTATTTTAAACATACGACTTTAAAATTAAAATTTCGAGCGATATAATTGTAAATTATTAATGACGTCTCGTTTATTATTATATTTATTCGGAATTTTTACTCCACTTTTGGTGTTATCTACTTCGCTGGGTGTTTATGGACGTGTTTAGTGCTTGCTGATTTTGGCAGCCAGTTACTGTGAAAGTTTGTTGAACTCTTACATATTACATTATTTATGACAAACAGCTTCCACTTACTACTTATCCAAATTAGTTGGGAGAGGGCCAAAAATTATCTCTTTTGTGTAACTAAGATTTATGACCGTAACTTCACTCGCTTGAATTATGGAATTATTTTTAAGATGTTTATTTTATATTTAGATTTTTATTTTAGGACCTATTAATACATAATATGTATTACATAAAAAATGAGAGCAACCTCAATGAAGTAAAGCATTAATATGAGTATATTCAGTTATGATGACGAAATTATCTAATTCGAGTAAAATCAACATTTTGCGGCTCTTGTTTAACATTTCGTTCTGTCACGTAAAAGTCGTCATTATGATTTAAACAACAAAGTTTCGATTATGTTATTGCCAATTGTCTTGTCTCCGTTCTAAAACTAATGGTAATAAGTTGCCTCTCTGGGAGTTTTTGGCGGGATCTTGGTCTGTCATGTAGAGGATTTTATTTTTTATTCATAATCTTGTGTTACTGGACTCTATATTGTGTAAAATTGGTGGTGTTTTATGTGATATAGTTTGTTTATTGTGCATAAGTGAAGTGAATGGAAAATAATGCCACGGACCATGAATTCTAAGATGCCACAAAAATTCGATGGAAGGTTCTAACAAGATGGCCACCATCTTGTTAGTTCATTGAAATTATATCAAGAAACTTGTAATATTAATACTCACTTGACAATGGCAGTAATAGTCTACTAGAAGACTGGTTGCCAAAATGGAATAGAAGAAGAACTTGAAATATTATTAACTACTCGACAATGGCGCATTCATTGAAATTATATCAAGAAACTTGTGATATCGATACTCACTTGACAATGTCGTAATGGTCTACTAGAAGACTGGTTGCCGAAAATGGAATAGAAGAAGAACTTGTAATACTATTAACTACTCGACAATGGCAGTAACAATCTAAAAGATTGGTTGCCAAAAATAAAGTTAAAAAAAAAAAAGTTGCCTCTCCTAAGGACAATGTTGAAAGGTGTCTGTCATGTACAAAACAATATGGTTACTCGAGCATTGCCGCTTTTCAACAGGAACAGATGTTACGATGGTACTCCACCATTTATTTAGCACTTAATTTTCCAGCATTTATTTATCCAGCACTTCAGAATCTTGTACGTTTCTTTACTCTTGAACTCCTCCTGTAATAGTCAAGTTAACAGGCAAATATAATTAATTCACTCTGAATGTTTTGGTGACCTTTTCACGTAACCCTACTTCGGGTACCTACACGTAACCCTACTCACTAACTAAATCACGAAACATGTACCTCAGTATAAATACGGCATATTTGTACACTAAACTTATTAATCGGAAAAAATAGTTACTATGTACACAAACCTTTACGGTCTCCGAACCTCACATAAACGTTTCCGTGTAGTAAATTTAAATTCAGGTATTTTTTTTCTGTTCACAAATAACAGTAATTCTATTTTCATTTGGACGGAATACCACGGATGCGGCTATAAAAGATCAGATGTGTTTCCCAACTGCTCGCGTTTCGTAACACAAATGAAATACGACGCCTAAATACATTTAAATATTATATTTTTATAGCGGTCCTATAAAAATTTGAATGTATTTATATTTTGAAATACTTGAATACTTAGTGATACTGTCGGGGTTTATGAGACTTTTATTTAGAAAATAAGACGATTTTTTAACTTTAACTTATACAGTAATTTCTTAAAATTCGATCGTTTTGATTTTAAATTGATTCGCTTTCGAAGATTTTTTTCTAAAAGAGCGCGATAATCCCAGGAGTTACTGCTCCGATTTGGTAAATTCTATTGGTATTTATCGAGGAAGGGTATAGGCTACATATCATCACGCTAAGACCAATAGGAGCGGAGCACCGATGAAGAATGTTTCAAAATCGGGGTTTTGGGATTTTTTTACTGTTGAGAGCTTCCGCTGCGTGTTAGTTAGCCCAAAGTAACTATTAAACGCGGACAAAGTCGCGGGCAGAAGTTAGTTTAGAAAATAAGACGATTTTTTTTACTTTGACTTATAAAGCAATTTCTTAAAATTGATCGTTTCGATATTAAAGTATTTGTAATCTAAACCCTAAAAATAGTCTCTTTTACATAGAATGTATGCAAACATTTTTTAATAGTTAGCATTTTATTTCTCTTAAATAACAAAAAAAGTATTTCTTACTTTGATTTAGCTTTAGTTTCTTAGATTCTATTACAGGACATCAATAGATTATTAAACTATGTAAATGTAAACAGATCATTCTGTTAATTTTTCATCATACTGCTTCCATGTACATACATGGATTGGTAACCTAATCACATTACAATAACAAATGAAATCAGTGCCAACCATATTGATAAATTAAAACATGAGATATTATCTATGTTTATACATGAATCTTAGATCTAGTTGACAAATGTTCCAACATATATATATATTTTTGGCAACCAATATTATAATAGATTGTTACTGCCATGATAATGATATTACAAGGTTCTTGTGATAATTTCAATGAACTAACAAGACGGCGGCCGTCTTGTTAGAACTTTCCAGGGACTTTGTATGGCAAATCAGTATCTATATTACATATATATACCTAGTCTTGCCATAAATAATGAAACAAAGAAAAAAAAAATTCTGTTGCAAATAACATTTATTACTTTACAGTGTGTTAGTTTAATACATAAATATATAACAATTTAAAATATAAAAAGCTTATTCGAAGTGGTCTCCATTGGCTGCAATACAGTCCTTTAAATTTAAAAAACAATTAGCTATGCCGACGATACTGCTATTATATTTACTGGCAAATCATGGAAAGATGTGATATTGCAGGCAAATCAAGGCCTATCAAAAGTTACGAAGTGGTTACGAAGCAATTTACTTACAATAAATTTCTCTAAAACCCACTATATTTGCTTCCATAAAACAAGAGCTTCTGCACCTTCTTATCCGTTGTATGTAAAGGCACATAACTGTTCCTTAAATCATCACGACAATACATGTAATTGCACTTGCATAGAAAGAACATCGCAAACTAGATACTTAGGGGTCGTTCTTGACGAGAATTTGTCATTCAAGGAACATATAGAAATATTATCGAAGCGTATTAGAAAATTAATAAGTATTATGAAATTATTACGGGATGCTGCGTGTCGCGATACTTTAATTCTAATTTATAAGGCCTTATGTCAATCCTTACTTCAATACTGCAACTCATCCTGGGGTAACGCTTCTAAGACCGTTCTAATAAAACTAGAAAGGGCCCAAAGGTCTCTCTTGAAGGTTATTTTTAGAAAACCTTATCGTTACTCCACAAGAAATCTCTATGAAGAGTCCAAAGTCCTTACAGTGCGACAGCTATATATATTAAAAATGACCCTTACTCACCACAAATACATTAGAAAACACCTACCATTAAACAGCGATGTTACGAGTTCTCTTGACGTTTTTCACACTCAACGCTTCAATATAAAAACACCCAAAGTTAACACTGTTTTCGCTCAACGTTTTAGTAAATTTGCCCTGCCTTTCATATATAGACAAGTGAACAAACACTGTGAATTAATAAACCGAGAATTAAGAGAAGTAAAAGCAAGTGTCACAAATTGGTTATTATCCTTATCATACGAGGAGACAGAAAATATTCTTCATATCCTTTCTTAAACAGACACAAGCAATGAATATGAATATAATTATAAAGTCAATTTACAAACCTACCCAAACTTTTAACTTCCTGCTTAAATATAATAACCGTGTGTGTGTTGTGTACTTTAGGTATTAAATTTGTGTAATATAATCAGTTTGATATATATGTACTTTCTAAATTTTTATTAATCTTAATTGTCTAATAAGTAAGCCACTTACGGCACTAACAAGAAATATATTTTGTAAAGAGTTTTTGTTCGATTACCCACGACACAGGATTCAGTTCCTAGTGTGGGAGTCTACAGTTGATTTTTATGCCATGTAAATCATTTTTGTTAAATAAAGACTTTTTATTTATTTTTTTTTTTTAAACGTTGAGGCCAGTTATCAATAGAAGCACGCACTCTTTCCACGGGAAAATTCTTCTCTGCCAATCGTACGGATCGTTTTAGGGACTCCAAATTATCATGGCGTTTAGAGCAAGCCGTACACTCTAAAACTGATCATAAATCACAATCCAGCGGATTAACACCGGGACTAGACGACGGCCAGTCTTCAGCTCTGATGAAGTCCGAAACGTTCGTTTCCAACCAAGACTGCGTAGACCGAGCTTATGACCCGGCGCCGAGTTCTTGGTTATTGAACATGGTGTTGTTAAGGGGCTTCACTACCTTCTCAAGAATGGTATCTTGATACACTTGTGGCGATGTTTTTTATACTTTTCTCACAAAAGTATGGGTCAGTCACTCCTTCATAGTTAATACCCCACCAAAATATCACTGAATTCGGATAGTGCCCACATTGCACTCTGTCGCCTAATTGGGAAGCTTCCTTAGAGCTTTAGCATAAATACGGTCATTTTGTCTGTTAAAATGTTGCTCAATTGTAAAAATTTTCTCATCCGTAAACAAAATTTTTCTGTGACCTCCCTCTGCGTACCGCTTCAGTAGTTGTTTCGATTTTACCACCCCATTCTTTTTTAAATTATTTAAGTTAAGAAATGACCAGTACGTCTCTTATAGGCTGCAAGTCCTAAGTCATCTTTTAAAATACGCGACATGGTTCTAGGTGCTATCTTCATCTCCCGAGATAAAATCTTTTGCTTTCGGACAGGATTTCATCGAATTCTTACCCTTACTGCTTTGAACACCTTTTTCGTACGAACACTACATGGACGGCCAGATCTTTTTCTGTCACAAACAGAGGAGGTCTCATTGTACCTATCTATAGCCCGGTACACAAACATTTTACTAACACCAAGTGTATGGAGAGTTTTAAGTATTGCATTTGGCTCCATACGTACCTTGTGTAATGCAATCACAGCGATTCGGTTCTCTTTATCACCCCACTCCATTTTAATATCGCAAAATATTTTACAACGTATTGGCGCCAAAATGTGAAAACTCAATGAATAATCATATAAAAATGACAGATTCCAAATTCAAATGTAATATTTTGTTTATTTTTAATTGTAGCAGTATTTATGGCCAGACTAAGTATATATATATATATATATATATATGTACTTACACAATAACCATCTATATTACGTAAAACACCACCAATATTACAAAATATAGAGTAAAATAACACAAGATTATGAATAAAATATAAAAATCACTACATGACATTCCACGATACCGCCAAAAACTCGAGATTAAATTATAAAAATATAATAAACATCATTTGACATATTATTCTTCAATCATTACACCATGTGACTACCGGAATTGTTGGAAAGGTGGAGCGCTATATTCCTCTTTCCTTGGAAATTTCTTTCACATCTTTCTGACAATAGTAATTCTTAAGAAATTTGCGTCGGTTCTGACTACTTGGAGTACTTGTTCACTTCCTCGACCCCATTTTTAATTAGTAAAAAAATTCATACATCCACGTTTTATTATCAAGTATATATTCTACTAGCTACGGGCGCTGGCTTCACAGGAGTGTACTAACCAAGAAAATGAGATCAAACGTTTCCTTTACAGTAAGACCATGTAGTAAACTGTTACTGAATAATTGAACTTCAATATGTCAATACTGTAAATATTCTTGAAGATCTCCCTACGATTTTTTATTTCACTCATTCACTCACCTCATGTATATGGATGTTTTTAACCCATTTTTACTCCCTATTTTTTAAACATTTTTTATACAGACCTTATCCTATCAATGACAAACAAAAAAAAATAGCAAAATAGGTGCATCACTTTTGAAGTGATGCGATTACATACATTCAACAATTGATTTTTATTTTAAATATAGATTGTACTAATATCATAAAACTTCAGAGGCTATTTTATTTTTTGGAACGGGACCTCCTGTACTTTCTTTCTGTCAAATTTGATAAATTCTTTTCTGCGTTTTATAACATATTTCTTGGAGGAACGTTTTATGCTATGCAGAGTAACACTACGACCTTTACGAACTGAACAATTCCAAACAACATATATTAGTATAGTGTACGGCCCAACGAGAAATTATAATTACGAAGTAGGACCGAACTACGACGTCAGCGGGGCACAGCTCCTTATAAAACGGTCGTTTAAGTTTAAAAATTTAACTGCGTTGATAGTAATTCAATATTTCGAATGTTAAATGCGAGTGAAACTACGAGATAAATCTAGTTTTGATAATAAGGTATTATTTAAAAATAATTCAAGCAACAAGATCCAATAGTATCCGGTATCAATCAACTTTGTTACAAGCATCCACTTATAATGCACAACACTTATTATTTATTATGTATGTATGCATGATTCGTGAGGTATAATTGATGTTATAGTAATTTTCTCTAGTTATACCAGTCGGTTGATACAAGGTGTGTAATCTCCGGGTCGGCTCATAATTTCTTGTTTATTTAAAATTTCCCTGCGCTGCCGATGTAATCTCAACACGAGCGCGCCCCGCCTAACGTCGGCCGGCATTCTCGTTAATAGGGTTGCCACCTGCCGCGCTCTATTATTTTTTATCGATTGACAAAAAACATTCTCCTGTTACGTTACTTTGAATATAAATTACGTTAAATCAAGAATTATGATAGGCCATTTGTACATTTTATAGTGAAGACATAAAGTACGCAAATGTATAGAATAATATCTCTAATTAATTATCTTTTTAATGACTTCGTAAACGATACTTTTCTTTAAACACCGACTGACGAATTCTATATATACAGGTGTATAGCGGAATAAATAACTCGATGGTCTATTAGAACATGTTTTCTTGAAGAGATTTAGGCAACAAATTTGTTTTATGACAAGATTTTCACTACTGGGCGAACCTTCTGGCTCTGGTCACGTGATTTTATGTTTTTTCCATAACTATAGGAATACTGCCCATTATTTTCAATAATTTATGTTGTAAATCATTATTTTTTGCATTATATTAATCAATACTTATTATTTTCGGCAAAATATTGCAACCAAAGGAGTCTATAAGTCAACAAGTTGTTTTCCTTGATTCCTTCCTTTCTTGATTGCAACTGGATGTAATATTGGCTTTTTTCCCTCTTTATTTTCTTTAGGGACTTTTATCATTTTTGACATGTCAGTCCCATCGTAACTTATATCTATGTATATATACATCACATACTTATATCTAAAACTCTTAAACTTAAATATACAAATAGATTAATTACTAAACCTAAATATATTACACAGCTTTTTGCAACAGTCCGATATCGGTTCTGCCAGAATGCTGACACACCCACATCCCCAATATTAATATTGTATTCTTTAATAAAATGTAATAATGGTGCTAAGTTTTTGTCGACTTAATTTATTTTAACTTGAACTTATTCTATACCTACTTACATACATACTAACATACTTACTTATTCTATACATACTTACGAGCACTTAGAAACAAAGATAGAAATTTAAAAAAAAAACGCACAGTTACTTAAACCATAAGCCAATGAATGCCGAAGCCAATTACAGTTTACTTTACCGTGCTTAAATTTTGTAACTTAAATATTGAATTAGTATCGTTATCGATAAAATAAAAGTAAGCTTGGTAAACATCACTATGTTCCAAGATTCGAACCCGCTGAGCGCCCGAGCTGTAATTGGGATGCTAATCAGATGCTGAACTGTCTCTGTCTCTTTCATCCTTATATAATTTCGGTATCCCGGCCTGCTCTCGTATCAGAAGGACTGCATCGGAGGCGGCCGGATCTTCAATCATCTGACAATAAGCGAGAAACGCGATGCCCTCGGGCGCGTAAGCTCCGTCTATATAATCACCGTAGTTCGCGCTGGCAGAATAATTTTCATTTTTAACAACCTACCCACTGATTCAACGTTATACAATGATATTGAATATCCATAATTTATAGCTCAAATTAGTAATAACAATTATTTTTTCTAGACCTCATTTCTAATTTTACCATAGTGGTAATATGTATGTACAATATATATCATTTGATACACTTTGTAGTCCGTGGACTACAAGTAAAAATCACAAAAAAAATGTGAACTGACCGATGGAACAGCTGAAAAGCTTGCTTCACGTAATACGTTTTCTAGTACGTTAACATATTATAATTCGCTGAATATAATAATAAGAAGAAATTCCCTTTTGTTTATTAAGAAAAGATTGTTCCTTTGCTGAAATCTGAGTTTGTAGAGCGTGTAATCACACTTCAGTGTATACTCAAATTATTTAATAAATTGTTTTGAAATACTGACCTGTATGTAAATACAACACAACTTTTTGTTCTGCAAAGAGTCTGTATATTTATAGTTAGAATTTAATCGCTAAATAAATCTTAATTATCTAAGTCACGTTTCAATTCCATGGCCTAAAGTTGGTATTTTTTTAATTTTCTTCTGTTATGTGGGTGATTTTTGAAGTGAAACTTCTTTATCGGCGTTGGAAAAAATTTACCGTCACATTTTTCCGTTACGCGCCATCTTTTTTGTATTCATGTGTATGTTAATAAAATCCTTTTGTTTAAACTTTATCTAATTTAACTTTATTTTTTAATATATTAATGAAATTGTTTGCCATAAAGAAAGAAAGGGTTTTTTTTTGTTTTTTTTTTTTTTTTTTTTTTTTTTTTTTTTTTTTTTTTTTTTTTTTTTTTTTTTTTTTTTTTTTTTTTTTGATTTTTTTTTTTGATTTTTTTTTTTTAACCAATTTCTGGAAAGTTGCATATAGATCATTTTGCGAAAAATAAGGCCTTAAACAAGTTTCACTTCTTACGTGTGTACACTAGTACACGCACACATTTTTTTAAATTCATAAATTTGCGTTATTTACATTTATATTAGATTTTTATTTTTATTTTACGTAACATGTTATGGTAAATGTACGCAAGTGAAGGGGATTAAAAATAGTAATATAAAATATAGGAATTTTACGATATCTAAAAAACTCCCTTGAAAATTGTAATTAGGTGATCTTAATTATACAAGAACATTAAAAACACTCTAACTGTATAATCAGAAATAGTTAATCATTTGACAGTAACAGTAGTAATCTTTAACAAGGTATAATTACTAAATTAAATAAGAAAATATAAATTGGCATGAAGCGATATTGGCATTAATAGCGAGTTCGGACGCAACGTCAATGGACGTGGGTTCTAATCCTTGTAACTAAGTAACAGCTACCGGTAAAGGAAATCATCGTAATGAAATCATAGCATGGTGATAGGGTTTTTTTTACTAAATCTGCCTGGCTAGCTACCAACTTCAATTTGAGAATCTGCCGCTAAGCACCTGTTGGTGTGTTCCGGCAGCTGCACTTGAGAGCAAATCCCCTATATGTTTATCGTGTTTACCCTTATCAAAGCCTATAAGTATAAAAAATATATACTAAAAAAGCATTGAAGTTAATTTGGAAATAAACTAAATGGTAACTAAACTACAGTTGATTTTGAATTTATAATTAGAAATAAATAAAAAATTATAAAGCAGTGTTTACCCTGACCGGATCAGAAAGAAGCCGAGAGGCAAGGATACCACGTATCTCGCGGCGTCATCGGCGCGGGCGCAGGTCTCTAGAGATTGTATCGGGCGATCCTCATTATTGGAACACGGTTCGTATGTTACAAAGACTATAATAACCTATGAGAGTGGATGCTTTCGTTATATAAAAACAAAAACTGAAAGTAAAGCAATTTGTTAGGTGAATGAAGAAAAAACATAATTCTTACTTAGTCGGATAGATGAATTAAGCTTGAATCTCCAAGTAATTAACACTAAGACGTACTAACACGTAAGAACACTAAAAATAAGAAATTAATTGCAATTGATAACGTTCCAATTAAAAAAATATAATTAACTTAAAGATTCTTTAAAATTATTTTTTCATATATCTGTATACGTAATAAATTAAATATTCGAAATAAGTAAATGAAACTATTTCTTAAATAATAATGTATAAACTAAAGACATAAATAGAATACATACCGGCTGTTAACCTCAAAGCTTAACCCAGTTAAAACATTTATAATGTAAAAAAAACTATATTTATCACGAATACTGACAATAAATTAACATTCATCACCACATATAATTTAAAATCACACATGTATTTATGTATGAATATATTTTTTTTATCTATATTTACAGTCTATGGACATTGGGACTCGAAAAAGGAACGTTAAATTCGATGTCACAATGTTTCCTTGCTGATAGTCCAGTCGATATAATAAAGTCTACATTGCGAAATTAAAATGTTATCTTAACACTTATTATGTTGAACACCCAAAAAGTATTCAAATCATTGGATGTTTTGGACGCTTTTATACTTTTCTATTATTAAATGTTGTACCTGCACGGAGGTATTAGAAGTATGTTGTATTTGTCTACATATGTACATGCACAGATGATCTCATAGTTAACAAGTATCCGATATTGAACTTAATACATCATAATAATGATTAATAGTTAACCATTTTCTATTTTTTATAACATTTCAGTCAATTTTCGTGAAACCATATAACATAAAGAACGTTTTTCTATTCCTAACTTAAAAGAATGCTTATAGAGCATTGAGATTCAACTCGTGACGACCTATAAAAACACCTCTAAGCTTAAGTAGAAACACACTGTCCAGGAGACGAATCCTCATCATCAATACGACAAGGTCAAGACTCGATTTGAAGCAGTTGTTTTGAATGAAGCGGCTTTTCTTCGTCGCCCATGCCTAGTTAGGGACTGACAACTGGTCGTGATACAAGACACGACTTAGTCCCGCCTCCTGCATTCCTTTCCTTGATGGTATCTACACTATTGCTGCCCTGTTACTTCATATATATTAACGATTTCTATTTTCATGCTGATCTCATTTGTTGTGGGTGTTAGTTTCTTTTGATCCTACATGTTGTAATGTATAATATATTGTAGTCATAAAAAAGTCGTGTTTAAATCGTGCTTCAATCGACTGTTATGAATTTGATTTATAGACATTATTGCAACCATTGTTTTAGTATTATTTATTATACGATATACAAGTTTTACGATAAGTATAGATTAGGTTTTTGATATATTAAGGACACGAAAATATGACCGAGTTAAGAGATGATTATGTAGTGAGGCGCGTTAGATTACTCAAGCGAGAATGAACCATTGCGTACCGACTAGAATTATATTAATGTGTTATGTAATACTAGTAAAAATCCGTGTATGCGTCCGCTGTGAAAACTATAGTATAAAACTTAATAACAATAAATTAACACCTAGCGCCACCTACTGACGAGTCATAGTGAAACAAATAGCAAAAAAAAACCTTGAAAAAATAGTTATATATGAACTTTCATAGCGATCGGTAAAAAAACACCATTTGAGTTTACGATTCGCAGACATAAATACATCTATTGTTATATATATATGGAATGAAAAGTACAATAAACTTAATATGCAAACTTCTATAGTTTTTGGTTCGGTTATGAATTCTGAACTGTAATTAGGTATTTAATATCGTATATAGGAATTAATATAAAAAATATGCTTACCATTATAATTATTTATTCAATAAACATATATTTTTCGGACGAGAAAAGTATTTTTCGATCTAATTTTATACAACACGATTGGGATTGCTCTTGAATAAAAAGTTGAATGACCCTTATATTATAGTATATTAGTCGGCTATAAACTAAGTAATTTTTTAACGATTTTTTATTTCTATACAACATATTCGTCGGTAGGATTTTAAACAATTTCATTAGAAAATTCATAACATAATTCTCTTCGTAAAACAGAACAGATATAATAATAATATATTTTAATGTTCCAAGTCAATGTGTACATAATATAATTCGGTAAGTATGATCCCCGACGTACAATAAAATGCACATACATTGATTCATTCCACCACGCATAGTACTGTTGGTGCATATATTTCAAAAAGGTTAGAAGTTTGGCTATCGTACGAATGCATGTGGGTGGGCGATTATTTCTAAAACCACCTCGTTTGTTGGTTTTCGAAGATAGATAGCCGTGTAATTAAGGACGATTATCCGATCCGCCTGTTGCATCGCCCGAGGATATTGCCTGACAAGAATTTTAATTTTATAGATAATCACATGGATTGTTAATGAGAACGTAGTTATGGTAATAAGGTTATTATTAACTAGCTGTGCCCGCGACTCCGTCCGCGTGGAACCTAATGTAATGAACTGTGACTAATAAAATCATCTGAATGTTATAAGTCCGTTTACTTATCTACTTTTCTCTCGTACTTAAGTCGGGTCAACATTAAAATTACAATAACTTTTAATAGAGTGACCCAATTTTAATGAAACCAAGACTAAATGTTACTCGAAGATATGCTTTATGGTTTTCTTGTTGAGGTTTTGTCGTGAACGTAGTACTTTAGTGTTTTAGTGACGCGTGTTCAAACAAACAAACAGACAGACATTTCTAAGAATGATTGAAATGTATTTTATTGCTTATTCCGAGACATCTGCAACAATTTTTTTCACCAAAAATTTAAAACGTATAAACACATTCGTTTTACATTATTATTATATGTATAGATAGGAAGTTTGTTACCAATTTGTTGTTCGTACATTGACTATAAGTATAATTAAATTCTGCAAATGAAAACCTGAATTTACTATATACTTAAAGTCGTGGAACATTTACTTAAATTAATATGTCAAAGGGTGAATCATGCAATTTGGTTTTATGTTACGCGAGCTTAGAAAATTATCCGATACGAAATATATATAAGAATTGTTGAGCTATGTATGCTTGGTACACATATATGTTTCATTAACCCATATAATTATGAATATGTAGTTGAGCTTAGGTTAGCTCAGATAGGTCGCGAATTGCATGAGTCAGGCAACAGCCCAAGCCGAAGTGTGCCGCGCACCCTTGAGCTAGTTATCAAATAAAATCGGCCGAGTGCCTTAAGCGCTCGCCTTAGTAGTCCCGTGAAGCTGTTAAGACCTTGCTAGGTCAATAGCGTAGTCAGTTTGAAAAAAAAAAGTTGTACGGTTTCTAATAAAACAGTACAGAAATGGATTATTTCGTGGATAACAGATAGGATATTTTAATATTTATAAACACTGTTTTAAAATTAAAAATAAAGTTGATTAAATATAAAGATTAATTTCCCACCAACGAAGCAGGTGCACCGGGTAACAAAGAGCTAATATATACATAAGAATGTTTTAAAAGAGTTAGCAGTATTGCCATTTATTCCCAATAGGAAACGTGATGCAGGAAACGTTGAATATTGTGTATAAAAATATCTGAAATAATGGTTTTATACAAAGAGTGTCATGTCATGTCAAGAAGTCATTTATGTGCTTTTTAATCATTTACAAATTAAAAAAAATATCTTCTACGAATTGAGTAATTTCAAACACTAGGAGTGTTGTGTTGAAAATGAGACTCCAAATTAACTTTGCTTTAAGTTCAAGACATATACCAGTTTATTTCTTTATCGTAAAATGACTCGTAGGGTGTACACGCGATATGTTTTTAGTAGGACGGGGCTCCGTTAGGATTTGTAAGAAATAAGTAAAATATCTTACTCCGATTGTGTAGAATTGTAAACGCTTTGGATATTGGGCGCTTATTATTAGGCGCGTCGTGTACTGGCGTCAGTCGATGTATGCCCAATAATCAAACAGGCTGGTAAGAGACACAGAGACTTTTTTGCTTTGACGCAGTTTCGGGATTATCTAATGCGTATTCTTCAGTTGCCATGCCGTGACGCTTGCTGAAGGATTGTGAAGATCTCAGAGATCGCCGATGGAATAAAATAGTTATGATTGCTTTATAATTACTTTCAGGTACAGTGCTGTCCCTTTGCCGTAGTACAGTAAAAGAAAACTTTATACATAATTCGTTCGTCGCCACGCTTTGTTAATCATACATTGCAATGATAATTACAAAATAAAAAAGATTTTGAAAGTCTTTATGGTCACTGTACAGTTAGGATGCACATGCACCGTCCATTTAGCACCTCCTTCTACAAACGAGACTACATCCGCGCCAGCACTCTTGTCTTAAAATTTTAAAAGCTTTCACAGTTTATTTTTACTTATAAAAAAGCATTATAAAATGATTTTTAAAACATTGAACATATTTTGAATGATATTATTTTTTTAAGAACTTTCTTTTCATATCAATGTAATATTGATTATATATTTTATTTTTATAACAAGAAAAAGATTGCTAATATCATTTTACAATTTCACAACTTAGAATTTGTATATTGCTTTTAATACAAAAAAATGTAAGTTGTATTGTAACTGCTCTACGCTTTCTTTCTTCAAACACAAAACGCTTATTCCGAGAAAATGCAAGTATTCTTCAGAGTAAGATTTTGTCCTTTTTTTTCAAACCGAAATACGTAAAATCTTACGACGCGACGAGACGATCGCCCAAATAAACGGGCTAGGGACCATTGTGTGGGTCCGACAAGCAGGTAGAACTTTTTTGCTTGACTGTACGTCGGTGTAAGCGTGGAAAAAAATACATAATTTATAGTTGCCGGCTGTTTTTGAGCAGTAGTTTCGGCAGTCTGAACAGTTACTTTAATAAGAACTTTTTATGCAAAATCTTGGTTACAAGTGGGATATTTTAACAATTTAAATATGAACGTTTTATGTACACAGTACCATGTACAAAGCATTATTTGACAACTCATTGTAACGAAATGTTAACAAGTAGAGAAGTTGGACATATTTCATAATAGATCAAAGTCGTCGAATTTCTTCATACTCATGTAATCTTAAAATCAGAAGTGTAAGTACAAATTTGATTCTTCACAAACATGACTAAAGGATCAAATTTCTATTACATACGACTACCTTAAGATAAATCTTACAACCGCCAATCAATGAATGAGGAAAGTTGATGTGTTCAGAACTTACAATAATTATTATAGAATGCTTTAAAAACGTTTGCACTTCATATTCTACTATATGACGTCATACCATTATTTGCTAATAGTAATCGTCCGCGACTTCGTCTGCATTTATATCCTAACAAACGATCACACCATATAATATATGTTATGTATGGCATACATTCGTATAACTCCAAAGGTTTATGCAGCGCATGGCGGGTTGGCTCTCGGGCGGCTGGCTTTTTTCAAATATCAAGTATATTCCTTATACTTTGGCCAATTTACACAATAAATTTATAAATTAAAATCTGTTCTGTAATGACGTGTAATCTATAATATTATTGCAAAATTCGTAAGCAAAATCTGTTCAACAATTGTTGTGTGATTCAGTAACAAGCTTCCATCCATCCTCAGTAACTATGTTTTTACAATGTTAAAAACATTATTATCACTAATAATTGTATAAATAAAGCAATAATGTATTCCAAGCACACATATAAATAAATACACAGCGCAGTTTTTTTATTACTATTCTCGAAATATAATTTACAATAATATAACTTTTTTTTTCTCGAACTGACTACGCTATTGACCTAGCAAGGTCTTAACAGCTTCACCGGACTACGCAATACAAAATAATATAACAATTTCATTTAAACTTGCGCTTAACGTTGCAAAATATATTTTTAATACGTTTCTAGAGAATTTAACAAAATGGCTTCCGTTTAATAACAAAGACTGCACATGCAAGGACGGCGGGTCCTAAACAAACAATGATTTCCATTAATGTCCAACAGTCGGACGGACAGGCACACACAACCATATATATTTATTGATTTATTGATCGTAAGGAGAAATCCCGACGGCTGTAATTTAAACACGCAACCCAAAAGCCAGCCGAATGTTTCGGTGATGCGTCGAACAGGAAAATGTTTGGACATGTTTATAGTTCAAATAAATCATTTTTATTTTACAACTTTTTTATAGGTAGCTTCCATGTATTCGTAAAATAGTTTAGGTTATATTTAATTGATGGTATTTTGTGTATTTTACCGAATTATACCGGATGATATAATGCAGCTAATAAAACTCCGGTAACTGGAATTGAAATACGTTATTTTTTTACGAGTTACAATTGATGAACATTATTATATTTTAGTATGTTTATTTATGTTACAGACAGTTAAACACGTAGATATATAAAGGTAACTTTATTATTCATAAGATAAAATTATATTTTGCAATGAGTGTTGCGTATTTGCAATTTTTGGAGAGACTACTTCATACACAGTGTAGTCTACAATCAATATTTAAAGTTTTAGGAAAGTTATTTAGCCACTAGTGATAGATATGTTGAGAAGTAAATAAGTTTCCGTAGTATGGACATATCATAAAGAGGAATGGAAGTCATAATTAAAAGGCATTTAGTATAAAGATGGATAAAGACCTAAGAACGTATGGTTGGATTGAGTGAGAATGATATGTGAATAAAAGGTGTGATACTCAAATGACTGATAGAGGAGTGTGTACGAGGGAAACATATTATGTCGACACTATTTAGGTGGGATAAGACTAATAAGATGATGATTAATTCAGATAAATACATTTATTCTGGAGAGGTATTGTGTGAAATGATTTTTCAACAGTCATAATACAAATGTATATGATATAACTTAGAAATATATCAAAATGTATTAATCTAAACGAAGCAATCATGTGCAGACATTTATATGCCTTAGGCGTAAAAAAAATTAACTTATAATTTATCGTCATTCGTAAAATACGTACATTTCAAATCTCCCTAGTTTTTTTTGTTCCCATTTTACTCGCTAAACAGATGCACGCTCGACGGGTTACCTGCATCCTGCATCCACCCACTATCTATCCTTTTACCGCTATCGCTGTCCTTTTCGATCTTAAACATATTTCTCCAAGTACTATAAGGACAAATGATTTAAGCTCTACAAATTATTTTATTAATGTCAGTTGTAAGCCATTACGATGGGAGATATCGCTTTTGGTAACGACTATCTTTTTCTAACGTTTCTCTAATGAATACATGTTTTATATTCATATGTCGCGGTCGGGGTGCTTAAAAACTTGCTGTGATTTAGATTTGATACTATACGAATAATGATGAGATTTCCTTAGTTAATATTTCTTTTAATGATGCGTATAACTCTTCATAAAAGACAATTGTTCCTGTTGTAAAATATAAACATGACATTGTTTGAAATGGAAACTTCTTTAGTTTTGTTATGTTTTGCCACTCGATGAAACGAAAGACCGACATTAAAGAGACAAACGGTGGCTTTTTGTTGTATGTTTTAATTTAAATGTTTTCCTATGATACAGAACTTTCACTTCTATCGTGTTTCTTTACGACACACCCCGTTTTTTTTTGTTTATAGAACATTCCTTTATGCTCGGCCTTCGATACCGTTGTTTTCCAAATCAAGCAACTCGTACACTATAATTCTACAATATATATGAATACTTAAATCACTCTTTAACAACTGAGTATGTATTAAATTGGCAAACAGTTTACTACGTTTCATTACAGTTTAGAATCCAGATTATTACTGTGTCGCCCTGACGAAAGAAAGTAGAAGGCATTTTATCGTGTAACTATCGAGCCAGTGCCTCTTCAATGTTTAAAAACATTTCATCTTAGATGTACAGATAAAAAAATACGACAACCTGTTTATTTACATCGTGCAAGATAACACGCGATTGTATGTAAACTCGACCAGAGTAAATTGCCCATAAACTCTCATGGAACGAGCTGGTTTACATAGACAACCTTCGAGTGTGCCTTCAAACCCATTGGGATTTCACAGCAATTTATTTACGCGCCCAATTTACACGATTGGATTTTTATCTCACTTGTTAATTCGCGTCGCACCCGAGAGACACGAATGAACCGTTGAAAATGGCTTTGAAAGTGATACTTCCGTTTTTATTTTTATTGTAATAATTCAAGGAAAAAAGCATTTATTCTATCTTTTGTTATAAAAATGTGCAACGGAGTGGAGTATTAATGGGTTATGTTCATTCACAATCAACTTTGTATCGTTTTTGCATACTCGTGTCTTAGTTTTTAATTCTATATTATCATATATTTATCTATTCTGTTTTATATATCTATATCTGTAGTTAATACTTTCTTATCCAATAACATTTTTTTTTTTCCTTTTTAATATTATTAGGAAGTTTTGGTATTAAATTTTTAGATTTTTATATTCATGGCGGGACAACTCTCCCCTAATCTCTATAAATTCGAAGAAATATGTTAATTGCTCTCGATTTGGCATCATTTTACTAATTCGATTTTTTTTTTTTACCAGAGTGGTCACAATATGCAAATTTGTTTTGATGAAACTTGATTATCTGTAACTATACACAATATACAGTAGGTATATACATTGGCTGTGACCACAGCTTTTCTTGCTATTATTTATTTAGTTAGTTGTTTTTATTATTTTTTTGTAATGAATAGTAGAGTTACAGTTTTTTCGAACTGACTACGCTTTTTACCTGGGAAGGTCTTAACAGCTTCACCGGACTACTAAGGCAAGCGCTTAAGGCACTCAGCCGATTTTATTTGACAACTAGCTCAAGGGTGCACGGCACACCTCGGCTTGGGCTGTTGCCTGATACATGCAATTCGCGACCTATCTGAGCTAACCTAACTATTAATAGATATATTAGTTGTTGAACCATATATGTGTACCAAGCATACGTACCTCAACAACTCTTATATATATTTCGTATCGGATAATTTTCTAAACTATTTCAGTTTGATAAGGGAAAAAAATAAAACCCTTCCACTTGCATGTGTAAACGTGTGTGCGTGCACGTGTGTGGAGGTGATATGTGTAATGTTGTCGCAGTGATGTAAGATTTTGTGTCACTGTATCGCGCAAGCAGCGTACTCCTAGGCTCCACGCCGAGGGAACGGACCTAGGCTTGAGCCGCTGCCGAGGGGGGCCTAATCTGGGAAGTAGAGTTACAACAAAATTGACATTATATAATAAATACAAATATAAATTTTCATGATGGTGCTCTGAGGGTATAGAAATTCATATAGCTCCATCTACTGTCGATTTTTTTTAATTATATTATACTAGCGGACCGGGCGGACGTTGTCCTGCCTTGAAAACAAAAAAAATCCTAAAAGTCGATCGCAGCGCCACCTGCCGGGTCCAATTGTGAATCTAAACCATTCTCGAATCTCCACGAACACACACAAAAAATTTCATCAAAATCGGTCCAGTCGTTTAGGAGGAGTTCAGTCACATACACACGCACACAAGAAATATATATATTAAGACTAGTCAAGACTCTGCTCGTGTGATATACATAGTTTTCAAATAATATTGTTTATTTTACTTTTAAGTATTTATTGCAGAATCTTTTTGTACACGATATTTATTACCTAAGAGTTGGTCGTAATTTGAGTGCTGTAAAAGACAAATAATATATTGATATTTAATCACAATTAGGAAATTATTTAATCCCATTTAAAATTTATTAATTTGTTTTGTGACATAAAAACGGTGACGGCAAAGGTCAACTTTCGCTTTTGTAATTTAGTTTGGAGATGAATTTTCATAACGATAGGTATAATGGTACAGAGTTGATGTGCAACGCCACCTGGTGATCATTTCTAGTAAAATAAATAGCGTAGAAACCTTTACAGCGGCAAGCGTTTTAGTGTATCTGTTTTGGTGATCGCTCAAAGGGACATTATAATTATCGGTCAATACAAAATTATGTAGATGCATAATCTATAACATAGCGAACAAATTTATGATTTAAATAAATTAAAAAAATCAGTGTTTACAATGTCTAAATAACAGCTTTTTACTAAGTGGATGAAAAAGCATCTACAGCACTTATTACATAAATAGTGGTAAGGCTTTTTCTAAGTTCGCTAAGCTACCACTATCAAGATGAAAATCTTTTCCAAGCATCGGTTGGTGTGTTCTGGCGGCTGCACTTAGGAGCAAGGAGCAAGTTCTTTCTAGGTTTAGCGTATTTAACACCGGATGAGATAAAAAAATACGTGCGAAGAAGTGAAACTTCTTTATGACATCATTTTTCGAAAAATGATCTACTATATTTACAACTTTACAGAAAAAAAAAAAAAACTGAATCTGATCAAATCTGAACAAAAATGTACAGAAATTAAGATGGCGCGTAACCGAAAAATGTTACATACGTTTTTACATGCTCTAAAATTCCTCCCTACGTCGATAAAGAAGTTTCACTTCAAAGGAAAATAATTTTTTAAATTTTTATCGGTATGTTTGTCTGTTTCGGGTAATCCTCAAAACAGTTGCGACGGATTTTAACAGAATACATATTCAGATAGCTGATGTTATTAGTAGTAACTTAGACTACTTGTATTCTAGTAAAAAATAGAGTTCCACGCAAATATAATAAACTAAGATAAGACATAATGGTACGCGCGCGTATACTTGTTTATACTAAACACAATTTTTTTGCTAAATTCTACCCGAAGTGCGAACGAAGTCGCGAATAGTTATATAGTGTTTTTTTTATTAAGCCAAGGTGATACACCAACCGATTTTCAATATAACGTGGTATATGTACACGCGATATTTTTTTTTTCGTTGGTAAAACAATTGATCACCAATTTCTGTCAATTATTCCAAAACTTATTTTGTTTTTTATCAACTGGGATTATTACAGTACGTTGCAATTCTTTTCCGATTTTTTAAACTCGTAACAAACTGACAGGCGTTCATTCGAGTAATATACTGTTGAGCAATTTAACAATTTTTAATGCTGCCATTATACCGGTGTAAAATCTATATAAAACCCCCCCCCCCTTTTTTTTTCCCAAAAAAAACTCTAACGGATTTTCATGCGGTTTCCCAGTAGATAAAGTGATTGATGAGGACGTTTTGGTATATAATTTGTCAAGGATTTATTTTTAATGAGGGCGGGACAACGTCTGCCGGGCCCGCTAGTTATTAAATATATTGAACTGTCTGTTCAGAGTAAGCTCCGAAACGATTAGGCTGATCAGATGTTTTGAGAATTTTTCATTTGGGTAGCAAAATTTTCTGAGCATTATCCAAGTTACATACCATAACGCTTTTCCGTACAAGGTAAGCAGCAATAATATTAACTATTATTATAACTGCT
The DNA here is from genome assembly GCA_036509395.1 of Antheraea yamamai. NCBI lineage: Eukaryota > Metazoa > Arthropoda > Insecta > Lepidoptera > Saturniidae > Antheraea > Antheraea yamamai. The sequence goes on from AP028426.1 coordinate 5,137,464, forward strand.
TCTGTATCCAAATTGAAATTGGTAAAAGGATTACTTAACTCTTAAAGTTCAGTAATATTAAGAAAAACACAGTACGTACATAAGTGTGTACACGAGGAGGAACTGAAACTTTTTTATCTTATATGTATTAAGTTATGTAGGTATAATATAGGAGAATTCTCATAAACTATCTACTATACGTAGTCCCGTAGTATAAATACTTAACTATACTAATTTACACATATATACAACTCATTTTGGTATACTACTAGACAGACAGACACAAATTTTTCCTTACCGTGCCATAAGAAGTTTTATTTCAAAAATGCAATCAAAAAGAAACAGCACTTCCCAAGAATCAACACAACCATTTTCATGAGAACAAAATCACGTGCTGTAGCTAATCTATATTTAATACGATTAAAAAAATAGATTTGTAATCGATAAACTCAAAGAATACATGAACGTAGTTTAATAATTTTTTTTCACTTACGGAAAGCTAAATTATCGGTGAGTAACATGTTACTTTCAAAATCTGCATTAACGCGAACGAAACCGCGAATAGGAGCTAGTATATAACATATGCGGGAGTCGAATGCATGAAATTAGATGTCTATAACGAATTGTGATGAGCGAACCTGCCTCAGTACCCGTGCATTTTACGAGCTATATTAATTCAATACGGGTCCGTGTAGAACAGCCTAAGGAAGAATTATAATAATTAAACCTCAGTTAGTAAGTCGCCGATATCTATTAGCTCCCATTTAAGGTTTATTTATTACTAGATTTCCTTTCTCCCATAAATTGCACGTTAATTACTTTCTTTGAAAAATTTATGTTACTTATTATTTCTTAGAAGGTACTTCACCCGACGATAGAATAATTATAAAGTAGTTCGCGCTTTGACTTGTTACAAACGAGTTTCCCTTCATAGGTTAATTACTGAACGTCATTAAAAATCATTTATTTTCATTATTAGTAACGAAGTTGCTTTGCGAAAGTGTCCAGCTTTATTTTAAAACGACAAAGATGCGGTAACATATCTTATTGTAAACTAATTTAAAAAAAACAGTGTCCCTAGTGATATCTACACTCATAGGCTTACAAGTTTCTCGCAATCTGAATATATTGAACTAGCAGCAGGCCACGATTTTGTCGGCAGTTGTATTTACAACGGAGTATATACGATATTTATTTAATTAAAAAAAAAAGCTATGATACACGTCGTTTTTAGTTTTTAACTGAATCGCTAAATACCAATTTTTATAGATCTAAATTCAAAAATGACGGATTTTCATCCTCTTTATCATCACCAACAATTTTTTTAGTTGTATTTCTAAAAATCATTAGGCTTTAGGCTTTAGGCTCACATACAGTGTAAATCTTTTACATTCCTTTCTGCATACAAATTTTCAGGGTCATAACCCCAATAGTAACCCAAAGACTGTACATTGATATATCTACCAGTCGGTTATTTTTTATATGCATATAACAGATAATTCCGTAACACGACAAATTAAAAGTAGATTAAAAGCCAGTGTCGTATATTATTACGTTTAGTTAAGTTTCAGCTTTTTTTAAATTAATTATTGGCAAACAATCTTTTAATAGATTATTACTGCCATTGTCTAGTAGGTGATTATGATACTACAAGTATCTTGCGATCAAATCAATGAATTAAACAAGATGGTGGCCGTCTTGTTAGAACTTTCCAGGGAGTTTTTGTGACAAGTCAGAATCCATGCTCCGTGGTCTTATTCTTATTTCCCTCCCACCCACATAACTTGTACACAATAACCACTCTATATTACGTCAAACACCACCGATTTAACAAAATATAGAGCCAAATAGCACAAGATTATGAATAAAATATAAAATCCACTACATGACCTTCCAAGGTCCAGCCAAAAACTTCGAAGTTTATTCTTTGAATGCAATTAATATTCCTCAACTCTATACTCATAGATACGTGACATTTTTATTTAAGTCTTCAAACACAAATCTAGCACAGTTAGTTAATTACCTTATAAACTAATCTTCTTGTATATTAATATAAAACTAGTTTATTAGAATTAATTACAGTGTGTAACTCGTTTAAACCGTAACGACACGGGCTGATTTTAACATGCCGATGCAGCGTTTTTTATCTGTGTGTGTTATGACAGCTGTCAAAACCGGATTATTAGATATGACATTGTATTATTATAGATAGAAATTCGAATGAAATCATTAACGTATACATATTATGTCTTGTTATGTTACGTACTACCGGATTTTGAACAGTTTTATGCTAAGGGACATAAATCTTTGAAAGCCAGCATTTTAGTTTTTTATTTATATATTAGATTTTCTAGCGGATTCTCTCGTGTTAATGTAATTTGATATATCTCTCGAGAACAGAAATTTTTTTCGGGATTTTAGACTCTATGTCCTTTTCTAGAACCCTGGACAACGTATATGCAAAATGTCACGATGATTTTTAAAGTAGCTACGGCGTGCAATCGTAACAATCAAACTAGTAAACACACTTTCCCATTTATAGCATTACTATGTTAGTTGTTTAAAGATTAAATACAAGGGCAAAGAGAACTAATATGAGGTGTCATTGACTTTGATTTGTATTTCAGATTTTTTGGAAAATCCGGATTGTTCATTTGTAACGTAAATTTATTGCAACTTAATTAAATAATAATTAACGAGATATTGTTGAATAGGTAAGTGTTAATGTTATTCATAGATTACTAACGCTTGTTAACATAAAACAGAACAAAGTGTTAAACTCCGTAACGATAGTTAACTAAAACGACGGACGGAATGATAAAACGTAATTATGATAATAATCAAAACACTACGCCCGGGCCGGGAGTGAGGCGAGGCGGTCACTTTGTGGTCTATTTTGCATCGTCGATCAAGCGGTACCATCAAAGCCGTAATCACGGCCCAATACCATGTGCCGGTGAAACCAACTAACCACCAGTAAGGAGAGCGCTAAAATGACGCACGATAAAAATTCCATAAATAAATTCAGATTTCTGTTTTATAAATTCATTTAATTATCATAATTCAAAGATATTTACGGCGGCCTTAACTTCTTTTTTTATCGTTATGTAGATGACCCGAACATTTGAATTTAAATAACATTAAATATATATTTATAGAAAAACTAGATTTAATTATGTGTAACTGGTTTGTCGAAAACGACTCTAGAATTTGGTTAAAATGTTGTGTTACGAGGGTGTTTCACTTGCCAAGTTTATCTATGCTTTTATATATTCACATAATAACTCTATTAATACGTACAAAAAAAAAATAGAGGGTATATATTTGGGTATACGTGCAATAATGTTTATGAAGATGTCCTCGATATGTAACATATAATAAATTTGCTTATATGATTAACTCTTTGCATATACTTGAAGTAGTTTTACCACGTTAGATTTTCCATAATGATTTAGCTAATCAGAATCGATTAGTGTTTACTTATTTACTTTTAATATAAAGAGGTTAAAGTGTACGAGGTTGCACTTGTGTAATAATATTTGGAACTACTGATCCTGTTATAAGAAGTATTTTACGGCTATAAGATTATGTTCACGCTGATTGTTATAGCTTGTTTTGTAGTGCATAAATAAATCTTGTGCTATTTAGCCTTCTATATCTATTCTTCGAGAAGAGACTATCAATGGAAAGCTAGTATAAAATATGTATGTACTTATGTATTTAGCTTATATTTTATTACAATGTCACCAAATTTTATTCATTTAGATATATTTCAAATTAAATGTGATCACTAATTTAATATTATATGGGTAATTTGCATGTAAGCTTAATTTATTATTAATTATTTATTATTAATTTACTGCGATTAGTTTGTAGTGCAAAAGATCAATATTAAAATTACTGTTGAAAAACTACATTTCTGAGAAAAATATTACATGCGACATTTTACTTCTCCAATTCTTTAATCTAGTATTATTTTTCGTGTATTGAGTAACGAGCCATGGTGTTGTTACATAGTCGGACATGATGAACGACGCATTGGATGCGAAAGGTGGGCGTCGAAGTATAGTTTATTTAACTCTTTTTACAACGTTGGCAATTACTAACATTATCACATGATGAGATATCGCTAAGACGTTCAGCAATGAAAGAAGGCTTAGGAAATTTTAGGTTACACCCATTAATCTAAAATATTCATACTTCAAATCCATCCTATTGTAAAAAGATAATAAGTGTATGTTTTAAAGAGGACAGACAATTCCATAAATTTATGAACGTGGTAATATATACAGATAGTTTTGCTGCCGGAAAACCATTTAGTGACAGTTTAAAAACTGAAAAACTGCTATCATTTAACAGCTTTTATTATTTAGCCCACAAGAACGTAATTCCTCTATAACTTTTAACGTTTCGGATCTTTTAGTCCCTATTTACCGAACAAACGAATTTTAACGATGTCTTTAATCGGATCTAGTGGAACCTTGAGTATTTATTACCCAACAACCGAGCGGTTTATTGTGTTCTATTTCTTATAGTGTTACTAGTGACGTACCGGTATTATAAAGAACATCAAATTACACAAGTTTCCTTTTTAAACAATTATAATAATTGGGTTTTGTTGATCATATAATTGTGAGTATTTATTTTATGTACGATTAGATTGTTAAGATTCTGTTTCATTACCTTTCAGCAGTTTTAAGTCTAATGGTACTGGAACATACTTTCTACATATTTAAAGTTCGATTCCTGCCCTGTTAACATTGTAAAAATATATACAAACTCCGATTTTAGTTCCTATGCTTTTAAAAAAAAAAGAAGCTTCTGTACAACGTGATGACCAAACTTTAATAGTTGTCAATCATATTCCAAGTTACGTACTAACTAGTGTTACGTTTAGTCTATTTCATTCACGTGTAATTCCTATTGGTAAAATCGTAAGTTTATTTTTATAAAAAACGGTTTAAAGATAACAACATTTTATCACAGACAGGTGGTAGAACTAAAATGATATAATGACTTGATGATTTCTGGAATTTTAATCGTCTGAGACTACATTTTGCTGAGGGTCTTAATTTTTAATTACTATTTTAAAGTCGGAGTAACTGTGGCAGCCGTGTCATAAGAACTGTAATTTAACTTCACAAACTTTTGTGAATAAAATAACTAAATATGTATTAATAAAAGACATGCTTAAACATCGTGCAATTTATTTCTTACACTCACCACGAACATTCTACAAACAGAAACTGCTGTAATATACACCTAAAGAGAAATTTGGTATTGTCTAAATTTATTGAGTTATGAGTATTTACAAAAATGCGTTGATGTCTTTTCCAAGGAATTTGCTATGTGACAATCAAGCTCGACACGTTGGTTTATCATTTTCATCTTAGGCTTTACATAATATTTTGTATCCTCGGTTTTCTTGTACCACCTAGAAGACTGCGAATAATGACTACAGTGGCAAAGAATAAAAAATATATAACCTCGAAATTATATGTATACTTTACAAACACAGTAATATATACAATATATGGGATTACTAGCTGTCGTGCGTTCTTTAATCGTAAGATAATAAATCAGTATTATATTAAATTATATAATAAATTTAATCATGCCATAAAAATGATAGCTGTAATAATTATTCTTTTCTATCTTAGGACACTATCAAATAAAATGCGCTTGTAACATTCTTTATAGCCACGATTAGTTGTTCGCAGCGAAAACCAATTTAAATAAATTTCAAGAAGGCATTTACAAGAAAACCCTTTCGGGTTGTGATACCTACATACCAATTTACACCCTCCCGTTTGACCAGAAGGCTTACATCGGAAAAACAACAAAAACCTGCACCTCGAGTCATTCTCGTTAGTGAGATGGGTAGCGTCAACACCTACCTAACATGTAACAATGTTTATTCATCGAAAATCACGTCTTAAGCAAACAAAAATAGATTGCATAATTCAAAAAGCAATTACGGCGTTTACGACGTTTTGACTACTGAAGGTTCCTCTTGTTAGTAAATTTATTGTTACCAGTATGACGTGCCATCCTCTTTTCACTTATAGATTTGTAGTTACTAGCTATTGCGCTCTCTTTCTGATCGTTACGGCAAGGTCGCCGCGTTGCGTCGGTCGACTCGTTAAAAGCTCTTAACGAGAAGCGAAGGAAAGCACACGCGATTCTATGATTCTCAAAGTTTCATCTTATGAATTTAAAGTAGTACATAATTAGTAATATTTATTTTATTGATTTATACATTTATGACATGATATTTACAAACATAATAGGTAATGTGACACCGAATTGAAAGAGAGGTGTCATTATATATTCTCTTTTATTTTCTCTGATAACTACGTCGTTACAATAGTAACAAATACTAAATTACTTATATGAAATGTAATTGAATATATTTCATGATAAATACTCATAGTTTAGGAACACTGGTCTGCTGGTTTTGATGAATACTTTGCGCTTATCTCTTTCGCACCTGAATACTGCGTATTTTTCTGTTTCAATACATCCTATCTCGCTCGAATATGGAAACCATCCTGTCAAAAGATAAAGGATAAACTTAGATAAGCGAACATTGTATGTAATAAAATATATATTAAAGAGAAGGGTTGTTTGTCAAAGTATCTTTAAAGGTTATGGTACTTAAATAACGCGATGTGACATTTTGTTTAACAATCGTGTGAATTGACGCAGTAATGATACTTTCTACTATATTAGTGTAAGACAAAAACAACAATTTTATTCTCATTCGGCTTCGTCGTCATTTTTATAATTATGTAACGTCTGCTTACATTTGAACTCTTATATCCCAGAACCGCATCCGGAATTATGGTTCTACTGGCATACTTGTTTATTACAGTGGAGGCAATGCTCTCGCGCGTTCGCGCTCTGAACCAAACAAAAAGATGTTTTTCTGTGGAAAACTGTTCGCTTGATCGCCTCGTTATCGTCCATCGATTTATATTCCACAGCGGTCGGTCGTATTTGCCTCCGTTTAGAATTATTTTTATGAAAAATCCTTTACGCTTTCTATTATAACTAGCTGACAACAGTGGCTCCGTCTGCATTATTTATTACCTTAATAATATATTTTAGGTAAAGAGGAGTAAACATAACAATTTTTTTTAAACATAAATATATTTGGCTTAAAACATTCTTTGTAAATAATGTTATCTGTTTACATCCCTTTTTCTCAACATGCGCAAAGCACTTTAATCTTTAGCTATTTTTTAAAATCCAGGTATAAAAATGGAAGATCATGCTTTTAAATATCTTACCAATTGCGTAACATTATAATTTTCCATTACATGATTTGTTATTGTTCAAGTTTTTCAAATTTTATAACAGATATGGTATCTTTTTTAAACTTATGCGGCCAATAGGTTATTGATCACATAAGATCTACATTCGGTATTATGGAGCTTCTTCGTCTTCTTCTTACCCTTATCCCACATAAGTAGGGTCTGTGCAACATGTTTGTCATGTTGTGGTATATGATTTGGCTTAATTTTTACGATCGGCCGCCTGCCTGGCATCAACCCTCCTTGGGATTATTTTGTTGTACCACTGTATTTATGATAATTATTATATAGTTCTGATAGGATCCTTTAGCTTTACAATTTTTCTGTAGGCTTTAGCTTTGGTAGGCTATTTATAGTTTCTGCCTGAGCGGCACTACCGTTCCGGTCAAACACGAAGTTCTTCAAGATACATGGTTTGCTTGCTATATTGTCATTTTTATGTAACAGCAAACTAGCCAACTTTAGACTATTCCCGAGGACTGCATTTTTGTTTTTTTTTTCAGGATTCATGGTTTCAGAGTTTTCTCAGTACATCCAACTATGCATTCTATTGTGCCACTGCTTTCGTATAAAATTTTCAGGTTAATTACTCACTGGTTTTTGTTCAACGTTGGTGACTGGATATTATGGAGCATAAACCTTTATTATTTTGGACAGTGCAGGAGTTAACACAGTTTAACAACACACAAATTTTTATTTTTTATAAAACTATCATACCGCGAGTGGAGCCGCGTGTGTATCTTATTACCTTATAGGCTTTATAAATCGTTTACGTTTTAATTAAGCTGCGTACAAATCACTTCCTCCGCATAATAATTTGTCAAATCGACATGTGTACACTCGATCATTCCGTCACACACGTTAATTATGTTGCCGGAAACAATTCAAAGATATAAGGCGGTGTACACACTTAAAAGCTAACGTTAACTAAGAACATACGTACACGACACAGATGTGGTAACAACCCACGTGCAAGACGCTTTCGTGCACTCTGTAATGATTCTGAACGAGGCACGGACGGATTTCAAAAATCTCTTTGAAATCACCTACGATCGACGGTCAACAATAAACTCGCATCGTCATCCTTTGATCGAGGGAATCGACTGTCAATCCAGACGGTACTTTAAAAGCTTAACTCTTGTTATTATGGACGGATCTCGAGTGGCTTTTAAAACGTGTCACTCAGGTGCTAGTTAAATGATGATTCGATTTGAAATCGTTGGGTGATTGTTCAGAAAACTGAGCATTTGTCGATGTTTGATGCTAAACAATTCCCGTCTGACTGACGATTCGAAATGTTTTAATAAAAAATATGTGATAACAAACTATTTTTAACTTGTTTGTTACACGGCCCGGTTACCAAAGGGGAAGATTTTGTTTCTAACTTGTTTATAGTTACTGACTTAGTTATTATGAAAACACGTTCATTGAAAGCGTAACAAACAGAAACAAACTCATTTTCGCATTTATAAGGGTAAGAAACATAAAAATCTGAGTACATAAAAATGACAATTATTATTAGTAACTCCAGTACAAAAACCCGAGAAAACTTTCAACAGACAAACCAACTTTAGAATTAGTTTACGCTAACATTTTTTAACGGATTTCCTGTCAATATATTACAAATATTATTATTTTAACCTATAAAATTTGGCAATACGATCAAAGCAGACCGTAAACTATCCTCTTGATTATTCTCGTCGGTTAATATACGAATTAATTACACGCTTCCAGTTAGTTACCCCATTTCTCGTAATTATAACTCTAGATCTGGTTTACAATAAAATGCGGTTACTGGTGTTCGTAAATGCCTTGATAATTGCAATATTGATGATTCAGGAGGGAAGTTCTTTATTGCGGATTTGAAATTACAATTGCCAATGAGACTACTTGATTATACACGCAGTCCGAGTACCAGAGTATCAGATGTAATTAAACGTTTTTAATTTATTTTTCCCAGGAACAAACAAATTTTGAAACGACACGATGTTGGCTTAGTTGATAGCTTATTGGGCATCGTGTCGATGGATATTGGTTCGAATCCTAGCAAGTTTGGTAGGTGGTAGAACCACGTTGAAGCTATTACTGGTTTCAGCATGAATCGGTCGGCCCGCCCACCCTCTTACAGAGAACCTACGTGAAGTAATAGTGCTTCCAATTGTTGCGTTTCGTCCGGTCAGTAAGAGTGTCGGAGGCACCCCTCACATTCCCTTCCTCCTCCCTCCAAACACAGGCTAGCAACGCATTTGCGACTCCCCTAGTGTTGCTAATGTCTGGACGGCGGTGATCACTTAACATCAAGTGACCGGCCTGTTCGTTTCCCTTCTATGATATAAAAAAAAACTGAGTCGTAGCTTTCGGTAAAGGAAATCATAGCATTGTGGTAGGGCTTTTACTAAGTCAGCCTAGGTAGGAACTATCCGATGCGGGCGATGAACACGGGCATGTTGTCGCCCTGGCAACTCTAACACAGGCCCACGTGGTTAAGGCGCATTAGTGTTCAGTGCGCCTCCCATCAGTTCGTCAGAGAGGGTCAAGGTATTCCCTCTCCAGACTACAAGTCGGGGCCCTGATGAGGGGTCAACACCTGCCGGGTCGGGTAGAAGTACTGCAGAGGCCGTTCCTGTCCGCCCGGCTAGATGGTGCAAGAAGAATACCGAGGGGGCTTAGTCAGTAGAAATCTGGCATTCTCACCTGTGCTGCCCGGCTAGGTGCAGACCTCCTAGAGGATTCCCCCGCGAAAAAAAAAATGTTCGTCATCAGATGAGTTTATATTCAACATAATAAAGTATAAAAAAAAATAGCATGACTTCTATGAAATGTAGAAGTAATAGTCGAGAGTTAAGAACATGTCTAGAAAATATGATTCCTCGGTACAACAGACTACTGGTTAAAAATAAATATGATGCAACCTTGCATGGTGATTCGAATAAAAAGTAAGCGAATAAGCAGTTCTTGTACCTAATGCGGTAATGAATACAAGTTATTTACACAAAATGCACTTAAAAATTAAATTACCATTAAATTATGTCTCGTATGATTATATTATACATATTATAAAACAAAGTCCTCTGCCACGTCTGTCTGTCTGTCTGTTCGCGATAAACTTAAAAACTACTTAACGGATTCTCATGCGGTTTTCACCAGCAGATAAAAGTGATTCATGAGGAAGGTTTAGGTATATAGTTTGATAAGGTTTTTTTTATTATTGGGACGTGATAACGTCCGCCAGGACTGCTAGTGAATTATAAAAGATTTAAATCCATAATTCTATCCTATAGAAATACTAGCGGGTCCGGAGGACGTTCTCCTGTCTTGATAATAAAAAAATCCTAAAAGTCAACCGCAGCGCCACCTACTGGATTCATACCGGACCATTTTCGGATTCACCCGAACACGCACACAAAATTTCATCAAAATCGGTCCAGCCGTTTAGGAGGAGTTCAATAACATACACACGTACAAAAGAAATTTATATATAAAGATACGTACATCTATGTATATACAAATACATCTCATTCTGTACAAAAAATATATAACAAAATTTATTTTCGTGTCTGTTTGTGCTTCCTTAGCTCTTCTAAACCACATAACACATTTTGTTTCCGTTCGGATTCTCTTTCCACTATCATTTAAAAAATTTCTTCCGCAAAACTTATATGCATTTATGTATACTATATTTATACAAAGTACTACGTTAACTCTCATTAGGGAGTTAATTAAAAATTTGTTACAAAATTCAACCGAAACATACAAGAAAGGGAGTTAATAAAAACATGGTAATAAAAAAACAACACAACAATGGGAATATCATATTCACATCACATATGCTTAACTGCCATAACAAATAAATGTTAAAAGTTTTTGCTTACACCATAAATAACTGCTTAATTATAAACAAAAACAAGGTCGGATGTAATAAACTACATATAATTAATACGTCTAATTAATTTCGAGAACACGTTCCGTATCTTCTGTAGAGCTGATGTAATAAAAAACCAAAAGAATGTACAACAAACCTAAAAAATATAGTTCATTCTATAATGCAACAGGAATTTTTAAAAGTACACTTTGAACCTCTTCGTTTATAAATTTAGAAAATCCGATTTATCACAACAAAACTGAGATGATTCATTTTAGAAATCTTACAGTAGGTTTTATATAACTAGTGGTTGAAATTCAAGTACAGTAAAAACTTTTTACATCGCGTGTTATACCTCGACAATAGCTAGTAAACATAAAAAAGAAAATAAGTGAAATACAGACGAGAAAATGGTATTAAACTGTTTTATTTTCGCCTATTTCTTTTACATTAAATTAGATTTGTCTTACTATTTGATTAAAGTAAAAACAGAGAAATACTCAAGGAACGATAAACATTTTGAAAAAATAATAAACATAAAACTTAGTAAATGATGAAACTCATTTAAATTTGTTTGATGATTTACATGAATTTCAATACGACCCTATTATCTCAAAGCAATTTGTATTCTCGGACCATTTATTTTCCTTTCAAAAACATTAATTATACAAGATCTCAACACCGTTAATCCAATGCCATATATCGAGATGGTAATAACGACCAGTATATATAGATCTTCAACGGACCTCTTGTTAATGTGATCATCTGAACTGTTGTAATATACCGTTGGGGCTATGGCAGGTCTCTGTATTGTAGCCTGATTAATATGGTGGTACTTCAACTTAGCCGGTACCATACTTAGACACCTGCTTCGATTTAGTTTTCAATTTTGAGTGTTTAAGGACAAAGTTCAAACGTTTAAATGAACCGGGAAATATATATGTATTAGTTTTTCATTAAAGAATATCTCTACAGTAGTTTATATTTATAATATGTATACTAATTTTATAAAAAAGTGAAATTTCGAAGGTTGGATGTAGCATATAATCTGTGAACGTGATGATACTGTTGTCCATATTAATAGGTGATGAAATTATGAAAATCATATGTCATAAAACTATATGAATTCGCAAGCTGTTACTGGTAGATCGGTAGATACCTTCTGTAATGTTGGGTAGATAAAATCCAGAATTTGCACAACAATGCGGTCCATTTTATTGCGACCGATTATAACATGTTAGGCGAGGCGATGACTAATTAGCAAATGCTACAAGCTACACTTTATTAATGTAACTAAAAAGACTATAAATAACAAATAGTCCTTCGTGTATTCTAAAACATTTCTCTGAAGTGTCGCACAGGCAACGACCTGTTCTTGGCTGAAGCCCAAAGATTTTATAGAAATATAGGCATGGAATAACATCGATATTTTATCAACAAAACAATTTATAACCCAAACAAGACCGTTTCCTTGTAAACGAGCTGGTAATATATCTGAATCAGCACATTAATATCGTGCACATATCACTGCCAGAGCGCGCAACAGAAATAGTGCATCCTGTTTTGTTGCGCCCGCGCAGGCAGTCGACTCGACTCAACACGAACAAGATTCGAATGGATAATCGATTTTACGAGCTCCCGAAATAAACCGCGTCCCTTCCAATTAAACATGCATCATCGCCGAAGACATTCTGCATGCAGCTTGTGTTGTTTTAAGGAGCGTTCGATTTCTCTCGACGTTGCATAGTAAACAAAACAATCTATCATATTCTGATTTCTAAGGCACACTCTAATTTATTCAAAGATATAAATTTAGGAGATTCATTGAAAATTATGTTTTTTTAGTCGCAAATATTTTATTTATTTGCTATTTTATAACGATTCTTAGGTGCATTTCTTTACCGTGCAATCCATTACACCGACGAGAATGGTGTTCTAATTTGTGCACTATGTAAGCTTTCGAACAATATTAATTATATTGGCCGTATGAAAGCACATGAGCGTTGCAGCTGAAGTAGTCACTGTAGCCGAAATTATATGCAAGGAAAGTGCCTGTTTCTAATAATATTATTAAGGCAGATAGCTGATTTATGGTTATTTCGTTTAGATCGACATAATTACCACATGTCGGATGAGAACATTGAAAATCATGTGTCTCTAACCTGATGATATATGATATCGAAATAAAACAAAAGTATAGGTTCGACTAACATAAACAACCTTTGTAAGGGTAACGTAGTAGAAATAATTCAAAATATTATAAACCACAACATTTGTAACAGAATAATGCACGGTCTAAGGCAATAAATGGGTCCGTTCACCTAAATAGTGATGTGGGTGTTTGGTTTTATTGTTACGACCGTCTTAACGAGTCTGCTTTATGTCGCTCTAAGTATAGCCTAAGCCCGTTCTGGACCGAGAGCAATGTGTTAAGTCCTTCCTGAATTTTCTTTACAATTGTCTTTTATATAGCAATCTACGTTACTGAATCATTTACGTTACGTTCATTGTACTGAAATCTTTTATTTTTCACTTGAATCATATCATTACTATTTTATGAATGTATCTATTTGTTTATTTTTTTTGATGTATTTTTATTTACGTCATCGTTGAGTTAAAGAATTCTTTTAATATTGTATTTAAATTATTTAATCCATCTCCAATATTTACACTATATTCATAATATAAATATATACAGGAAGACATACAGGTAATTGTAAAGATTATGTATTGACTTTTTAGTTAGATATTAGATGTTTGAGTACCTCTGAAATCTTAAGATAGTAAATCCAGCTTTTAATTATAATTTAAGAAAATATGTAATCGAAGTCATATAGTCTGATTATAATAATAAATCGAAGTAAATCACTACACAAATTCTAAGGAAATTAGGCTTGTCGCTTTATAGTACAATTTGAGTAATCTAAAGATTTTAAGTAATGGTCCATGGATTGTAGGATGATAAACTCGGAATAATACGTGGAACTTACGACCTAAGTGTAGGTTTACGGAGCCCTTGCCAAAATGCATCAGCGCTCTCCTCCACTACCGCTGCTACTTCTCTGTCTGTCTTGCTAAATTTGATAGGGTACTAAAAACCTACTTTAGGACCCCTCTTATAAAGAACATATGGCCGACCTTGTTAAGCTAAGTAGATTCCATAGGTATTTTGTCAGTATACCCCACATTCCCACTTTATCTGCATATAAATTGACCGTATAGCCATTTCTGGTTAAGTCATTCGATATATCATAACAAAAAAGTAGCCCGAAATTCCGAAAACAATGGTATACTTATCGCGAAGTCCCATTACAATAAGAAAACGATACTTTAAGACATAAAATTCTCATGTAATTTATAACTAATTAAAATGTCGAACGTCATATTTTATCTTCCTAAGTGTCACCCTTTATGATTTATAAATTTATTGGACATATGAAGCTCTTTCTTGCAAGTATGTAGCTTTGCTCCACGAATGAAAATCTTCGTAACTCACGCTTGACTTTTATGATGGCCGACATTTGAAATAAAAATACAAAAATGGCCGCGTGTGTGGCCTCGTAAAGTAACCACCTCGACGACTTATAAGCAACCTTAAATATCGGGTAACGTTTTTCATACGCTCTTATGGGCATCTTATATTCAACGACCTTTTTACGAATATAATACTCCTTGCAAGAAATACACAAATGCATAAGGCGGTTTAGTGAACAATGTTTTAATATGTCCTACTATGTATATTTCCTTACATGAAATACGTAGGAAAAGATGAAGTTAAAACACATAGTAAAATTATGATTTTAATTTGGAAAACTTTGAAATAACTGCTTTTGTATGCGGTAAAGCAAGTTAACGTATTAGAAGACCTGAAAATGCATATAACCGAAGAAAGTAATAAAGAAGACGATATAAATACAGTATGTGTTTGTTGAGTATAAAATAATTATAAAATGAAAAAAATTGAGAACTTAATTTCAGATAGATTATTTAATTACTTATTTATATTATTTCAATGTTAAACGTTCCACATTATTATCATAACAAAAATGCTTTGACACTTAATCTGCATTCTTCACATCTCAAGTCTAATTCCGAGTAAGGACCGGTTTATCAGGCGTAATATTATTCTTGGAGCTCTCAAGGCGGCCACTCAATTTTTAACTCACACTTGTTAATGTGATTCCAGAGTGGAATTAGCACCTAATAACTGTGGCCGTGTTTTATGTACCTACAAGAATACATTAAGTACTTCAAAGAAAGTACCTAATTATCACAATGCAAATCGTACAAATATTAGTAAAATGTTAGCCAACATGCAGCGGCGCGGCGGCGGAGGCCGGATCAAACATACGAGCAAGCGAACAAATATAAATGTTTGGACTATCACCACTTTCGGTTCTGTACAAATAGGGATTGTTGTTTGTTCAAGTGCTAGTGACACGCCACTGCGAGGACCACGTCCACTTATACAGAACCTCTGAGAATCCTTCTCAGTCTCGATTACCCGGTAAAGAGTAAAGGGTCTTGCTCCGTTGGTGCTGCTTCAAAACAAGGCGACACCTTTCATGTACGTATTCGGATGGATTTACCTGTCACAAGTTTTAACGAGCTAAGTAAGGACTGACAAAGGTTGTAATTTACTCGAAGCCGAGATAAATACGACCAATCAAGCGAAAGTATATTGAATTATTTAGGATTGGATTCTTTCTTTATCGTGTTTGTAAGAATTTTTGTTTTGTCTTAAAGAAAATGTAAGGAAAAGTGTAAAATTTAGATTAAAAAATCTGCACATTAAATAAGTTAAAATTATACAGAAGACAATAGTAGTTCTTCTCTCAAGACAAGGATCTTGAAAAATATTGGCCAATCAAAATTGGCAGATCGATATTCAATTGCAATTTTATTTCATTACATAGTCTTAATGTAAACGGAAACTCTAGTTTCATTTTCTTAGTTAATATGTAAGTGTGAAGCCTGGGCGGGCAGCTAGTATAGTAAATGACAAAAAAAAACAACTGACAATGTGTTTAACGGCTTCTATAGCAATGCAAATGTAGCAATGTAAATGAAGCGCCTTGAGCAGGGTAAATTTACACCAATCTCTACGTTATTGATACGTATAAATAAAATGAAAGAAGTACCTGTTATTTATTTCAGGTGATTTCCGAAACTGCTACAACTATTTTGAGAATACTTTTATTGTAATATTGAGAACTTTTTAGAGTATTATATATTTTCAGTAGTGACTCAATATTTCTAATAAACACAATTAAAAATATCTAATTAGTTACAAATATAAAGCTTTTTTTTTCGAATTGACTACGCTATTGACCTAGCAAGGTCTTAACAGCTTCACCGAACTACTAAGGCGAGCGCTTAAGGCACTCAGCCGATTTTATTTGACCACTAGCTCAAGGGTGCACGGCACACCTCAGCTTGGGCTGTTGCCTGATACATGCAATTCACAACCTACGCATGCACGTGTGTGGAGGTGATATGTGTAATGTTGTCGCAGTGATGTAAGATTTTTTGTCACTGTATCGCGTGGGAAGCGTACTCAAGGGCTGCACGCCGAGGGAACGGACCTAGGCTTGAGCCGCTGCCGAGGAGGGCCTAATATAAAGCCTAATATAACAAATATAAAGCCAAAACAAAAATTGGTTCATTTACCAGATGCTAAATTTTAGATTACGATGGTAAAATATAGCATAAGGGTACAAATATACGATATATAATATAGAATTACTGAAATATTTGTATAATAGTTAATAGAGATACTTTTAAATTTTGTAAGAGTTATTAATTATATGGCTTAAATAGTAATGATACAATTAAAATAAAAAGAATGAATATACAGTATTTGGGATTTGATTGGGCACGTCGGGGAGAAGTGTGACAGGTGCGGTTAAGATCGGTTTACTTCGGTTTTGTAAGGCGCTCTCTCTATCGCACAGCGTAATGACTACGATAGACAAAGATAACGCTATACGAAACCGAACTCAGGGTATCTCGCTCTTATCCCCGACGTGCCATATCTAAGTACACGTACTGTAGGTCGAACAAGTAGTTTCCATGTAATAATAAAACAATTTCGTGAAGTCGCAGGCATCAACTATTAATTACATACATTTATGTTTCTACTTTAAAAATTGCGCTGAACAAAATATGGAATACAATGTAGACCTAGCTTAAAATAGTTCTTGTAGTTTGTTAATCATTCAGAGACGTACTGGACTCCACAGCAAAATAAGTTGTACCTTAGAGTTTTTGGCGCGATCATGGAACGTCATGTAGTGAATTTTATATTTTATTCATAATCTTGCGTTATTTGGTTCTATATTTTGTAATATTGATGGTGTTTTACGTAATATAGTTTGGTTATTGTGCACAAGTGAAGTGGGTGGGAAATAATACCACATAGCATGGACTCTGACTTGCCACAAAAACTCCCTGGAAAGTTCTACCAAGACGGCTACCATCTTGTTAGTTCATTCAAATGATCGCAAAAAACTTGTAATATCATCTACTTAACAATGGCAGTAGTAATCTACTAGATGATTGGTTGCACAAAAATGAAATAAAATAATAAAAATAATAACTAACAAGTACCGTTTGCAGAGTGTCAAAAAATATAGTATATTTATCCAAAACGTTTTAATTACTTCCTACAAATTATCATCATAATTTATAGACATGCAAACGGTAGCAAAAATAACCTGTCAGTTAAAGTTTTTACGATGGTAGAGCGAGTCACAACAGCATCAAATTACAGTGTCATTCCGATAACAATTTTTTGTTTATAGTAAGTATACTGGTTGAACGACAGTGGCTTTATTTTTAGAATGCTAATAGGCTATTTTAAATATTTAATGAAATAATTAAATTCGGTAAACTCTGTATAATTTATAAACACTGTGATGTTGAAGATTGCAGAAAGAGAGGAATGCCTACATAAATGGCGCATGTTCTGTGCAATATGGGTATATTACAAACCTTCGGTTGTATAATTCGTATTTATTATTACAGTAATATTTAGTTTTGTCTATAAAGTTCTTCTATAGAATTGTAAATAGATTGTCTTAGGAATCGTAAGAATACTTTTATATTACCTATATAGAATCCGATACGAAATATATATAAGAGTTGTTGAGGTATGTATGCTTGGCACACATACATATATGTTTCAACAACTCATATATGTATGAATAGTTAGCTTAGCTTAGGTTTGCCGCCGTATATCAATATACGGCGGCTAAGAAACTGCTGGGGAAGCTTCTAGCTCCCAAAGAAATAGAGGAAA